>QEPC01008745.1:4246770-4278847 GCA_003113815.1 Sphenodon punctatus
GCTGCTGCACACTGGGCTGAGGATTTCAGTGTATTGTCCACAATCACTCCCAGATCCTTTTCCTGAGTGGTAACTCCTAGCTTAGTACTCAGCATTGTGTACGCATAGTTTGGGTCATTTTTCCCTATGTGCATCACTTTGCACTTGTCCATATTAAATTTCATCTGCCATTTAGATGCCCAGGCACCCGGTCTCGTAAGATCCTGTTGCCCCACGAATTATAAGGCCCGCCCTGTCTTTCATCCTCTTTGTCATAGCTGCACCTCTTTGAATCTCCTTCGGTTTGTCTACATCCTTCTTGAAATGTTGTACCCCAAACTGAATATAATAATCCAGATGAGGTATAAAGTGGCACCTCTACCTCCTGTGTCTTGGAAACAACTGACACACTGGTTAATGCTATTTTGGGCTGCATTCATTGGTAGGGTGTGATTTATGCAAATCCAAAGACCCTGTGCAGAGGCCATAGACCTTTTCCTGCCCCAGGAATGGAGGAGCAGCTGCAAAGGAGGTTAATGCTGTTCCACACATTGTGAACATTCTGAGAGTGCAGGTGGGTAGGCTTCTAGTTTCCTGCATAAATCGCTCATGTAGCTTTTTAATGTGGGCATCGATTTCAACCAAATCTGGTTAAATCTATTTAGAGAGAGTATGGATTGTGACTTTGTATTCTCAGGGTATTAACATCTTTGTTAACTTTAGGTTAGAATGACTGCCCTGTTTATGCCACGAAGTTCAGTTATAAAACGTACTGAAAGTCAGACAGATAGAAAGCTCAAGTATAAGTAAACCCTTTGGAAGGTTTAAAAACTGCCAACTTGTCATGCTTGCTAACAAACACCCATTTTATCTTGCTTATTTCTCCCCCTCCTCCTTCATTGGGCCTATGGCAATGGAGAACAACAGATGGTTATCAGTCAAGAGTAACTAGGGAAACAAGAAAACCTGACCCAATTGCTATGGAGACAGCCATTTATGTGTTTGGTATGCACTATTCGTTACATCAGCAACTGGGGACAGTAAAATGAGGATGTTGTAAAGGCCCTGAAATTGAAATGGGTTGGGGGTGGTGAAGAAAGATTTAAATGTTCGTTTTTCTTTAAGCTCAACCTAAAGTGTTCATTAATACCTTAAATATATACTAATTTTTTTAACTAAACACAACAGCTCATATATCTCAAAGTAATAATAATAATAAAAAATAACCTGACATTTGTCAATCCAGCAACCTAAAAGGAAAATTAAAGAGTTAAAGCACTGATCAGATCTGACTGTGGCCAATCAATCAATGAAATTAGCCATTTTTACAAATTACTTAAGCTATTGCTGTTGCCAAAACCATCATTAAAAGGAGAATTTTGGCGATAAGGTTCAGAGTAAATAATGTTTCCCTGAAGCTGATCATTTCAACTTTCTCCTATAACTTAACTTGTCCATGCTTTTTTAATCCTGCTCAGCTTTTATGTGTTGCTCTAAAGAATTTTTTTAATGTAATAAAAAAAAAAAAGTAGTAAGTAATCCGAAGAACTGAATTTTGCAGTAATTGTGCAAGAAAAGAAAAATAATGAAAAATTTGCATTTAAGGTCCACTATTTCATATAGGATTTTTTTGTGTATTAATAATATAGTTGATGGGTGATGAAATAGAAATTATTCATACCTGAAAAGGTTTTGTTATACACTGCATCTTATTGAAGACCTAGTCCTGTAATTCCTTTAGCATGTGAAAAATAGTACTAGTGAATTCTATTTATTTAAAGTTTTAGTTAAATTTTGGCAGGATTGGGCCCTGAATTTAGAAGGTAGAAGACACTCAGTTCACACGAACTAGTGTGAAGTGCAAGCAAAGTTTATCTAGACTGTAAACCCTGCAAGCAACTTGATTTAATCAAAACAATTTTTGCTTGGAATTAGGCAAAACGTTAACAAACACAATTGACAACACTATGTTGCCATTCCATGAGTGATTATCTAGCCTAATTTTTATTCTAGAATATTTGATAATGTCCATTTTAAAGGGGGAAAGTACAGTAGCAAGATCTTCCAATTCTCAACTACCTTCTAAAATAAGGTGTATTAGCAGAAAAATACATTTATTAACCCTCACTGCTAATCTGAGAAATACTTCTTAGCTAAGTTATGATATGCTTCAGCAATACTAATTATCCAAATGTATTTGTATTTGAGAGCTATGCTCTAATGATTGACTATTAGAGTGTAAAACTATTATTCCACTTAGGAATTGTGTGCGCTAAATAGCAATATGAAAAAATTGTATGAGAGGCCTTGTTAAAAATACATGTTTGTTTTGTTTATGAGGTTCTGGACTTAATTAGCCTTGTGTTATACTTGTCTAATTTTTGATCTTGCATTTGCATTCTACAGAGTTCTGTCATGCTTGCACGTTGATTTTTTTTAAAAAAAAAATTACTTTTGAATTTTTTGTATACATTTCTTTTTAAAAGTACTTATGAACTATAGTTAAAACAGAAAAGATCGCTTCCTCGTTTGAAATGTCTAGCGTCTGATGGGTGGTTTTTGTTTCTGTACTATAGATGAGGTTGTTAGTTGTAGAAAGTTAGTGCAGTCTACTCAATTTGGTATGTAATTGAAGACCAGAGGAGTGCTGGTGGTGGTAGTTTTCAGAATGTGTAGTAATTATTTATATTGTATAATATAGTATTTCCTGATACCACTGAAATAAGCATTTTCAAACCTTTTTATTTCTTATTTTTACAATTTTGTGCTTGCTTCACATAAGGCTAAATGTTTCCGAACTGCATTTCCAGAGCCCAAATGGGATTACATTTATCTGCTGATGGGGTGTCAATTGCAAGTGCTATGTGATATACATGGCATGATTTCATTGCTGTCTGAAGTTGCAGAATTGTATATATAAGTCTCAAAGTGGGGTCAGGCAGGCAGAAAGTTTGGGAACTACTGTAGGCACTGTACATTTCTAATTTTATAAGCCAAAGGGATACAATGCCATGAGAGAGCCTAAAACGTAGCTTTTTCTCTTGATAAGAGCTATATCACAATAACCATGGTGATATAACTTTGTTTCTCAGTTTTAGTGAACAGTTTTATATTTCTTCTTGTCCAAAAGGATAATTTGAAATATCTGTCAGTCCCACTGTTCACTTGCATCTGAATAATTTTTCAACTAATATTGACTAGTCAACTAATGACATGAGTCTATCAGTGTGTATGTTCTCTCTGCAAAATTATTCTGTGCACGAGGACAAAAAAAAATCTTAGCTATATTGTGTAATCACTTCACTTCAGAAGCCTGTACTTGATACATACTTTTCCTAGGTCTTTTATTGTAATAAATATTCCTGGTAATAAGCTAATAATCTTTATTATGCATCATGATTTGCTCTTTTCTGTCAGCTCTTCCCGCTTTCATCTCTGTAGCTGTTAGTAATGTCTAGTAGCCAATTGCCTGTTACAGAAGTCTCAGATCCTTGGACTCTCCAGGGTAAAGCGAGTGCAAGTAATTTAGTCACATAAGTCGCAGGATTTTCCATTCAAATCTCTGATACAAAAACAAGATATGGTTCTGCGCAAAGTCATGAAGCTTAAGTCTGGTGTTAGGCTACCGATATATGGAATTATATATTAGAGATTCAGTTTTTACAGTTCAGTAATTGCTTTCCTATTAATGCTAACATCTATACGGGAAGTTAAGAATTAACTTCCCATAAAGAATTAACCACCTTTAATTCACGTCTTCAGCCTCATTCCTTATGAGTAAGTCCTATTGATTTCAATAAGACTTACTCATAAGTAAGTATGTTTAGGACTTAGGGCCCTGGTGTATATGTATGACATGTTGTTTTGCAATCATTAGATAAGCCCCTGAATATCCTCATGAGCAAGTTTTATCCTACACAGATTGGAGAAACTGAGGCACAGAGTGACTTTCCCAAGTTTATACACCATGTCAGATGGCAAAAAATTGCTGTCTTTCAGCTCTATCTCTGCTTTAGATATTTTAAACGTACAGTCTACCTTATCTGCCTTAATTTTGATACAGTTGAGGTGGGGTGGGGAGAAGCAGTGTGAAGGCTGATAGAATCCTCATGAATCTGACATGAGAATTTGAATAAATACTTTAGCCAATGAAGCTTGTAATTTAACTGACACATTACAGTAGTTGTCAAACAAACCTCTTAAATTCGCATCCTGATTTGAACAAACACTTAGACATTAACTTTTCTTTCATTTATGTAGCCCAAACATCACATTCATAGGCTGTTTTTATATGGACCCTCTCCCTCCCCTTGGTGTTTGGGCGGGTGTGTGGGGGTCATCTGTGTATACGGCTGGCGGTGGGTGGGGGGATGGGTATCCGCTTGGTGTTTGCCTGTATGAACACCAAGAGGGATGGGTGGGGGATGCATGCACTCTTCCGCGCAACACCCACCTCCACCCGCAGAGTCTTCCGGAAAACCGGAGGAGGTTCCGTGGGTGGAAGTGGTTGGGGGTCTGTGTAAAAGGACACACACACACCTTCACCCACCACAGCAAAACACCCATTCCTCCACCCACCTCCATCTGTATAAAAAAGCCCATAGTAGTAGTAGTGATAATGGTAGTAAAACATACCTTTCATGATACTTTAATTCTTGCAGCATTAAATTTGTCTGGTTCATCTACTTGTTTCTGCATACCTTGATTTTTTTCAGATTCTTTCTTTATTTTTAATACATGTCTTGATGTTTGATTGTCGTATATGTCTGTGTCATAAACACAAATTGTAGTTTAATTGCCAGTCCTTAAAGTGCCTGCACCTGCACATGAGTGTTATTAGCACAGCCTCATTCAAGAAGGTGTTTTTAGAATTGCAGCCATAAGACATACAATGCCACAAGCATATTTTAGTATATTCACTTGTGCCGCATAGGTACTTTTTGTTAATTATTTTCAATTTACAGAAACATATTTGAATAAAAATACGCTTGGAATCTGAAACTATCATGTCACAGTGTCAATGACAGCAATTTCTTGACTTAGTGTTTCAGATCCCCATACAATAATAACTTATTTAATTTGACACTACAACTCAGGGTAGTAAGAGAACTATTTTCACACCCATTTTACAGATGAACACAGGAAAAGCAAAGATGAAGTCTCATACCCAGGGTCACAGATCCTGATCCTTCAGACAAGCAGATTCATAACATAAGGCCGTAGGGACCATTAACAACGTCACAGTATTAATTGTTGTTATAAGCAGGGACAGTGGCAAAAACGCAGTGAACATGGGACTTGGATTGCTTTATGTATAACACAAATTTTAATCCTCACAGCAACCCTGTGAAGTAGGTTAGGCTGAGAAAATATTGCTGCATCTCAGTGAAAGCAAGCAGGCCACACACTTGAAGTCCAAAAGAAGATGGAAGTTAGCATAAATGGTTGGGATACCTTTTCTTTTAACAGGTCTAGGATCAAATGCATTTCTAAACATAAACTGTATTTTGTTTTCAAACATAGTTTGTACACTCTACTTGGCAGTCTAGGCTCTAAACTATAGTTACATTATAACTATAGTTATAATGTAAAAGTTCTTCAGCTACAGAAAATATAATTTCAAATATAATGCCAAATCCTGCCGATTCACTCTCCACAACATTGCCCGCATCCGCCCCTTTCTCTCTACCTCCTCGGCCAAAACCCTTGTTCATGACATGGTTATCTCTCGCCTCGACTAATGCAACCTCCTACTTGCTGGCCTCCCTCGCTCTCACCTGTCCCCCCTTATCGCAATCCAAAACTCTGCTGCCAAGGTCATTCACTCTGCCCGTCGCTTCGACCATGTGCAGCCTCTCCTCCTCTCCTTTCACTGGCTCCCCCTTCCTGAACGTATCCTGTTTAAACTCCTGGTTTTCACGTTCAAATCGCTCCACGACCAAGCTCCCCCTTACCTCTCAGACCTAATTTCCCTACGCACTCCTGCACGCGCTCTCCGCTCTTCTTCTGTCCCCTCCCTCACTCTCCCTCGTTTCTCTTGCTCGCCTAACCGCCTTCGACCCTTCTCCCTCGCTGCCCCTCATGCCTGGAAATCCCTCCCTGCCCACATCCGCCTTGCCTCCTCCCTCCGCTCCTTCAAATCCCTCCTCAAAACCCACCTTTTCCTTGCTGCCTTTCCCAATGCCTGTTAGTCTTTCCCCTTACTCTTACTGTCGGCCCTCCTCTGCTGACTGCTGCCACCAACCTCTCTGTAAACCAAGCCAAGCATACGCACCTGAGACTTCGCATCTGCTTGAATGTTTGTTTGTCTTCTCCCCTGTCTCTCCCACTGTCCCCTCTCCCTGTCTCCCACACCCTTTTTTGTCTTTTAGATTGTAAGCCACAGGCAGGGACCACGTCTAATTCTATGTTCTGTACAGCACCAGGCCACACTACTACTGGCTCTATATAAATGTTTATAATAATAATAATAATAATAATAATAATACCGTGTTCGAAAGCACTGTTTAGATCCTAAAGTCAGCACCTCAGCATCTCTATTCTTCCTCTACATGAGAAAGGTCCCAGATTGTAAAAACTCACCCCAAAATATCTTCTGTAATGCTGGAGAATCCCCTTCTGAAGACTTTACATCTCATGTTTAATTGTGAGAGAGACTGCCAACATTTTTGCCAATTTTCAGCAGCTTCTGTTATATGAGCTGTGAGAAGACTTGCACCGTTTATTCTTGTTACTGTTTTATAAACTGGATAGACTGTATAATTTTTTTCATTTGGGAGTTTATAGAGAGGGTGTTTATACAGGTTGGTGTGATGTAAGCTTTAAATTCAGCTTTGTAGTAAAGGTCTTCGAACCGATCAGGATATTCATGGAGTTTGACCTTAATGCTATTTTATGTTAGGACTTAAAATTAGGTATACTTTTTAACTTAAAAGATTTTCAATATTTTAAATTTGATATATCTAGTTTGTGTCCTATTCTGATGAATGTACTAAAAGGTGGTCGGAGCAGTGACTTTTAAAAAAATTTTGTATTGCGTAGCGCAGACTAGACATGACAGAAAATACATATATGTACTTTTTATCATAATATTTCAGTATATCTGTTGGGTATCAGTTACTGTTTTGTGTATAAAATGTTACCTTTGTATTGTGGCTGATACTGGAGGTCCGCACACATTTGGGTCTAATTCTCTAAAATGCTGTACAAATATATAAAGAAAACACTCTTCCGACAGACCATAAGGGGATGTATGTTAACAGGTTGTTTGTATTTCACTGCATTTATTCCAGTTTAATCGCCAGTCCTTAAAATGCCTGCACCGGCACATGAGTGTTATCAGCACAGCCTCATTCAAAAAGGTGTTTTTAGAATTGCAGCCATAAGACATACAATGCCACAAGCATATTTTAGTGTTACATAAATTATTGTAAAATTATAAATGAAAACAGGTAATTTTGAAGTGTGAATAAAAACATAGGAGAGAAAGTTTGAATAAAAACATGGAAGAGAGAAATGTAATTTTGTAAATGAAATACACACATGCATATGGTCCCATACGTTGTTGTTTAAAATAAGCAGATGGAGCGGAAGGCAAATGAGAGGGGCAACATGAGATGTGCTGAATTTCATTTGGTTTACAGCAAAAGGTTGCTTTTCAAAGACAGAAATATTGAAGCAACAAAAAGTGTACATATATTTATATACACAGAATTACTATCAATGGGTTTGTCTACTACTGCTATAGTTAGGCAGACTATTTAGTCAAATGTTTCAGTAGGAAGGCCGACCAGATGGGACCTGTAACAATGCAGACAGAGAATCATCGAACCACCACAGACGTTTGGTGCTTAGAATAATAAAAAGACTATAAAATTAGATTAGTTGAGTCTAATTTGGAATTGGTATATTCCCCACGCACTCTTGAAGCTCTTGGGCAGATAAAGCTCTGAGATTTAGTACTGTCAAGACAGAGGACTGTAACTTCCAGTAAAAGAAAAAAAAAAGCGGAATTCTGGGAGGTCGCAAAGGGCAACACGGTGACCTCCAATGATTTACAGGCCTTTAGCTTAATGAAATTGTTTCAGTGACATGACAGTAAAAGCTCATAATGGATTGGATGTCCTAATGTAATGAAATTACTCCCTTCTGCCTTTGGAAAAAAAAAAATCACAATTAATATTTACTGAGACCTGACAGGCTTCAGTATGCTGTACTGTGCAGTTCTTTCAGACAGTCAGTGAGAAGAGACAGAGCAGCGTGGCAGGCTATGAGCAAGCCTCCTCCTGGGTGACGAGCAAAGACTGCAAGGGGGTGGAGGGATACCTCAGTGACGGGGAAGCCTGGAACCCTGTGCTCTAAGGCAGCTTGGTTACCAAGCAAGCCTTCATACTTTCCTTTCCTTCCTGCAGGCAATTGGACAACAACCAGATCAGCTGCATTGAAGATGGAGCCTTCAGAGCCCTGCGTGACTTGGAGATTCTGTGAGTTTACTTTGTGATTTCTTTTGTGTGTGTGTTTCTGTCTGTCTCCATGCTGCAGTGCTGTTTAATTTTTCCCCCTCTCATTGCTCTGACTAAAGTTCTATACCCGGCAAAGTGAAATGTCTTGCCTCCCCCAGACTGGGGGTTACTGTTAATTAAACCACAATAGAAGACTTCTGTGTTGATGCTCCTAAAGAGCATAAAATATGACATATTGGTTGCTGTGTGAAACAGATGGGGTACAACAGCATCCAAAGCACTTGCTATATACAGTATCTACAGCCAGAGCCTAGTCAAGTATATGTAATGTGGAATGCAGGATGGGTAACAGGTTTGAGGAGAAAAATATTTGGAGGCATTTTACAATTGATGTAGATGGATAAAAAATAAATAAATTAGAGGGCTTTGACATGATACAATACACTGGGGAGGGGAGAGTCCCATTCTGGAAGCCACCATAATGTCAAGTTTTGTACCATTTGTAATATAAACTTTACTTGGCTTTTAAAGCTGTGGCTTAGTATATAGGTTAGGTTTCTTTGAGCCTGAGTGTAAATTATAGCTGTTTATAAAGGATATACTTTATGAAACAAAACAGCGCTAAGCTTTATTTTTAAGTTTTTATTTTAAAAAATGTAAATTTATATTGGCTTTGGCACGCAAGAATTTGGTCTTTATAACCACTTTTATTTTTTGTTTTAAATCTGATTATATAGAATTAAGTATATAAGCAGAGAACAAACTAATTACTAACTAGTCATTTTATTTCTAAAATTAAATATTGCCTCATATTTTAATGTGTGCAAACTGTTGCAGGTGTTTTCCTGTTAACCTGAAAGTTAATTCTTCAAAGCTGAAAACAGTAACATTTTTAAAGATAGATAACTGTTAAGCATTAAAAAATATCTGGACGAGGCTTTCTTAGTAACTGAAGTAAAGGTAAAGGTGAGTTCTTCAGCACTTGAGGCTATCTGTGTTCAGTGAAACAAGGCAGACAAGGCCCTATCTAGACTAGTGGAGAAGGTTCTGCTTAATTCAGGTAGCAAGAAATCGTGGGATGCTCTATGGGAAATCTGTATGAGCCTTAATGCAGGCTAACCTGGATGCATAAGCCTAAACACACAACATGTTGAATGGTGGGAGTAGGAAAAACATAAGGACTGTACACATGGGGCCTTTTGCAGTAACCTCAAATACATTCATGGTGACATTAGCGGGTTCTTGCCCGAGGGCCGTATCTTGTTCCTGCTGAGCCTGCTGTTGAACACTGGCTGGCATTCATGATGATTGGCTGGTAATCAAGGAAAGTGTCTTTAAAAGCTCATCTATCTGTATCCAATCTTGAAGCAGTGTTGTGTAATAAATGTACTGCTATTTGAAATTTTTGCCTCTTGGATTGAGTTCACATTAGGTACTGGAACAATCTCCTAGTTGGAGAGTTGTTGTATTGAAAATGGAATTGGAAAGAAGGGGAACTTCTACATAAACAGGATTTTCCTCCGACAAGGACAATACATGCTCAAATTTCATTTTTCTGCCAGATTGAAAAGGTTATTTTTGGCACTCGTGGATTTAAAAATTACGGGGTGTTTAACTGGGAAAAAGCTGAAGAATTGTTCACAAAGCATATGTGATTCGTTTTTGTGTTGTTGTTTTTTGTTTATGCAGACGATGGTGTGCTCACAGCTGTTGGGTTGTGCTGTTAACTTTGACCCAAACATTTAGGTTGGTAAAATGCTTGGCATTTTCTCTGCAATATTCCAGGTGCTTCAGGATATCATCAAGATATCTGATAACTTGTTACTCTTCTCTGTTGTTAGCAGCATGGATTCAATGTTTAGTTAGTTTATCTGTATATCTGCTGGATTTTAAACTAACCTCAAATCGATAATACTATTGTAGAGAGGAGGGTGTGGAGACATTGCCCAAACCTTCCTAGTGTTACAAAATTTGTCATAATCAATTTGACGCATTTTTAATTTTCAGCACAGACTTGTTCTTTTGGGGGAAATCAATATTGATTCTAGGAGATGAGAAAAATAATCTAGTTCTTCTCACTAATTCAAAGGTCTGACTGGTGTCATATTTTGGCAACTTTGACTTTCTTCTTCAAGCTCCTTTCAGAGCAATTAAGAGTACTTAAAGAAGCCTCTGAAACAAGACAGAATTGGTTGATTGCTCATAAGATGTCTTGCCTTTAGTCTGAAAGCAAGCGCAATGTGCAAAACCGAACATGGCAAGTCTTGAGTTGGTGTGTTGACCAAGGAAGCAGAAGGCTACACAACGTGCAAACACTTCAAAATATACGCTTCACCTGATTTATGCAATCACATTTTCACCTGTAAAGTGATGTGCAAGAAAGAATCCTTCAGCACATTAACCTAGGCAAATACAATTCCCTGTATGAAAAATAGTGCAGCCTTGTTATTTTTTTTTTCCAAATTAGAATTATCTGCTACTTCTTGAGTAAACAAAACACAACAAAAACACATTGGTTAGGTTCTTATCTAAACTGTGCATTCATTGGGACAAAAAGATCATTTCCTTTTGAATGTTGCTGAAGTGCATACGATATACTTAGGGGGAAATCCAATGGCCCGCGTACGCAGCCCGCAGGCACCGTGCTGAGGCCAGAATGCGTGTACTCACGTGCGTGCAGCACAGCCCCCGGTGGCTGTGCTGCATGCGTGGCACGCATCCGCACCCAAGCGCGCGCGCTGTGGCCTGAGCACAGTGCCGGCGGGCAGCGTATGTGGGCTGTTGGATTGCCCCCTTAATATATAAAGGAAATCAACACTGAAATTTAGAAGCTCCATCTCTGTATTGTGTTTGTGCAACAAACTGATATCCATCAGAGAAGAGGAAGAGTTGACAGTCTTCTCAAAGTTATAGATTAGGAACTGGAAGGAAAAATGATCTAGTTCTCAGAGTATAAAGATAACTCTCATAACCTGAGTTGCTACTTCATGGCTGGCGCATAGACATGCTAATAGAGCTTGGCTTGCCATTGACTTCTGTTGTAAATATTTCCACTAGCATCAAAAAGAGATGAAAGAATGAAAATTAGATGACCATGAGTAATTTCACTATCCGAAGGATAGGTAGGTTGCAAATGCATTGAAATAGTGTTTTCCGGTGACTTGGTTAACTGTATTCAAGAAAAGACATGTTACGCATACATTAGGTTGCTTATTGCATTTAGAACTGTGGTCTTAACATTTTACGGCATGAATTACTAGGCTGCAGTGATGCATCCATTCCTTCATAGCCTTCAGTGATGCTTGTGTCAGCCTTTTCCGTCTCTCCAAAGAGCTGTGGCAGGAAAGTTCCACGCTACTGGTTTGAAGTAATAATAATAATTTTATTAAAGTCGTAACCAAAGGTCAAAACTTGCATAGCAGACAAAAACTGGTTTGAAGTAAATGAGGAAAGTAATGGAGCAGAAGGATTTTTAATGATTGTACACTAATTATTGGTGTATTGACAAAGCAGACATTCTTTTAAAAGAACAATTAGAATTCTACAATTAAGACTTTTAACTGAAGCTTCTAGTTTGAACCACAAGTCAACTATTAGTATCTTCTCCATTTAACACACTCCATGGGTTTGAAACATTGCAGATGTCCTAGAGGTTGCTGTTCTGTAGCCCCAATTCAGCAATCTGATCTATGTATGACTCGGATGCAATTCAGAGGCACTGAATGAAATTGAGGTTCACAAAGAAGTAAAGGTTCTCTTAACACAAAATTCCATGATTTGGGTCTAATGGTGTCAAGTTTGTCAACTACATTGTTGGTGATAGCAAGGGAGAAAAGAGTGTTTTGAATGTTGCATGGCACCTTCAGTCGGACAGATCATATAGTCAGGGGGGCCCCGTATTCACTGCATTTTACCCATTGTCACCAGTGGGAACAGTGCATTGAACATGTGGCCTCGCTATAGTGTTGGGTATTGTCATTAGGATGATAACATGAGATGAAAATACAAAACTGGTGCCATCAATTGAGCACATCTATTCATGATTTACCTTTTTTTCTGTAGGAAGACGGTCCGCAAGCATTTCATTATAGTGTTGATGAGGTAATGATGGAGAGTGACCATTTTTTTTCATTGTTGCTTCTTTCTTCTTAAAGTCGATTCTCCACCCCCAAAAAGTTTCCACTAGGAAACGGTTCCCCTTTTCTGTTCTTCTGCATTGAATTCTTACATTGTGATACCAGATATGATCATAATGCACAAGGCACACTATTTTTTAGATTACTAAAATGAACCAGCTTTGCTCCTGACAAAGATTCATTAAGCAAAAACCTCAGATTTTTTTTCAAACTATAGCAGAGAAGCCAAACGCTTCTTAGTTGGTAGCTGTGTTCCATGTTTTACCTCTATTCCACTTTTTTACATGTTAAAATGCTTGGGAAAATAACTGTATCTTGTTTAGGCAAATAATCCGAAATGTTTTCTAGGATATTCAAGTACTAGCAAATTGAGAGTTCTGTTTTCATTCCTTGGTGTATCTTTTCAAAGGAAATGACCGTAGGTGAAAGGCCAGTTGATACAGTGGACAAACTGGCACATCTATTGCCTGTATGTTTCTGCTGCCATCATTTGTAGCAAATATGGAACAATGAGAGAGAAAATTCTGGAGATTATTAGTAACAAAATCAGTTAGATGAATGATGAGAAAACCACTTTTTTCTTTGCCTGTGAGTTGAGAAGCCCAACAACATATTTGCAATGCAATGAAATATTCTGTACTCGAGCAGCTTCAGAGTTCTGGTCCTGGAGTTTTGTTGCCTGAGGCAGACAGAAGAGGAGGTTTTCAAAAAAGTTGGTGAAAACTAGGTAAGATGATGTGCAGTGTTAACTGAAATGCCTTTTAAGATTGGACCTAGAAAAACTATCTTTGGACATGACCAGTACACAGTGTGTATAAAAAAACAAAGGGCCATAGCATGTTACTTTAAACAAGCAATACGTCTTAAGGAAAGTAGTTAGAAATGTAATGTTAAAAACAAAAACTAATTGCACTCTTGAAATTGGGTTCCCTTCAGTCATTAAAGCCTGTGAAGATTTTCTTATGAGGTGTTCTACATGCATGATTAATTCTATTAATTACTAACATGAGAAGTCATATAGACACTATATGGCCAGGTATTTGAATCCATAAATGTTATACAAAGGAAGCAGTTACTTGAGGGCAGAATGGGGCCAAACTATTCTCACCTACATGCCAAAAATGTGTAAAATAAACCTGAAGTGTGCCTTAAATCCGGACAATTTGTGAAGCAAGCACCAATGACTAAAGTCCAGCCCCAGTTTTTAATTATGGCCTACAAACCATCCTTTTCAGAAGAAAACATATTTTTCATGGTGTTTGAATCTGGATGATATGCCACAACTTCCCTTACAACTGTTTGTGATCTGGTCTCTTTGACAAAAAGACACCAACATGGTACTGAACACACTCTTAGCTTCACAGAGTTGATTTTAAGAGATGTTAAGAGTTTAAAGAATACATCAAAATCTGCTAGAACACTTTGTGTTTAGGTTCCATTGTATTTTTTAAAACTTTTGTGCAAAAAGAAATCCTTATTGACAAAATGAAACTATTAATAGATTTTTCAGCATCTTAAGATTTATTGTCTCATACAATCATGAGAAACTTTACTTACCTATGGTGAAAACAAACAAGACAGTGGCAAACCGGATCTCTGGTCCACCCCAGGGAGGCCTACTTCAGCTGCTACACTTCGGGCTGGCTGGGAGGGCAGTTCAAACGAGCAGCTCTCCCCCAGGGAATCTGGGCTGGGAGGTGTCTGTTACCAGTGCCTCCATGCCACAGGTTGGCCGAGGAGCTGTCCGCATGGGGCAGGACTTGTGGACCCCTGCTGCACAGCAGGATTGGCCCCCCCGGGAGGAGCTGCTGCCAAACAGGTGATCGGGGAGGGAGGCAGAGGAGCACGCTCACCATGGTCACCAAGCAGGTGATCGGGGGACGGAGCAATGCGCTCACTGATCGGGAGACACCCTGAGGAGTGTCCTCACCCCAACCACCAAACAGATCTTCTAGCCCTCCCCTCGATCAGCTGTTCTGAAGCCAGGGTGAGCACACTCCTCCAGGACCAATCCTTGGACTTCACCTCGCAGCAGGGCTGCACATGTCAAACACAGGGGAGGTGGCCCCACATTAGCCTGGGTGGAGTAAAAGTAGTCCACGCTGCATGGCCAGAACTCTCCGGCTGATGGATCCTGTAGCAGCCAGCTGCCTGCCCTGAGGGGGAAGTGGTCAAAATGCCTGGAAGCCGCTGAACTGACAGGCCTATGACTTGAAACCTTCTGTGGGCTATTGTGGGCCACTGTCTAATTTGTTCTCACCCATACTACTGAGAACATGACATGGTAACTTGGTAGATAATCTATGCTAAAAGAACTGAAGATGTATTTCCATATACACTTTGAATAAACTTTTCCACTGAGAACTAATACTTTACCAAATATGGCTTAACACCCCCCTTCCCCCCCATTTCCCTCTATTTACTGTTATGCTGCTTTGTTGAATATATGAATCCAGTTTTAGATTTCCAGGTGTGGTTCCATCAGATATAAATATCTTATTTTTTTCAGCAACCTTTGAAAGGCAGGGAGTTAAAAATCATGATGTATTTCTAACGATACGAGATGTCAGTGTTAAGTCTGCAAATTTCAGAAGACTATTTATTGTTCTATTTTGCTACAAATTACGATCAGTTCAGGCAATCAAGATTAAATTTGAACTGTGCGAGTTGCTTTGCGACCAGAATATTATATAAGGAATTAGATTTCACAGTAAATTTTGTGTGTAACTTTTTAATGTTCATATTTATATGTATACAACAAAAAAGAACACACATAATATAATAATTCATAATTTCAGATGGAGTAGTATTTTAAAATAATTATCCTTAATTATGTCTAAAGGAAAGTGCTGAGATAAAAACAGAATAATTAATTATAGGCTAATAATGAATGTAAAGTAAAGCCATACATAATAAACATGGGATTAAATATCCCAAACTGCTACTAATTATGTGGCCTGATGAATTGGTTGTCTCATTCAGCTCCATATAATCCCATTGTAATCTGAAATAATTCAGAATGGCTTTTCAAACATTACTAACTGGGTTCTTTCTTTCTTTCTTTCTTGTCACGTTGGTGTGATCTCTTGAGACAGAGGAAATGTAGACTTTGTCAGTCTTGGCTGTGGCAGAGTATCACTGGCACAAGATATAAAAATATTTTTGGACAGATGGCTAGAGCCTTTTTTCTCTACTTGATTAACTATCTGGAGCAACTCCAGTGATCAGCTTTATGAGAATGATTGTCCAGTAATTTTTGTCCTCATCATTTCCTGTCTGTAGGGAGCTGTGGTGAGAAAGCCATGTGCTTGAAAAATGCTGCTGGTGGTGTCAGTTTGTAGTTTCCACTTTTGAATTCAAATTAGAGATAAGAGAACCAAAAGTGATACCTTTTTAAATACGTTGGTTTTAGGACTTTGCTTTGAGATAGATCCTAGCGATTTCCAATAAATATTGAATCCTTACTATGCGGCACTGACATTCTTCTCTTTTGATTGGAAACCAAGAATGCTGTATCTGGGTATAGAAAGAAGTGTGGGGAATATTTTGAGTGAGCTCACTAACAAACGTGTTCCTTACAAGATGTGGCAATATGCAAGACAGCCTCCATTATCTAACATATAACTAAAAAAATTAAGGGAGAGAGTAAAAGGAGCAGTGGCCAGATGGCAGCAAGGTGACAGGTTTTACATCAGTGGCTAGTAGAGAGAAAGTAAGAGGGGAAAGACTGGAAATGGCAGGCAGTTTTTTGGGGTTTTTTTAAAAAATAGTGATGCTTGTAATATGGTAGCTACTTTATGGAGGGTTTCAGTATGTCAGCATAAGTACTTTGATTACTAATTTTGTTAATGCCGCTTTTTTTTCTAGGCATGGCATTGTGAATTACATTTATGAAAAATTTGATTCGACATTAATACTGATTCCCTCACTGTATCAGATGTAAAAAAAAGGTAGATTTGAGCTGCCATAGCACATCCTGTGTGCATTTCGTCCAGGCCACCGTCATGTTTTATTTCTTCCTCTCCTTAAACTAAAAATGCCTAGAAAACCATTAAGGCTTTAGAACCGATCCGAATAAGAGAGAATATTATTATGGACCTCTTATTTTCAGGAATTGTTACTGATAAAAAAAATTAGGGGGGGGGGGGGGGGGAGTCTTGCTTTTGTGATCTTTGAGAGCCGATGCACTCTATGGGTGTCACAGATGGTGGCCACAGCCTGAGACACTTGCTCATAAAACATCTAGCAAGAGACACTGTCCTAAACCAAGCCCAATCTCATATGGAGTTAGCTGTTTAACTTGGATGCTTTACTTGGCTTGTGGCTACTTTCTAGTGATTCCTCCTTTTTGTCAGGTCTTTATCAACTCTGCAGAAAACAAAAGATAAGCTTTCAGCTTCCACTGACTTGAAAGGGAATGAAAAGGAGAAGCTTAGAAATAACGGCACCCAACTTGCCTCTCTAACTCGTTAATTGCTTCCACCTATGTCTAGTTAAGAAGACTAGAGCATGGTTGAGACTGACGCTCAACTGCAAATGATATTTAGTTGGGGAAAGCAACTGGGGAAGATAGAAAAGATAATGGGGCCCTTGAAAAAAATGTCTTCCATTAGTGATTTTAGATACTTAGCAACTGTTTCACAATCATGTTAGTGGAAGCAGGATAGTCAGCATTCTAACATCAGTAAGCGATCGGTGGTTCTACCGATCTAAAGTCTGAGTGCAGACTTTGCCAGTCTCATTCATAGCTCAGTGTTAGACTATTGTAGGGTGTTTTCCTATTGCTATACTTTTAAACTATTTGTAGGTTAAAACTGTCAGAGTGCAGTATTTTTGTGGGAGCCATGACACTAGGGTATGAGGCTGTGCAGTGGCTCACTGTTGGTCTCTGGATGTAGTTTGATGTAATAATGACCTTTAAAGCCGTAAGAAGTCTGAGACTTGCCTACACAAAAGACTAGCTTCTCCCTGCAAGACACTGCCACACAGGGCGACCTGGGGCAGCCGCCTTGGGCCTTGTTCTTTCTGAGGGCCCTGCAGTGGCCTCTATTTTCACCAGGACAGATTGTGCACGCACAACTCCCTCACAGTGGGGCCCCAAACATGATCACCTTCAGGGCTCTGCAGAACTTGCCCCCAAGGGGGAACGGCCACCAGGGCTCCTGCATTTTATCTTTGCCCTGGGCCTCACAGAGCCTAAGGCTGGCCCTGTTGTCACAACAACGTTCAGTTAAGGCCCCTGTATTAGCTGCCTCTTGTAGTGAGAGAAGATTGTGGGCCCTAATTGACAGCTAACCTAGACAATGGAAAATCTTTCCCCTTTCTCTTTCCAAAATAGCCTCAACTTGATTCCGTTCCATTTGCAATGAAGAACCCATTATTTTGATCAGGCAGTTGGGGAAAATTAAGGAGGTGTTTCCTAAGAAGATGGAAATTGGGTGGTGTCTTATTCATTGTGTGGTTGTGCTGTATTACCTTATTCCTGCTGAGTGCTATCTTTTTAATTGCTCCTGGGTGTACTGTGGTATTATAAGATGGTTAGTAGCTAGAGCTCTTCTGCAGGCAGTTTTTTGACTATTAATTTAGATCTCTATGAAAAGTTGCTCAAATACTAGGTTTAAGGCAGGACATTGTCTTTTTGTGACCATGTTTTAGAAAACCTCATGGAGATAAATTTGCCTCTGTGCACAGGAATCATGCATGGCCTGTCTGCTTCTTAACATTATATGTTATATTTTTCATGATGTCCTGCATTAAAACGTATTTGGAATCCAAATAGCCAGACTGCCCTCATCCTAGACTGAAGTTTTGCAATCGCAGTCAGTTTGGACGCACAAGTAGCAGAGTGTACACATTTTAAAACTTAGGGTGAAATCATGCCACCACTGACTTCAACAGGGAGCCTTGCTATTGACTACACTGTAATCTGGGTTTCACCTTTGGTTTTAGATACAGACTGTGTTTCATATCAAATCATTAGATAGTTGAATTATTGACCAAGGGGTGGGGGGATGCACCTGTAATGGATTGTTGGGACAGATTGCAAGTGCAGAAGTTCTCTAAAAAATGCATACAATTGTCTCTTAAAGAAAGACAATTTTGAGCATTTAAAAAAAAAATATTAAGGTTATACTTTAATAACATAGACTAGACTAATTTGTGAAGAGCCTTGATTATTAGGTAATTTGCCTTTCCAAACATGAGTATTGAGTGTTGGGTAAAGGTGTATTTTGGCCTTTTTGACTTTGCTTCGGAAATGGTTCTTTCTATTCCATTCGTTGGGTTGCACTTGGACCTGGGGGTGGTGGGGGTGGGGGTGTTCTAGTTGTTAAATTGTGTCATTTTAGAGGGATCACAGAGGGTGGTTTAGTTGCTGTTAAATTGTGCCAGGGGAGTGGTTGCATTGGAATCTATAAGGTTGCCTTTGTCCGAGGCCTCTGGAGGGGATTATTTTGGTTGCTCTTCCATATTAAGACGATGTGCATGTAGGTCTCACTTCCATGAGTCTCAGGTGGAGTGGTATCTTTGCTTTCCCAGTCCTTGGCAAAGATGGGGATTTAGATGAACACCAGAGAGCTCAAAATCAGTCCCTACAAGATAAGAGGTAATGTTAGTGGATTGCAGAAGACTGCAGTTAGCACTGCAGTTTTAAAGGAATTTACCCTTTATCATAAAGATAGACCATTTGGTGGTGGGGTTTTTTACTTCACCCATACTGGGGAGGGGAGGCTTTTCTATGTATTGGGAGGGGGTTTTGTGTTGGTTTTTTGTTAGAGAGAAAAAATAATTGGTGAAACTGTGACCATCAATCTCAGATTTGTGCTTGGCCATTGCACTTGGTCTACGGATTACCGCAATGCAGTCTACATGACACTGTTCTTGAACACCACTCAGAGCAGAAGTGGCTGCCTGCTGGGGCGGGGTCAGCTTCAGGGAGCTTATTTCTTCAGGTCTCCAGCTGCAGAGGCTGTCTGTTTGCTGGTGGGTGTAATTCAGGTGTGGCCATATTAGCCAAGAGACATCCTCTCTCCACATCTTCTGCCATGGCTTTTGAAATCAGGTGAGGTGCTTAACTGGTAGTTTAGATTGGAGCATCTTGGGCAGATAACCTGCAATGTAGCACCTTCTTGTGCATCAGTGTAGATATTAGAACACAACAATTAATTCACAGCAAATAATTAACACCATTTAGTTTCTTTTCATGTTTGCTGAATATTAACAAAAGCAGGTCATGATTGCATCAAATTTATTTGGGGTTAAGATTTTTTGCAACTCCTAAAAACTTGTGGATCTCATACAAGGAAGTCACAGTGAGTATTTGATGGACTTTATTCAAGTTGTGTCTGACACTTGGTCATATTTGCATGATGGAGTATGAGTGTAGCTCATGTAACCAAGGAGTATAAGAAGCCTCTGTTTACTTTGAGGCAAGTATCTTCTTGTGAATATATATTTTATGTGTTTATTTAAATTTGTATGCAACTCTTCCAGAGAGAATCCAAATTATGCAACTTTAGAAAAATATCTTTTTTTTTCTTTTTTGTTCCGTGGAGCAGACAGGCTTTTACGGACAAGCTATACTTCCTGGAAATATTAGGGCGCTCTGGTTCTTTGTTCTGACTTAAATAGCGCACATTTCTAATTTTCATATTTGGCTTAGTAACAGGTTTGGAGGATCCTGTCCCCAGGCTCTTTCAAGCAATTTCCCATCTCATATTAAAGATGTAGTTTTTCATTGTTTGAGCATGTAAACTTAAAATTACCTTCGGCAAGAATTTATTAAACTTGATCATTTGGTGGCCACAAGAAAAGGAGGAGGGTGACTGAATGAATTCTTACTGTTGAACAATTTAGCACCTTTTTGTTCAACCTTTTATATCATTTATATCTCTTTGGAGATTACTCCTTTTCTGCAAAAGAGGGACACAAATTACTGTTGGTTTTTTTTCAGTTGTGTACAGCAAACTTTTAGATTATTGGAATGCAAGATGTGCGTATTTTGCATGCTCCTATTCATTTGCTTGTGTTAATATTAACGTTCATTTAAAATTAATTTTACTTCAATATAAGGGTGTGAAAATCTACTAGAACCAAACAATTAAACAAAGCTTCCTGGATAAGTTTATAGTGTATTTTTCTAGCAATATTTTCTCTTCCCCAAAAATCTTCTTTTGGAACCTCAGCCAATTCATAAGTTAGTTCCTTGTCAGTAACTTCACTGTTTAGTTCGTATGCCCACCTCTGGTGTGTGGTTGTAGGTGTAGCACGGCTAGTAATGGCATGGAAAGAAAGCTGATCTTTCCCAGTGTAAGTGGGAAATGATTGGGGCAAGGGACAAATGGGAGATGATTGTTAAGATGCCTCCTGTTATCTGCTATTCCTAAAACACGGGACTGGGTCTGAATAGGTAAGAAGTGACGGCAGAGAAATGGACTGTATTGGAAGGAACATCATCTTGGTCCCATCTTATCCTCTGCATCTGTTTTTGTAATATGACCTGGAGGACCTTTGTTGTTCGCCCTGTTCTGCTCCTCATGGTCCTAATGGGATATGCAGACCACTTCAGTAGTAGGCATTGTACTGCAATGCGGCACTTGATTGAGTGCAGCTGGCTCAGTGCCCATCCTGCAGAGGGATGATAATTTTAAAAAGCTGAGGTGGTCACACCTGAAATATGGCAACCCATTTCTGCATGCTACCATCATGTTGCTGTGCACAAGGCAAGCTTTATGAACACCTCAAATGAGCTGTTCTACATTAAAAATGTGGACTATCTTCTGGGAAGTCCAACAGAGCAGAATATGAAATGCTAATTTCTTGCTAGGAGTTTCTTTAGCCTTTGTGTAAAATTCTGCAGGAAGCCTGAAAACATCCCCTAGAGAAAGCAGATCATTGTTGGTTCAGTTCTATAGGCTTATGTCATAATTTTTAAGAGCCTTGTAAAAATTTACAGAGCTTTGGGGGTTTGTGCTTTTTACATACTATGGACATTTTGTGGAAAGCAAGGCAGGGGAGATGTGTGTGGTTATATTCCACTGCATCATGCTGTAGATGTTGGCTGCAGCAGCTGCTTTTTCATTTAAAACATAGCAAGTGTTTTGTGTATGGTTTTTTTGGTTGGTTGATTTTCTTAAAAGTTTCTCCGGCTATCTGCAGTGGAAACAGTCACCCCCCACCCCCCTTTTCTTTGTATTTTATTTTTGTTTTGCTGTAAATGAAGACTGGAATTCTCCTTCATCCTGTCTGTAGGTGGAAACCACTCTTTAGAAGATTACTATAAGCCCTGTCTAGCTCAGTGTTTCTTAATGAGTGTTTATAGTTTACTCAGTATACTGGTGGTTACATATGTTTTTAAAATGTGGTATTCATCTGAGGCTTGATACGATGGAATGGAACCGATAATGATAAAATATGTACTGTAGCATTTGGTACCTGCTGACATGAAAGGTAATGACTATAAAATATGAAATCACCTATAAAGTAATTGGGATATCTATAAAATAACTACCTTCAAGTGTGTACCATTAATTAACATTGAGACTTTCAAGAGTCTGAGGGTTAGGTGTCAAGATACCATTGAAACTGAATGGAATTTTGTTGTGTTAGCATGATCATCATACATACCATTATGTAAACATAGTTTTATCCTGAGTAGATTAATTAAGACCTTACTCAGCAGCCACTAAAATCCGTCACAACAAAACCCCGGAATAAAACAAGAAAAATCACCCATTGACTGGAATAGATTACAGACTGGACATTATAGAGTAAATTAAATACAGACATTTCTTTGAGGCAAGTAACATAAAATTTCTGTTATAGAAGAGTTTGTGCAAATGCAGTTGATGAAAACAATGTTCATTGTCCCCCACCCAAAAAGAAGACACAGACACCATTCTTGTGGGTTAAACTAGGCTGCACCAACTTTATTAGCCCAGTCGGGGGAGGAGGTGGCTATTCCCTTCCGGGTCCTGTCAACCTTAACTGTTAACTAATAACTCGGCTAGAGTAAACTTAGGGCGGTCTGATGTTACTCAATACCGCAACCGTACTAACTATAGCTGCTTCAATGTCACGCCTGCCCGGCCGCCTCCAGCCGAGTCAGGAGGCCGTTGCTTACCATGACCCAAGGAAGGAAGTGAGCGCAGCCTGCGAGGATCCTGGACTGCCCCTGCCCTAGGGCCCCGTGCTGTGCCCCCCCCCTTCCTGGGTCCAGCGTGACACCGGCCGGGCAAGCTCTAGCATTCACATGGACCCCATCTCGTAAGGAGATGACCTGGCAGCAGACTATCCCTACCGTCTAACATAACTAGCTCCCAGGACCCCTGCCACTAGAGACTGCCAGCTTTGCTTGCTAGTCTCGCCCCCCCTCCCCCAACTCGCCAAGACACCGGCTCAGCTTTTTTTGCAGCGCCTTCAGGTAAAGCTCGAGGCTTTCGTCAGACAAGTGGACCCCATCGGGCCGGAATAACTCGGGCCTCGAAAACCTAATTTCAGGGTGCCTGATCACTTGCCCGCCCAGATCTGTCACCAACTTGGCCACCTCTTTGTTCACCTTCCTTCTGGCCCTATCCACTCTACTGGAGCGCATGGCATCTCTCCATCTAATCCTCTCCAGCATCTCAGACCACACCAACATTGTGTTTGGGAGAACCCTCCTTGCCTCCATCAGGTCTCTCTTTATGCTGGTGACCAGGTGCAAACCTGTTTCCACCAGTAGGTTGTTCTCCCCCAAATGTACCACCATTATGTCTGGATGTGCATCCTTCGCCAATGCGTGGACCACCGGCAGGAACTGAGCCCATCTCATCCCACTTCGTCGTTTCCACGTCACCTCAGCCAAGTGTACCAGGCCAACCTGGGTTCCCCAGTACAAGTGTCCCACTCGCTTCCCAGCCCAGTAAACCATACTGTGACCCACAATCATGACTGTCTTCTGCCGTGCAAGCAGTTCACTTGCTATGGGACACAAACATCAGTTAACCTCTGCCATTGATACTTTACCCCCCACACTTCATTCGCTCGTCTACCTCACTTATTATAACTGGACCTTGTGCACATAGGAGCGGAATGCACCGAACCACCACCGGCCAATCGCCTTTATCTGCTGCTCTGATAAACCCACCACTGCCATGCAACTTGCTGCCCCAATTCTAAATGAATGGAACCAAATAAGTATGGTGGCAAATTTAATTTTTTCAGCACCTCACGGAGCACTGCCGGGAATTGGTACCTGGTGACCCATGACCTGTTTTTGTGAACGAACAGCTGGCCCGGCCAGACAGGCCACAGCTCCAAATAGGCCTCGAGAGCTTTTACTGGGCGCAGGTAACCTTGAGCAATTTTCGCCATCTTAACTACCTGTCCCTGTTGCCGTTGATCCATCTTTGACCCCCTGAGTAAAACTGACAAGCCTTCGACGCCCACGTGAACGTCGTCTATGCCTACTATGATTCCCTCTTGGTCTCCAGCTGTGGCAGCCATAATCTCACTGACTCGAAATGCCCTGAAGAATGCCAACTTAAACAGGCTATCAAACAATACGGACTCAAAACGCGAGAAGCAAACCTCAGATAGCTGCCGGCACACGTCCGTTAAAATTGCTGGTGTAATGGGCCACCTGGTGTCGCCTCCTTTTGGGGAATCCCTTTGCCACCCTTCTAACATTTTCTGAACTAGAAAACCCCCACTATGGGATGGAAAACCTGCCAACCTATTATAAAAGGCAATGCGGCCAACTTCCCTGAAATTGTCCTGGCCGCCAGTCCCCTTCTCTTCAAACTGATGACAAATTGGATTGACTGGGCCTCTGTGATCGGGCATTGGGTCCCCCATCTCCTCTCTCCCCAAAAGTTTTGCAATTCTGCCAAAGCTTGTGAGTAGGCAGCTCTCGTGCGGGGCGCCAGCGACCCCTGCATTGCCTGGAACATCTCTACCATCCAATGCTCCAGATCCCCTGAGGGAGTTCCTCCAGTTCCCTTCTGGCCTCCGGCGCCAACTGTCTGAATCGCTCCATCTGCTGGCAAGAGAGTGCATCGGCTATCCCGTTGTTAACACCCGCGGCATGCCTGGCCGCAAATAAAATATTACTGCCAAGGCACTGCCGGACGAACGCTCTCACCAATCCCATCACCCTTTTGGAATGGGAAGACATCGAATTCAGTACATGGACCACCGCAAAGTTGTCACACCAAAACAGTATGGTTTTGTTTGCAAACGCCCTTTCCCACAGGTGAACTGCTAGCACTATGGGTAAAAGTTCGAGAAAGGTGAGGTCCCTGGTTACCCCCTCATATACCCACTGCTCTGGCCATGGAGCCACGCACCATCGGCCAGCCCAATATAACGCAAAGCCCGAAGATCTGGCTGAATCTGATTGCACCTGCAGCCCTGCCTCCAATAACCACCTCTGTCTCCACATGCTAATGCCATTGAAGCTGTGCAGGAAGTGGCGCCATGTCCTCAAATCCTCCTTCATCTCTGCAGTGATCCTGATGTGGCAATGCCCCAGCAAATTGTTACCAACCCTCTCATAAAGCAGTGACAAAAATGCCCGACCTGCCGCTACTACCCTGCATGCGAAATTGAGACTACGCAATAACGCCTGCAGCTGCCTAACTGTTACTTTCGACCGCTCCAGGAGACGGTCAATGTCCCTAACTAGGGCTGCTAACTTGTCCAGTGGCAGGCGCAACACCTACTTGATGGTGTCCAGCTCAATCCCGCAAAATGTCAGGACCGTTGCTGGGCCAACCGTCTTCTCTGGGGCTAGGGGGACACCTAGCTCCGCAGCCATTTCGTGAAAACTTTCCACGGCCCTCATACATTCTCTCGATCCTGCTCCCCCCCAAACTGGAAGTTGTTGATATAGTGAATAATATATCGAGACCATGTTCTTTGGTGCACCAGCCATTCCAGCAGTGAGCTAAAACGCTCAAAGGCCGAACAAGATATCGAACACCCCATGGGCATCACCTTGTCGTAATAATAATAGCCTCCAAACTGGAACCCGAGTAGCCTGAAGCTCCCGAGGTGAACTGGCAGGAGGTGAAATGCCGATTTGATATCGCATTTCGCCAGAAGCGCCCCCTTTCCGCATTCCCGGACCATCTCTATTGCCGTATCCAGGGATGCATAGCAGACAGAGCAAAGTTCCGGGGGAATCGCATCATTCACAGACTGCCCCCTGGGGTATGACAGATGGTGAATGAGGTGAAACTCCCCAGCCTTTTTCTTGGGCACTATATCCAATGGGGACATGTGAAGGTCAGGGAAAGGACGGGTCGTGAAAGGGCCTGCAATGCGGCCCTCCACAAGCTCCTTTTGAAGCTTGGCAGACACCAAGTCTTGCTTCCTGCTAACAGATAGAAGGTTCTTCACCCAACTCCTCACCTGCTCACATTTTGCCGTGATCACAAACCCTTCTCTAAAACCAGCGACTACGTACTCCACCTTGCCCTCCATTGGGTAATCCCTCAGAGCGCGTGCCAATGCACTATGGCTGACTGGGGTTGGGGCCCTTAGCTCCCCCCTGCTGTTGGGGGCCCCCTGCTGCTGTTCTTCCTTGCGGCCGGCCTCTGGGGGACGAGCGCACCCTGCTACACTGAACCCCTGCATGTCCCCCCTTCCCCTGCAATGGGAACAAGCGTGCCTAAAGCGGCACGGGGCGTGGGCGCAACCTCCAGACCCATTGAAATCCCAACAGGTCCCTCCCTTCTGGTTAGTATGGTGCCCACCTGATCAAAAGGGGTCGTTCATTGGGGCCACCTATCCCTTTGCTAAGGTGTGGCTGCTGTCAGTCCATTATGTGTCCGCTACATTGGACATACATTCCAGCCACAGATCTTGGGTGTATATGTCCCACCTGAGCCCTGGGGTGATCACCGCCCTTTTCCTAAAACCCTCATCGTAGCAGAGTCATGACCCCGGGTCCCCGGTGTCATAGGCCCTGCGCACGATGTCCTGATATTTTATTATTTCCGATGCCCTGTCAAGCGCTGCCTGCACCATAACCCCCGTCAACACCGAGAAGGCCGCCGACCAATTGGCTCAATTTTTGTCTACCTTAGGATGCTTAAAGTGCTCCTTATCCTTCTCCTTCTCGGTGGCGTTGGGGTCGGGCACGGGCTCCGTATACAGCAGGGAAAACACGTCCACGTATTCCCCCCTCCAAATCTTGTCCCGGGTGTGCTGTGTCAAGTGCGCGCCAACTGGCACCCCCACAACCGCTCATGTCCCTGGCTCCACACAGACCGCTGATACCTGCGCACCCCTTGAGTGGCACGTGGAGCACTTCCTTTCTATCTGGCTGACTTCTGCCCTATTCTGGCTTAGCCCCCCGCATGCCCCCGGAGCGGTCCAGGGGGCCTCCCGGACCCTGCCTGGCTCTTTCCCCGGTCATGGGACCCAGGATCCCACCCAGCCCATACGTCTCTGAGCTGCGGGATCCGGCTGATTAGGTTGCTCCTTGCCCCCAACTTCACCTTTTTGCCCGCACTGGCAAGGGGTGCACTGCAAGCACCTACCTGTAGAATCACGACTGGTGCTTGCGCCTGCATTTGCCAACGAGTCTACGGTCGCTGGCCTGGGTTCCCTCCCTGGACTTTGCTCCGGCGGGTCCACCGACACATGATCCTCCTTCCTGCCTTGCTTGCGGGACTCTGGCCTCGTCGCTGATGCTTGACGCCCTTCCACCAGCTCCACCACCTTTCCCTCAAGCGCCGCAAATCGACCCATAAATTCATTTAGGGTCTCGAGTACCTCTGCCAATTAATCTCCATGCGCTCGCTGGCTCGGTGGTTTGCCATCCTCGTACCTAGGGGGCAACAAACGACACACACCCCGCCTGGGTGGGTAGGGAGGCCTTGCCAGGGGTCACCCCACCTGTGCCGCAGGGGGCTGGCGACCCCCCATGTGTGTGACCTTCCACGGGTGGGGATTTGACCTTGGGAGGATCCATCCTCTGGGGCACCGGTTTATTCTCTGAATATGAACTGCACCGCTCTTGTGCTCATCCTGATCCCATCCTAGATGCCTCCCCCCTGTCGGTGCCAAGTTCCACCTGGCTCCAGCTCATATCCTCCCCACTTGCAGGTTCCCCTTGAATTCCTGACACTGATCCCGCGCCAGGACATCTTCATTCTTACTTAAAGACCTACAAGCCTTAAATAACACAAATTTTGTTACACACCCCTATATTCACATGAAGCAGGCATACATTGTTTTTTTGCAGACATCCAGTATTAGACTTACACACAAATGCGTACACCAACATGTGTGGAAAAACCTTATAGCCATAGTGGAGAACTACAATCTTATGAATTCCTGCAAAACTCAGAATGTAACATCTTAGAGCACTCAGGCAGAGTCCCTCATACACATACCCATATAGTTAAACACACAAATTACTTATATTAGCACTGAAGCATGGTTAAAGGCAAACAAACAACACATGCTTGGGGAAGTACATGATTTTTAAGACTGCTAATTTTATTCCTCCTTACAGTTTTACCTGTTGCTGGCAAAAATAAATGGCAAATGATGACACAAGCTTTTCTGAAAGTATTTGGGAGCAGACATGAACAAGAATGGAGTACCGATTCATTTCAACAATATGGAAGGAGGAGCGAAGACTTGTACTAACTCATGAAGAGGGCATTTTGTGGAATTATTTGTGGAAATGGTCCACCTGGAAATACTCTATGCTAGCATTTAGGCTGTTCTTACTAATGATGAAGCTGAATTTGTGGTAGCCTGCATGCCCTTTCCAACAGTGGTGCATGTGAATGCCAGGATTCCCTCAATTGCCCCAGAGCGGCTCCTTCGGTCTGCCGGGTGTGCCTTCTTGGAGGTCCCCCATGTTAAGCGTGGGGCCACAATGGAGAGGGCATTCTTGGTGGCTGGGCTGCACCTTTGGAATTCCCTCCCGGAGGAAGCTCACCTGGCCCCAGACCTTTTAACATTTCAGCGAGTTTCAAAATCTGACTGTTCACACAGGCCTTTGGGGAGGTGGGGAGGGTGGGTTAGGGGTTTTTAATCTCCTCCTACCCTTATTTATTGTTTTATTATGGCCTAGCCCTGTTTAATTGTTAATATTATTATGATTGTTTTTAATTTTATATTGTTGTATTTTTTATGTTTTAAAATTGTTAGCCGCCCCAAGCTGTTTTCAGGAGGGGCAGGATATAAATCTATAAAATAAATAAATAAACAAATAAAATTGAAATGATGCCGACCAAGCTTTATTACCCTGTGGTGCATGTGCCCCCACCACTTTCAGGCCGGCCCACCCGGATCATTTGAAATGGCAAAGTGCGCCACCCTAAGGCACTATCCGCTGCAGCGCGCCACCGCCAATGCTAAGACTCTCGAGACTGACAAGGTATCGACGCATGCCGCTGTGCGGCACGGCTGATGGGACTCAGCTGCTGCACAGGGGAACGTGACAGGTGGGTCCCAGCCACTGTTTCGGGGAGCACCGGTGAGGTACACCAGTTGGACCCAGTTACTGCACCTGGGAGCATGGCCGTCATGGGAAAGGAGGCCATGCAATCCTGGAATAATTTAGGCTAGTGCCTGGGCAGATGGGGAGGAGGGTAAGCATTGCCCATCAGGAAATGAGAAAAAAACCAAAACCTGAGGATGGGTGGAGGTTTTAATTGCCTATTAATCATGAACTTGATAAGCCCGGTTATGGTGAGCAGCTGAACAAAGGAGTCCTCTGTCCTAGAGGGAAAGCCACTCACAGGGAGGTCCTAGAGGGGAAGAAGAGAGAGGCGATCATCGGGAGCCCCCTGCCAGCAACCTGCAGTCCTATTCCACCCCTCTGGACAGACATTCTCTACTCACCTGTTTGGTGCTTTTCACTTGTCCTGGGCAGCCAAACAAAGAGAGCTGATGAGGTGGGTCCTGCCTATTTAAGCCTGTCAAGGGGTCCACCCCCACAATGATTGCCACCTGGCCATAGGCCAAAGGTCTTCAGGTGGTCAAATGCGGGAGCAGGCAGACACCTGGCCTAGGTGACCTAGCTCCACCCCTGACTATTGGATTCTCAGCCGGCCCCCGCAAAGATGCCACCTGCTGATGGGAGGGAACATTCCTTCTTACTAATGGTGAAGCTGAATTTGATGTAGCAACAGGAGTGCACTTGCAGGAATAATTTGCTAGAGTGAGTCGAGTTGTATGATCTTCAGAAATGTTGTAGAGGAATCTTGAGTGAGGAAAGGTCAGGACTCCTGACATCTCTGTATTTTGGATACATAACTTAGTTAAGAATAACTGGTTGCATGTGTGTGAGTCTGACTCTTGTCTTTCTTACCCAGAAAGACCAGAGTCTGCTAAAAAGGCTGCATCACTCTGTCTTCCTGTCCCTGAAAATTAAAACAAGGAATAGTATCTGAAGCATACAACGTGGATGTTTTCAATGCAGCTTGATGTGGGGGTAGCACTGAAAGACCAAAGACGCTTGAGCAGCAGGGAAAAACAGCAATTTAGGGTGTCAGTTGAGGACATGTCATTTGGAAATGGCGATGCAAGGGCAGGCAGCTAGGCTGCCCTTTTGAGAGTTGTCCTTTTCCTTTTTAAAAGTTCTTGAGGTATCACAGACTTGAAATACAGAGGTACTAAATGGAATCCCTTCATCGCAAAAGGACACATATACTAGGGATATATTTATAATATATAGCTGAAACGTTTACATATCTGGATAAATTATAAAGCCCTAACAAACAGAGGAGGCACAATAATCTAAGAAAATTAACAAACTATAATCTTGGAAGTGTTGAATTGGAAATGTTGCACTTTAGGGATTGAAAAGGCACTATTTAGTTTATCAATTTTACTTTTTATCCATGCTATCCTGAAGGCTTATATTGTCATTATGCCTATCATTCTTACTGGGGTGTGTGTGTGTGTGCGCGCACAGCAGAGAGCTGCATGTGGAAACACCCTAATAAGTAGCAAAGGGGGCCATCTGGATGTGGGAGAAATCCAGCTCCCATTGCAAGAGTGTCAGCTCAGTCAGTAACAGGCCACGGTGTGTGGTTCAGTGCACACCCTTGCACATGATACGCAAGTGGCAGTAGCCTCTTCTTGGGCATCGTGTACGCTTAATTCTAAAAGTAGCATGCGCAACTATATGTGATGCCTCTGACACTACTACTGCACATCCTCTCTCCCTGGGCTATTACTGAGTTGTCAGTTTAGTATGTGGGAGAAACACAGCTGTGCTGTTACTTGCAGTGGGGGGTTGGGGGAAGGGTGGGTAAGAGAGCATGGCTTTCCACTGCTTCTGAATGTGTCCATTCACTAGGAAGGTTTCTTGTATGGCTCTGTGCCATATGTGTTTTGTGGATCGGGGTCTAAGTGCGCTTAGGATGCAGATGCCTTGATCTCTTGCTGCCAGCTCATTTCAGTAATAAGATCTTTAGGTACAAAGCCAAGAACTGGTATTTGCATGGTCTTAATTGTCAAGTAGGAGACGCTTTTCTCCTAATAGAAAAAGATAGATAATTTTGAATTAAATTGGCACCACCAATAGAAGGATTTCTTTCTTTAAAAACTCTTCCATCTCAGTTTGAAATTTCAGGTTTTTTAAATGACATTTTAGTTTAGTTCAGCACTGCAAAGTATTACCTAGGATTGTTGTCAAGAGTCTAATATGTTCGCTTTGTGTTAAGCACAGCAGAACCCATGCTCATGAAGACCAGAAACACTTTTTTCTTTATAATGACTTTTTTGTGGCTAATCAGAAATCGGCATCTTTTATAATAAAGCTTGATTCTACACAAAAAAATTCTACTCTGAAATGTTGCAACAAATCATGAGAGAATTCGGTTCTTCTGTTATTATTTATTTATTACGGCACTGGCTCACGCCATGGCCCATCACAGCAACACCAAAACATACAACCAGAAAGGTACAACACACGAACAACACATAGCATAATAAAGCATAATAATACCAACACAATAACTATATAAAACTATATAAAACTCAGAATACAAGTTCAGAATCCAGCTGACATGATAAATAGACATAATAATACTAATGAGTAATAAATAATAAGTAGTAAATAATAAAATCCCTAGTTGGATACCCCGCTCCAATCCCTATTCCTGATAGAAACCCGCCCATTTAGGCAACTTCCCTAATGTAGTACCAGCTATCGTATCTGGGCTCCGTTGCTTATCCTAGTAAGGTCATACTGAAATACAAGGGTCTGAGTATAGCTGTTTCCTCCTCTTAGATGCCAACCAGACAAAAATTGCCAAGGCCTTTCTGTCCTCCCGATTTGATTTCAGCAGGAGCCGCTTATACCCCTGCCCTGGTTCAAAACTTTCCAGACTACCCACTAGGGGATGTATCCAAGCTGATCTAAGCGTGGCATAATGGGGACAAGCCAGCAAGAAATGCTCTACATCCTCTACTTCCCCTAAGGAGCATGAGCATATACGCTGTGCATATCCAATCCCCTTGTATCTCCCCTCCAGCACAGCCGTC
>QEPC01008745.1:4283736-4461791 GCA_003113815.1 Sphenodon punctatus
GGTCCAGGAATCCGATGCTGTCCAGATGCACCTGGAGCTGGATCGCCACCACATGCTCAATAACCTTCCCTAAAAAGGGAAGGTTAGAGACAGGTCAGTAGCTGGCGAGTGCATCCACATCTAATGTTCTTTTTTCAGCAGGGGGTGCACCACAGCCTCCTTGAGGCAGTGCGACAGCTTCCCCTGCTGTAAGGACGTGTTAACCACTCTTGCCAGCACCGTCCCCTATGTCTCCCTGGAGGCTTTCACCAACCAGGATGGGCAAGGATCAAGTTCACAACTGGTGGCTCTCACAGACCCCAGAACTTCCACCGCATCGGCCGGCGTCACTTCCTCAAACTCCCCCCACAAAGTTGGACCAGATGGGGCCTCTGTGACCTCGCGCTCTCCACCTACTGCCCCCAACCCGGTGTCAAAATCACTCTGAATTCGAGCAATCTTGTCTGCAAAGTAAGTGACAAACTCCTCACAGCGGTCCTGGGACAAGTCCCCGTCCAGGCGGAGGGAGGCAGCCCCCGCACCACCCTAAACAGCTCCACCGGGCGTGACTTTGCAGATGCTATGAGGGCAGCAAAGAATTCCTTCCTCAATCTCAATATAGGACCGCAAATGGGGCCTATGGAGAAGTCGGTCGTACTCAGAGCAAGTCCGACGCCAGCATCACTCCAGCCTTCTGCCTACTTGTTTCATCCACCCTTTCAGTGGTGTCTTCCCAGCCAGCTATTCTCAAGAGCTTAATGATGGTTTCCACCATTTTGCCCGGCACAGACATCAAGCTTACTGATCTGTAGCGCTGTGCGAATGCGTTTCGGGGGTTCAGCCCGTTCACAAACACCCTGTCTGTTTTCTCTTGCACTACTTTTCCTTTACGCTTTTCTGTATTTAGTAGTTCTCATTACTTTGAGAAGACCAACCAAAGAATGCATGAATGAAGAGAAGGCTAAGTACCATTGTTAAAGTACGTCTCTGTAGTAGTAACCTCCGACACATTCAATAAATGAAGTGAGTGTCAGCACATATGTCTCTTTCAAACTTATTTTCTTATAATTGTCCAGAACTTATTTTTAATCTTTGTGTAAAATAAATAAATAAATAACTCTGGTTCCAATGCCAGACAACCAACTTAACAATACAATGGCTTATCTTAGCTTTAGGGGAGGATATATCACACCAATTTTAAATAGGGAACTTGTTTATTGATATTCAAGCAGAGTAAAAAGAGGAAAGTGTGTGTGTATTTATTTCTGTGAGTTTTACATGACACCTGGAGACCAATTAAAAGGTTATTTTGCTGTGCTAATGTTGTATTTAATAATAACATGCATACAGTGCCAAATCACTTTAGAGTGGGCTACAAATATTGAAATGAAAAGCCCAGCTGTTGTTGCTTTTGCTGCTAATTTGAAGTGTCAAATGAGAGCTCAACTGCTATACGTCAGTGAATAAGGCCCCTTGTGAGATCATGATGCGTTCTAACAGTTGATAGTAATGGATTAATCAGTGTAGCGTTGGTTGCTTTCATTATATGCTCGCACAGTGGAGGTTATGAGTTTTCAGTGATTTTGGGGAGGTGAAGTGCAAAGGCGCACAGAGTCGATCCCAATCTGGAAGGTATACAGGGAACACTGTCTGGAGCTTGTTTTGCAACTGTTATTCTTGCCCGCTTAAATGCCAACAGAGTCGCATGATTTAGAGATAAAAGGTAGCAACTGTTAGTTAAATTAACACTGCAACAGGTATCCAGCCAAACACGGTCCAATGTTACACAGTGAGAGCTCCTAGCAGGCTCACCTGGGGATCATCCCCGTCCCAAAACATCATTACAAGGGAAGAGCTCTGGATCTAGCCCTGTGGACATGCCATCATCTACCTGGTCACCACTACTCTGCTCCTGTGGCAGGATGGGTGGGTTAAAAATGTTTTAAATAAATAAATAAATAAGACCCTACTCCCAGGCTGAGCAGCCTAAGGAAGGGAACTTCTGCTGTGCCCTCCTCCAGGGGCAAAGCCACCAAGCTGGAAAGCCCTCCAGGGCACACATCTTCTCCTACAACCACAGGATGCGTTTTCTGTTACTTAATGCTCTGAACCACCACTTAATTAACTTGTACACTGAGCAGGGCACTGGGATACTACAATTATGACGAACCCAACAGAAATCCTCTCCATAGCTTAAGCTCACTCTGTTGCTTGCTCACAGCAAATAGGTGAAAGGCACTGCGGAGGAAGGAAAAAACAACCCCTACTGACAACAGCCAGTCACAGCCGGGACAGAGGAGGAATTCTTTCACCTGGCGACTAGGGGTGTGCACTGGCGACTAGGGGTGTTTTTTGTTTTCATTTTTATTATTACAAATTTTGTTTTTCTGGTTTTTGTTATTGAAAATCTTTGGTTTTGNCGGGGAAGGGACTCCTCCTGTGTTCTATTATAAGTATAGTTCAATTTTTACCTTATGAATTCATATATATATATATATTATCTTGCCCTTCTCACAAAGTGTCAGAGTGGCTTACAAAAATATAAACAAAATATATAAACACAGAAACATATATAAACATAAACAAACATATAAAAGCCATTAAAAACACATATCCGCCCCAGACACTCCCCGTAACCCCTCTACTCAATCCCACCCAACCCTATCCCATCCCACCAAACACCTGGCCAAACAAGAAGGTCTTACGTCTCTTTCAAAAGAAGAACAGGCTCAGGGTTAAGCTGTCCTCCAAGGGGAGGAAATTCCATAATTGTGCCACCAACGAGAACAGCTCCCTGCATGCCCTTGTTGTATAATCCTCACAGTCAGCTGGCACTTGTAGGAGGGTGCCCTAAGCTGACCTCAGAGGCTGCAATGTCTTTCAGATACCTGGAGTCTAAGCTTTTTAGGACTTAATAGGTCAAAACCAGCAGCTTGAATTGTGCCCGGAAACTTATTGGCAACAAGTGGATACCTGGTAGCACTGGTAAAATGTGCTCCAGGTGACCCACCCTCAACAGAAGGCAAGCTACCACATGCCGCACCAACTTCAGCTTCTGAACGGTCATCAAGGGCAGCCCCACGTAGAGCATGTTGCAGTAGTCTAGCTTCAAGGTTACAAAGGCATGGATGACAGTGGCCGAATCAGAGTCCGACAAAATAGGTTGCAGCCTTCTCACCAAGACGAAACCACTGACCCACTCCTGGCCACTTCCACAACCTGGCATCCAGGTGCAGTAGTGGATCCAATAACACACCAAGGCTACAAATCTGAGTTACCAATGGAGGCTGGACACCACCAGTAACAGGGGACCCTATGTCCCCAGTTCAGAATGCCATCCAGCCATCATCACCTCGGTCTTGTCTGGATTCAGCTTCAGTCAGCTCACCCGCATCCCGTAACCAGAAGGAGTCTTGTTTATTTCCATAGAACTCAAGAGTGCACTGAACTGTGTCTTTGCACACTAAATATATAAAATAGTAATACTCATTTAGTGGAAATATTATTAATTTTTAGCATGGAAGTAAGTTATGCTGTGATCAGCAGGGGCTTTATCAAATGTGTGCAAATAAATATCTAATAACATGCAGGTAATAAAATTAAACTCTGCTCCAAGGATTGGATGGTATTTCCTTCATGGCCTGGGCCCTGCCTATGCGGGATCACCTCACTCCCCAGGTGCCCGTGGAACCCCTGAGATCGTCCGTGGGGGCCTTTTTGGAGGTTCCCCGGGCAAGACGGGTGGCCACTGATGTGAGATTTTTTTCAGTGACTGCCCCTGTGCTGTGGAATTCACTCCCGGGGGAGGATCGGTTGGCCCCCACCCTCCTGTCATTTTGACGTTTGTGTAAGACCTGGCTGTTCTGCCAGGCTTTTCGCGAGGGGGCGGGGTAGGGTAGGGGAGGTGGGGTTTGGGAGGGAGGGTGTGTTTTTATTACTTGTTTTAAAATTTGTAGATTTATTTTTAAATGTTTTATTGTTGAATTATATTTTTTTTGTGCGTGTTGTTCGCTGCCCTGAGCTGCCTTTGGGCAGGAGGGGCGGGATATAAGTTTTGAATAAATAAATAAATAAATAAATAAATAAATAAATAAAAGACTTTGGAAACATGAAGTTACTTGAACTACCAACATGATATAAGGCCATGAGATGGGACCTTTGGTTGCTCAGCATCTTTGCAAATAAGGCTATTAATAAATACAACTGTTGTCCAACTCTTATTGACAGAGCCTGGAATGTGTGTTAAGCTGGTCAGTGGTGGTCCTGTAAATATAAGGATATAAAGAAAAAATCTCATACGTGTTTGGTAGAGGCAACTGCCTATGTATCTGCCAGTTATTATTTATGTTGAGGAATCCTAGAGTTCGAAGGGATCTCAGTGATCATGTAGCTCAACCCATTGCTTGAATGTAGGATGACTCAACATAACTGACAGATGGGTCACCAGCCTCTTGGTGCAAACTTCCTACAATGTAGAGGATATGAGCTCCCTAGGCAGTGTATCCGTTCGCATTGCTTGATATGGGGAGAGAAGCTGTTGATTTCCAAGCATGGCACTGGCTGTGTCAGAAGTTGAAAAATTTGGTTTTCCAAAGAGCTTTTATCATTTACGATTATAAACATTGTAACTTTGAAGTCACTTCGGATCCTACCAGTTGGATTGTAAGGTGTCAGGCTCAATCAGAGAGGTAAGGGCTTTTAAATTTCTGTGTTTCAGCTCACAAGTCTCTAAAGATACTTAATATAGCTGATGTCTCAGGTGGGTTATGTTAATAAATGTGCCTAGAGATTTATAGGCACAAATATATACATATTAAATAAAGCAGTAGTTCCAAATAACCAGGAATGGATTATTTCTGCCTCCCTCTTAGCATTTAATTTTGAACTGAAAGAATATTCAATTCAGTCGTTCTTTAAGAAAGATAGCATGGAACATGATGGTAAACAGGGTGTGTGGCAGGTTAGTATTGCACTGTTGGGAACGTTAAAGGCCTACAGAAGCATGATTGGTATCCAGGCGTTGCATGCATATGGATAATATTGTTGCATTAGTGCCAACTACATGGTGTTATGGGCACAAAACACACAGATTACACAAACATCTAAAAAGCATTGTGTGATAAAGCAATGTTGTAACTGAAGGAGGCAGAGGGAAATGTTAGACTTAGCACCGCCAGCACTGCTCTCTATCCCCACCAGCCTCAAATGCCAAGCCAGCAAACTGGCCTCTTCTTGGGAACTGGGACTAGGCAGAGGGTGTGTGAGAGAGAAAACTAAAATAGTAGTGATTTAATTTAAGCTGTAGTCTTACAAGCATGAAGTTACAAATGATGCTGTTAGTTTGCCCAGTTAAAATCGTTTTCTTTAGATCTACAAACCATGGGAAACAAAGCCCAGAAAGCAAAAAAGTAGTGGCTAGCAAGCAAATGTAGAGACTATATAAATGTAGCAAATGAATTGGTCATTTCTAGTTTTTCTGCTTTTACCTGTCTTACCCATCACCAATTGAAAATATATTTCTTATAAAGTATGACAATTAACCTCCCTTATATACTCCTACACTGAGTAGAAGTGTATATATGCCCACGCATTGTATAAGTATGTGTGCGGACAGTTTACAGACTGTATTTTCCTTCACAAATAAGAATGCTGTAAAGTGTTGTGGTCAGTAGAGCCAGCTAATATACAAAAGAAGACTGATGCTTATCAAAAGGCTGAAATACTTAACACTAACAGACACTTGGTAACTGTGCTAGATGGTCATTAATACTGAAAAAATGCTAATCAAAAATTTAATCTACCATATAATTTCTCAATTTGATTAGCTGCTTGTGTTAGTCAGCTGCAGAAATGAAATGTAAAAGAAAATCAGAGTCCCTATTATTCCGAATCCAAAGCTTGGCCTCAGCTCTGACCTGTTCCTTTTGTTTTCTTCTAAATTTACATCCATTCACAGCTAGTGTAAAAAAGAAACATTATTCTTATTTCATTGACACACAGCTCTTTTCCTATGCGTTATTTTGTTAAACACAGTGTCTTAACAGATCTTTCTGATCTGTCAAATCTTTCTGATAAAATAGAATGCCATTTCTCTTATTGGCTTGGATGCAGTGGACAATATACCTAATGATTGTTGTATAACAGGGCTTTGTAATGTCTTGTGTTTTCACACTTAGTTATTCAGTTGACTGAAGAAATGCATTTCACTTGGAATAGCATGTAACATTTTTACGTTTGGTTCACACTCGTTTCCAATACAGTTATCCAGCAATTTTGTTCAAGGACAGTATTGACCTCTTAATATAATTCCAGTACTTAACTGGAGCAGGCAGAGTTCTCTCTTGTAATGTTAATTACAAGGGCAGGAAGCACTCATCACTTACTATTTGTGTGTTCTTTCAAATGTTTAAATTATATCATTAACCCCAAATAATACTAAGAAAAGTACAGTGTCCCACATATTAAAGCCTGAAGCATTAACAGAGGAGGGGATAGTCATCATGCCCATTTAGGATTTCCCAAGATATCTCTGCTCTTAATCCTTCAAATGTGTTTTAGGAGGTTAGACCACTGAATCAGGCAGAGCGTTTTCAAAAATCAAATGGTTTAAAAATGTAAATCTTCTAATAGATTTTTGGTCCAAACTTGTTTAATACTAGAAGTTAATATTGTTTCTTCAAAAAGAAGGCAGAGATTTGTATCCAAATAGCATGGACTACTACTCCACTGCCACTCAAAATCTTTCTCTGAAAGGATGCTGCTAAAAATAACAAAATAAAAATGGTTTTATCAGCTTCAGTAACACACACACTGTCTAAGCCAGTCCATAGCCATATCCGGCATAGTATGGAGTGTAGCCTTTTATTGTGAAGTATTAAAATGCTACACATTAGTTGAGGGTAGGTGATAAGAATGTACTGTGCAATTGAGTATTCATGGGGAAGCTTGGGAGGAAGGTGGATTTATAGTAATCCAATGTGGATTTTGCCCAGGATCTCAAGTTTGACATTCTTCTCTTGAGAAACTATTATGAAATTCTTAATAACCCCAAGTATTTAGCATCTCAGTTTTAAGCTGCCTGTAAAAAAAACAGCATGTCTAACAGCACAGTAGCCCCCGCTGGCTCAGCATTGGTTTGGGAGAAAAGTGTAATCTACAGGCTTAATACTAGTGCTTTTTTGCATTTCCCATGTTGAGTTTGGAGGTCTCCCAAGTGCTAATTCGATCTGACACTGCTTAGCTTGCGACATCTGACAGGATCACAGCCCAAGGTGGGAGTGTTTGCAGGCATAAATAAGTCTCTAACTGCCATTTCCTGACTCAGCTTTTCTCATGTGAATAATTTACAGTGATATAACAGAGGTGACAGCACGTTTCTAGGGAATAAGGATAAATGTGCAGTAGATATAAATAAAAGTATGAAAAATGCTATGATGCTTCAAATGACTAGGGGGTGGGCAATTCATTTTTGTTTTTATGATGACAACATTATTTTTATTTTCTTTTTTATTCTAATAACAAAAATAAAAAATACTAACAAAAACAAAAATGAAATTTTGTTTTCGACAATGGGGAAAATGTATTTCCAGCTATAACTTTTTTGTTTTTTATTAAATTCTGATGAAACTTGAGGAGATTGTACCCCCAACAGATGGCACTATGTGTACCAAATATGGAAAAATTTAATAAAGGGAACCAGTTTTATAAGCAATTAAACTTTGTGATTTTAAGAAATGTTGCATACACATTCCTGGCTACAACTTCTTCTGTTCAGTTTGCATAAAACCTGGGAATATTATGTCCCTTCACAATATTACGAATCCTGCCAAATTCCAGAAAGATTGGATAAAGGGTCCTGATATTATAAGTCATTAACTTGAAAATGCATTTCCAGCTCTAACATTTTGATATTCCATCCTGTTTACAAGACATTTGGCAGGAATATATCCCATACATTCCCTGTCATCTCTGCCAAACTACAGGACAATTTGATAAAGGTACCCAATTTTATAAGCAATTGAAGTTGTCCCCTTGAAGACCATTATTCAGATAAATAGCAGCACATGCAGTGCCAGTCAGAGGAAGGCACCTGGAATGCCAGGGGGATGGAGGCTGTAGGAGGGAGAATGGGGATCAGCCCAACAGACTGACAGACACATTCACTGGCCAATTACTGCATGTTTCCAGCTTTACAGGACCAATCGGTGGTGGCATAGAGGCGGCCCTGAGGCAGGCATAGAAAAGACATAACTGGGACTTTGGAGGTAGTATCCAAGAAATCAGGAGACATAGTTTACACATCCAGACTGACCAATTACCATCACAATCACATCCTGCAGCACTGTGACAGACAGGACATAAGAGAATCTCTCAGCTCTTTCCTAAACAGATGCTTCCGACTTCCCAGTAACAAGTGGGGGAGAGATGAGGATACTTGGTTGACATTTCTGCTGGCCAATTGGCATCACAAACTGATCTTATACCACAGTGACACGTAAGAGAATTCATGGCATAGGCTCATTCTCTGCATATGATCTGGAGGCTTATAAAATTGGTACCCTTTATCACATCTTTCTGATAGTTTGCAAAGATGATCCTGAATGTGTGAGATACAGCTCTGCCAAATTTCATGTACACTGGTTGGACTAAAAGGATTACAGTCAGACATACATTTATAAGTTAATTGCTTATACCTCCAGGACCATTTACCCATGAAGTTGGAGAGGGGTAAAAACTTGCCAGGTTTCATCCACATTAGATGGGAGACAAGTTACAGCCATGAAAGTATATGTAGATTTGTACAAAATAACACAATACAACTGCTTATAAAATCAGATTCCTTTATCCATTCTTTCTGAAATTTGGTACACTTAATGCCTTCCATTGGAGGTACAATACTTCCATGTTTCATCCACATATAATGAAAAACAAAAATGTTACAGCCGAAAATGTTTTTCCCATTGAAACCTATTGAAATCAATAGCAAAAACAACAGAAATTTTGATATTTATGAAAACGAAAATGAAAGATTTAAATAATAAAAACAAAAACAAAAAACAACATGGGTCCGTAGTGCACACTTCTATAAATGATCTGGTGTAATGCAATTCTCGCCATAAGATGTTCCAGAGAGACTGGATCACGAGAGCCTGCATGCTGAGAATGTATTCCCATACCTCCTTCTATGAATTTAAGTTTGTGTATGGATTGAGTTTTTATTCTGATATAGAAATGTTTTTCACTCCCTCCGCTTTACCAAAAATGTTGAGAGAAGAGGAAGAAATTGTTTTTTGTTCCGTTTCCCATCACCTTCAACATACAAGTGCATTATGGTCTTTTTTACCACCTCAATGCAGACTCAGCAGAGGCTTTAAAATGGTTCCACAGCAAAAGGGAGAGTGTGCGAACATTAACCACTTGCATACTACTCCATATATTTGGAATACCTGTTAGCAAAAGTCTTCCCAAACACTGTGCACTAAGGAAGCACCAAAAGGGGTTAACATTTTCCATTTAAAAATATGGCTATAATGTAGACAATTCAAGGAACGTCCGTACTCCTTGTAGAACAATTGATGCTTAAAAGCAACATTTAGCTGCCTTTATTTTGAAATAATTGCTATTATAATAATGCTTTATGATACATTATTAATATCTAAATATCAGTACAACAGTACAGTAAGTTATCTGAACAGTACAATTATATTCAAAATCCTGCACTTAATTAAGGAGCATACCAACCAAATTAGGCTTTGCTTGAGTATTAACTTGTGATTCTTTTTGTTTGCTTGCAAGTTTTAGAAAATCAACTTATATGTTCTAAGTGGATAACAAATGAGACGACAGCCCACATTAGCTTTCATCAGGCACATTGCATGTGCCCATCTATGAGGCATCTGCCACGTGGCCTCTGTATGGCCATCACAGAGCTACCACTCACATTGGAGTCCAGGGACATTGCAGGCCCACCAAAAGGGCCAGTGAGAGCTAAGTGCCCACATGTCTGCGACTCATCAATTGGATTCTCCTGCAGCTTCACCAGCATCAAGGTCTGCAGCAGCTAGAGTCCCATCTAGTACGCCTAGCCAACAGAGAGGCGGGAGTGGTAGCAATCTCCCTCCCCCACAGCCGTGTCTCAGCTGGCAGGTGGGAAGGGAGACTGCAGCAAGAGGGACGATTCCTAGCACCCCTCTCAGCTGTGAGGTGGCTGCGGGGAGGGAGATCGCTAGCACCACTGATGGAAGCTGCCGCAAGCACATGAAATACAGACTGGACGCAGTGCTTAGCATGTGATTGGGGGCTGCACAGACTCCAACGAGCTCTTATCTTATTTGATTCCATCCTTATTGTTTTATTTCTTTCAACAAATTGGTGCTTTATATGCAGAATACCCAGGTTAGGATTTGTGTGATTAGCTTTTAAAAAAAATAATTGAAAACTACTTGTCAGTGAAGAAATTATTATGCAGTATGTCACCTGTTCACGCAAAGTCACCACAGATAGGTGTTTTTTGGCATTTGTTATTAATTAATCAATCAATTCTAACGTAGACTAGGTCTTTTAAGTTGCAATTTAAAAAAAGCAAAACTTCCCTCCAGAGAGTAGTAATTATGTGTTAACTCAATAATATATAATTAATAATATATAGTTCAATAGTATATGGTTCAAAAGACTAACATTGGGTGATTTCAGACGTTACGTGGTCCCGATTCACCACAGTGGATTCCCGGCGGGGGTGAACTGAACAACCACCCGCCGACGACAAAAAAAGCTCCGAACAGACGTGAGGGGACCGGGACCACGGCAGGGAATTGGGCCGCCAGATCACGGCCCGGGGCAGTGCAACAGATGTTACGCCGATCCCAGGCGGGGCCGTGGTCAAAGCACCCAGAAGGCGCTGGGGCGGTTTGTCCCAGCTGCTGCTGTGTGCCCTTTAAATCTCCCTCCCTGGCCTGTGTTGTTGCTGATTGCCTGGCAGCGATGCTGCATGCTTTGTCCCCGGCTGGGAATCATTTTCTTTGATTCCAGCCAGTGATTCCCATCCAGACGTTACTTTTTGTTGTTTCCCACTGGGAATCTCTTTGACCACGCTTTCGGAAATGGTCTGGTGGGGAGCTCCGGAAGCGTGGTTGATTTTGACCCTATGTGGGTATTGACCGTGGTGAACATCTGGCGGCCGCCGAACAGATGATCAGGGCACTTTGGCCCCGATTGACCATGATTCACTGTGGTTGAGCGTGATCTCGTAACTTCTGAAAATACCCGACATGTCACTGTTCCTGTGGTCAGCAATCAAACAAAATCATTATAGATGAATAACAGCAGCAATACTATTTAGCACCACTTTTCAAAGATATCAAGGTATCCTACCAATAGTAAGAGTCACTATACCCCTGTGACAAGGCTGATTGTCATATAGGTATTGTCATAAATTTCCACTTCACAAATTTGGAATCTGAGGTACAGACTGTGATATGTTCAGTGACTTGGGATAGTTAATGGCACAAGTAGCAGCTTGAACTCATGATGTTCCTACTCAACCCACTGATCAGTACTTATTCCCATCATTTTATTTTGTCTTCCTGACAATTACCTTGGGACACGGTTTTTAGCTGTCTTCCACAAGGGTGGGTAACTTCAGGCCTCATGGCCAAATGTGTTCTGCAGCTAGTTTTTCTGTGGTCCCTGAATCCAGTTCCTATCCCCCAAGCACTGAAAGACTGAGTTCAGAGTAAGGAAGCAGAGATAAGGACATGCCATGCACATGAGGATAGGGGGCAGATGCCACTAGCACTGCTGCATAAGCGAATCTAACAATAATAGTATGGAGAGAATGTGTATGGTTTTAACAATAAACAGGTATAGTGGGAAATTCATGTAAGAGGATGAGGGGCAGTTGTTCAGCTTCAAAAAAGGCTATTATGGGGTGTTGCAGCTTGTATTTTGTGAAGCCTGCAGGACATGTTTTAAGTTGTGATGGGAAGTACAAAAATTAGATCCATGTTCTGATCTTGATTTTGAAAGCACTTTCCTTCTTAAAAATAAAATATAAATTAAAATAAAATGAAAATAAAAATAAAAATATTAGAGTGAGATGAAAAAATGGAGTAGATTTGTGAGCCCCAGACCCTTCAAATCTGAGAGCTGACAACTGAGATTTTAAGTTGGTTCAATCTTTATTTTAAATGTCCCCCCATCGCCCCCTTTCTTTTTTTTAACTGGACCTGATATGGTAAAATGTATGGGACTGTAGGCTGCACAGTCTCTTCAAGAGGCTTATGCCTGCAGAGGCTTTGGCTGCCTCACTCTACAAATACAGACATTGTCCCCGCACAGGAAATAAGGCACTTTTCAAATAAACACACAGACACATANAGTCCTGACCTTAAAAACAGAGCATCCTTTGGAATGAAATGGCAGGTGACTTGGGCTGATCTCCTAACACGCTTTCAATAGCTCTTAGGCATCTCCTGATCAAACGCTTAGTACAAATGCATAGTACTGAACCTATTTTAAAAAAACATGGATGATTAGGAGTAGTGGCATCCTTATAAATTATTAGCAAAAGGATCTAATTCCTTTGCTACTTGTAAACTAAATCAAACCGGGTTTTGTTTTTTTTTAAAAATACTATACTGATTGTCCCCAATAGGTGCACTACTGCAAAGTTTGTGTGTTGTTCCACTATGGTAGAGTACTGTAGTGTGTGCTTTAAGTAAGGGAGTTATCAATAATTTGTGTCATTTCAGCTGTACATAACATTGCCACTGAAAAATACGATGGGATCATTCATCAAGATTTGTTAAATCTTGGATTTTTAAACACCAGGAAGTTGGTGTTTGCAGTTTCTGAACCATATGAAAGATGTGAACATAGAAAAATGTCCCTGCTGTGTGTTTTTGTTACCCATGTCATCACTGATAAACGTCATGGCTTCTAATTTTGCAGGGAGTCATTGATATAATTAGGAGCAATATAAATGAGGGCAACATGCCCCAATTGTTGCTGAACAAGTCGGTTAATTTATCCTAAGAAATATCAGGGAATCCTAACAGCCACTGAGATCCCTTCTTAGCCTGAGGCTTGCTCTGATAAAATGAATGGTAAAGAATTGCTTTGAAATCCTTACATGCTTGGATCATGAAGTGTTTTATTATGATACATTACACTTTTTTTTTTTCATAAGCAAGCCAAAATATCATTATCCCCTCATCAATGTGATTCCTATGGATCAATCTGAGATTTCTCTCACCTTGCAAACCGGCTGTTGTAACAAGGTTTAAGTGTCAACATTCCCTTTCGCCTCTTTGAAAGCTAATCCTCCCATGAATGAAATCTAGTGTTCTTCTCCGAGCAGGACATAGTAATAATCATTCTGTGCAGTTAGAGATTTTGCTGTAAAAATATCCTTCTTGACAATGAACAAATTATTCCTGAAATACTTCAGTGTGTCATCATGTTGCAGCATCACAATTTTTTTACCCAGTGTTAAACCAGTGTGCTTCTTTAAAGTGTTGTTGAACCAATATGAAAAATTGATCACTTTGTGTTTCTTTTTTTAATAGTACTCTCAACAACAACAACATAACTCGAATTCCTGTTACCAGCTTCAACCATATGCCGAAGATCAGGACCCTGTAAGTACTGAGCTCAGAAACAAGCAGCAGTTCAGATTAATGCTCTTTTTGGCTCCGTAGGTTGGTTAGCGTTTTTCTTTCCATAAATGCATAGTATAAAAGACCAACCTAATATATATTTTGGAAGAAAAAATTAGTCTAATTTGGTATAAACTGTTTATATAGTCTGTTAATATGTGGGGTCTGCATTTTTTAAAAAAATCATTCTTAGTATAATTAACTAAAAATAAAATAGCTCTTCACCCATTGCATTAGCCTTAAATGTATTAAGAATGCTGAGCTCGATCCCATTCCCTGCGGATCCAGTGCACAGGAATGCACACGTGCACACATGCAGAAATCGTTCGCACCACCAAAGCCGGCACATTGTGCCATGTGGAAACAGCACACCTGCGGGTCCATGGGGAATGGAATTGTGGCCAATATTTGTATCTATCTATGCCTATATCATACTTTTTTTCTGTTCAGTTTTACAAAATTGTTCAACTGTGCTACAAAATGTATTTTATCCTGTTGTATGATCTTTATTAATTATTTATTATTAAGTATTAATTATTATTAATAATCATAATTATAATTACTTTTGAAACTTTATTTCTTCAAATGAGTTCTATGGGGATGGGTCTTTTTGACCAAAAGGAACTCTTTCACAGCTGCTCATAATTATTGCCTTGCAAAGGCTTCTTTTCTTGGGTCAATAACTTCCTTTAAACTATAATAGAATTCTGTTGGTAGCCATACATTACATACATACCATACATAAAGGTTTTACTCCCCACATAGAGGCCAGATGCTACCTTCTGCAAAGGCCATACTGCATTGATGTGCACAACTTCTACATGAGGCATAGTCTGACCTTGGGGAAGTCAATTTGTCTGAGGAGGTTTTGTGCGTAGCAGACTTTTAAATAGAGGACTTAGAGGTACAGTGCCAAGGTCCAATACAGTTAGGTTTACAGCTCTACCCTACTCATGCATTTCCCAAAATCCTTTCCTTTAAATAAATACACAGCTTCAAAAGTGACTTCTAAAGAAAGTCTATTTACTTTTCTCCAATGTATAAAACAAACCAGAATTTTGTTTGCTTCCAAATGCAATGCAAGCCAAATTGAGACTGCCTGATAGTATCAAAATGCCTCTTGATATTGCTGAGGGGGGGTGTCTAATCTCAATAGACAAGTGAATTAGTGAACTGAATTTCTGAAATTGGCTCTTTCCTGTGTCTGATTGCAGGCTGATGACTATAATAGAATAATTACTAGCTATACTATACGCATATTCTTCCTCTTTTAAGGATGATATTAAGAGATGTTAGAGCTAACTGATTAATTAGAAGAGCACTGGTTAATATTTTCGGGGGTGAAGTGGATTGGGAGTAAGTTAAGGCTTGTTTTGTTTCTCGGATAAAGGTCCAGAATATTCCTCTGACTACTTCAGATCAATCAGTCTTTTCTGTTACTCGTGCTTAGTGCCTGCTGTCGTTTTCCCGTTTGTTTAATTTTGGAGATGACTTTGTATATAGCTCCCTGGAGATGTACACTGGCTAATCTCCCTTTGTTGTAATTAAAGGGAAAATAAGGGAAGGAATTCATAAATGGGATTTTTAAAGGAAATACTTTATATTGAATTCTGAGAGCCACAAAATGCTGACTGACTCGTTCTAAAAGGATTTGCTGGAAAATTAGTGTCTGACTAAAAGGGCACCTCTCAAAATTGGGATTTGTATTCATGCACCTTATGTTTTATAACAGTAGTTCCATCAGTTTCTCCTGGCATATTTAGTCTGAGAGTACAGCCAATTAACATCTTCTAAATGGTTCAGTCTATGTATGGGTAAAATTCAAGGGAAAAATTAAAATGATTAAATTTTTCATTTTACCTTCCATCTATTTCATCCGAAGTAGTAAAGCCTTCAAAAGAATAATAAATGCATAATAAACAGATGAAAAAGAGATCAATAACATATCTTGACTAGTTCTTCAGCTTGCTTGCAGCTGGACTGTTTCCATTCTCCTCCATATCACCCTCACCTCTCACAGAAGTGATTTATAAATATGAAAGTAACTTTGCATTGCTAAAAAGGATTAGAAATGCTCTTGAACATCTTGGTTCATGTCAGGATAATTTAGCTTTGATATTAACTGTGAGTTTTGCTGAAGTAGGTAATAATGCCCTCTCCATCCCCATAGCAAATACATTTTTAAGCAGTCAGTTTAGAAATAATTCCCTCTGCTAGGGAAAATGTCCCAAGAAGATGATAGAGTTAAAAGACCCTATAAAGATGTTACCACAGGAGGAAAACGGCTTTCTCCCCTGTCACATTCCTGATTTCACTTTGTGAGTTCCTTCTGTTAATTCTCTGTTAATACATGCCGCAGATTCACTGCTGAAGCATCAGTCAAGTGGAAGAAATCTCAGGGGAAGAATATTAGGTGTAATTTGTCCCTGGTTAGGAGAATGGGGATATAGTTGGACTTCGGTATTTTTAATCTCACTAGTTAAACCCAGCCCAATTGGAAGCTGTTGTCATTTAGTAGCTTTCCAGTAGCTTCTTTTAAAAGTTTGGTGTTATCAGTTAAAATCCCCAGCCTTCAAATCCCTGTTGAAAGCTTACAACTTGTCAGGCACTACCTAGCTTCTCACCCCCATCGATTGTTCATTTATGTTTTTTCTTCTATTGTCTTATACGTCAGGATCCCTCTCCTCCTTTGTAACTAAGTTAAGACCTGCAACTTCTCAGCTTTGTGAGCGCACACCCATCTCCACCCACGGAGCCTCCTCCGTTTTGTGGGATGGCTCCGTGGGTGGGTGATGGGTGTGCTCCAGGAGCGCACACCCAGTGGGGGATGGAGGGGAGGGGGCATTCATGCAAAAATGGCCTTAAACATGTTTCCTGTAGTTGGGAAGTAGTGTGGAACAATTAGCATCACAACAGCCTGTGCTGTTTCTGTGCGTAAACAGTTTTTATGCAGGCCAGTCAATATCTTGCCTCATGAGCGCGTGGTTCACACAACTTGGGATTCTTTCCCCCCTCCCCCTTTTTTTTTTAAAAAAGGAGAAAAATCCATGCTGTTAGAAAGAAACCAGTACAAGAAAAATTACGAAAATGTTAAGGCAACTTGACCTTTAAGGGAGAGAGAAATGGACTAATTGTAGCACTTAAATAATCTTTTTCCATTAATCAACTCGTCTGTGCTGATCAGTTTTACCATTACTCCCTCTTTCCCTTGCTCCGATTTCAGTTAAGTTTTATTGATCTTTTACCCTTGATTGGAATTGGCATGAATTACTTGGCATTGATCTGCTTTCTTTTTCCTTTCTCTTTGCTTCTTCCTTTGCTTTCCTTTCCTTTTGTTGAAACAGCTTTATTTATGCTAAACATTGCCCCTGTATTAATTTCCCTTAATTGCAAGTCTCCTGCTGTCTCTGCATCTGTGAATGACTGCTGCGGTAGATGACTTGTTTTTCAAAATGAAAGGTATTTTGAAACTACGTCTGGGCTGTGATGCTACCAACACTCAGAAGATTGTTGTGACTTGCTTCTTAACCATGATGGGAATCTCCCCTCAGCTTTCTTATTGTGCTCATTAACTTATCAATAATATATTCTTAAATGTTACTTGATTAAGCTCAACAGTTTTTCAATGGGCTCTTCTGGAGGATCACTCTCAAATGCATGTTGCTTACTGTTGAATTCCAACACAAATAATATAGTAACAGGTCTAAGACCACCAGGAGTCAATTTAAAAAGGAGGCAGAATGAAGAGAAATATAGAGTTCCCACTGTTAAAATACATAATCTGAGAAAATAATTTTATACATTTAGAGTAAAGATAAATTGAAGAATAAGAAGGTGATGATGTTCCCCTGTGTGGTGTGGATCATTTGAGTCCTGTTTAAAAGCTTCTTGCATAATTTCATTAGGGAGTACAGTTCTGAGTATACTCCTACTATGGTTTTGCATGCTGAGATGAGATATAATAAAACTTTTGTCAAGGGAGCTGAGAAAATTGGTTCATCTTTAGCTTAGTGTGAAGTCACAGCAATTAGGTGAATTTTGGGCTTTGATTTGTGAGTTTATTCTTTTTCACTTCGTACTATCTGTTAAAACAACAACAACAAACCTTTGGACACACAATCAATAGAGTATAAAAGGTATTTTATAAGAGATCTCAGTTACTATAGTATCAACTAAAACCTATATTAAATGACACCTCTCCACCACCTAAAATCTTAGGTGAATAGATAAGCTGTACAATGTGCTGTGAAGGTCAGCAGATCTAATTTTTACTGGATGAAGCAAAGAAGCAAATTCCAGAGTTGCAGTCTTTTCACTAAAAATGCCTTGTTGGCAACCCCCAGACTTACAAGTCTAGGCTCTGTCAACTCAGGCGCCACTGCTGAGGTCAACTGCTGTGATGTAATATGAAGATCTCTCTGATTGATTGTTAATTTCTTTAGGAGATCGGCAAGTCTAAATCATTTGTGTGCACCACTTGGTTTTTCTCAGTGTATTACTTATTCTTCGTATATCGCAGTTAAAATGCTTTGTCTAACCCTCTCTTGAAGGAATGGTGTTTGTCATTTGAACTTTACATTTATTCTGTGCTGCCGTGAGTTTTGGAAAGGAATAAAATGTGTTGTAAAACTGATAATTCCCAGATGAGTTGTTATTTTTTTTTTAAAAAAAATAAAAAAATTCAATGGCAAATATGATACAGCTAAACCTTCAGATGCCATCGTGTCATGTTAAATTTTATCCAAAAAAACGATTGCTACTTTAGGGTGCAAGCTTAAACCTTAATCTTAATACAACCTTAAACCTCTACTCTTAAAACTCTTTAACAATACATTGTAAAATTATTCTCAATATTCACAATTTCACGTAATTTATGAAGATCTGAAAAAGAAATTTCACCTTATTAAAAAATGGAAAAAAACATGCTTGTATTGTGGAAGTGTACATAGGTGAGGCTCTCCAAGTGCAATTATACACAGAAATTAGACCAATTTTTTTTTAAATTGGCAGCTCATAAAGTAGACAGCCCAAGTGATGAAGAAAAGTCATTAGGTTCCTCTCAGAAGCTCAGTGGAAGGCTATGAAAATAAGTTAAGCTTCTTGTAAATTACTTTATTTTTGAGCTAATTTCCTGAAGTGTGAATTAAATATTTTCATATGATTTAGAAAGAAATTGAGTTAATAATATAACAGTTCCCTGTTGTTGTTTACATGTTAACATTTCTTCCTGCCAATAAGCTATTTTGGCATTCCTGATAATAAGCTGTTGTGGCATTCCTGGAACCATTCTTGGTTTTACTAATGTGTAATATAATATCATTTATATAAAACTGTAAGTCCATGATCTGCTAGGCACTTACTGCAGAGTAGTCCCATTGAAGCCTAGAGACTTCAGTGGGACCACTCTTGAGTAAGGGTTTTGCGGATTGTGGCCTAACTGTTAGGGGTGGGACACGGCCTTTTTTGGGTTTCATGTGGTTTTTTCCCGGTTTTCAGATCCCTGTTTTTGTTTCTTTCAGTTTTGGTTTGGGGATTATGGTTCTGTTTCTTTCTCCATTGAAGTAATTGCCAATTCTGTTCCCATTGACATCAATAGGAAATCTTCCCATTGACTTCAATGGGAAGGGAAACCAGACCAAAGAACCAAAATGGGTACGTGACAGAAAAAAACAACGTTCCTAATGCCCACATTCCTTAGGACCAGGGGGTCTAACCTCTCCCACCCCCATTCCTCAGGGCCCACTACCAGCCTTGGAGGGTGGGGTTGGGAATCCGCATCCCCACTTCCACCCCTTGAGGCTGGTCTCTACCTCTGCCGGCTGGCATGTACATACCAGTCCGGGTCTCGGAGGATGTGGGTGAGGAGCCACTGTCTTTATTGCCAGCCAGGTTTCCTCTGCTGCCAGGTGGACAGACAGGGATGCCTCTGCTGCTGGGAAACTGGGCTGCCTTCTTAGGCAGGCAGGCAGCCAGGCCACCTCCACTGCCAGGCAACTGTGCTGGAGCCATTTCAGAAAGGCGTATCTCATTCACAGAAAGACTGCCCTTTACCAAAATGGTGCTGACACTGCCAGCAAAATTTTGGACAAGGACTGGACATACGCAAAATGCCCCTGGTGGGCACTTTGCATATGTGCACTGCTGGAGCAAAGAGCTCTGGCAGTGTGTCTGGGAAGAAGGTCTGCCAACAGGGCTCCCACACCAGCTCCAGCGCAATCGCCCAGCAGCAGAAAAGACCTGGCCAGCAACTATGACGATGGCTCCAAGGCCCGGACCAGCAAGTACATGCCAGCTGGCAGGACCTTAGAGGGTGGGGGTGTTAGGGATGCGAATCCCCACCCCCACCTCTGAGGCTGGTAGTGGACCCCCAGGGGATGGGGGAGGTTGGTCTCCGGTTCCCCTTCCCATTGAAGTTGATGGGAAGATTTCCACATTGACGTCATTGGGAAGACACAGAACTGAAAATTGGGAACCATAATAACCCGTTTTTCATGTTTTAAACCAAAGCAACCATTTTCAGATTGTTTCGGTCAAAACCAAAACCGAAATTCCCACCCCTATTGAGTGTGTAAAACACTTCTTCAATCATCTCATCCTCACAGCATTCGTTTCAGAGGAAGGACGGTACTATTTCCATTTTTTAGATAAGAGAGAGATTTGGCAAAGGCCACATATGGAGTCTGTGGATTAATCTCCTAGGACTCTTAAGTCACATCATATTGCCCTTTCATAACAGGATACTGCACAAGCAGCATCCACGCTTTGCAGGTGCTTATTCGAACCTCTGTCAATTCCTAAGAAGACACATCACCTTTAAGTATAATGTTAACACCCAAAATTAAAAAATGAGGGCATCTTCAGCTTTGTTTTTTCCCAGAAAATGCCTTAATTCATACTACTTACCAGGAATATACATCATACTACATTCTAAAAATAGGGTCCATGATTTTAGGATGTTGCATTGATTTGACATCAATTCCGATGCTCTGTTTTATTGATATTTTATTACACTGCAGTTGTGATGTGACCTTTTTTGTCCATTGCAGGCGATTTCACTCTAATTACCTGTACTGCGACTGCCACTTGACCTGGCTTTCTGATTGGCTGCGTCAGAGGCGATCAATTGGACAGTTTACGTTCTGCATGGCACCAGTTCACTTGAGGGGGTTCAACGTTGCTGATGTTCAGAAAAAGGAATTTGTCTGCTCTGGTAATAACACTGTTTCTCATCTTTCTTCTGAATTTTTTACAATGGAGGTTCACATGAAAACAGTATTAAGTAATCTAACTTAAATGTCATTCTTTGATGGGACTGATTCAGACATCCCATGGCAAAATGGTGTAGTAATATTTTTAAATTGTTATAATTTGTTCAGTCTTTTCTTACCTGTTGGATTCTGCTAATGATTATGATCTTAAATTATGGCTTTTCAGCTGAAGTATTGAAAATCATTTTAATGTGAGAGTGTGATTAAGAAATAGCGATTTAGCACTTCTCAGGGGAAAACCCTTTTGAATTTGGCATTTGATTCGCGTACAAAGGATGTGCATTAGTACAAGTAGTACATGAAATACTACTCTTTATTCAGCATGGATATAATCCAGCAGAGATGTCTGATGGTTAAAATTGATGAGAGTTAGAAGGCAAGGATTTTATTACAGATTCTGATACAGACTTATCATTTTCAGTCAAATCACGTAACTTTACTACCATGTAAGCTTGCTTAGCTGTAAAAGAGCTGTATTAATACTTAGCATTGCATACACATATCAGAAAGTTTGGTATCAGGTAAAGTAGTTTATGTGGAAAAATATTTAATTTGTAGCAAATGATTTTGGTGACCACAGTTTCTTTCCATCTAATGACTGGGGTTGTATGCAGTAATAATAATAATAATTTATTATGGCCGAGGCCAAAGATACACAAACAACAAATACAACCAAACAACAACATAATTTAAAAAATATTTTCCAGAACACAAAAATAGTTTTGGCTCGTGGTCATACAAAACCCCAAGGTACCAAATAAAAACTCAAATTACCCAAACCCTAACATTTAACCAGGCATGTGCCATGACTCATCGCTCACTGCTCAAGGGGTTGCCTAAACTGAAGAAATAGAGTACGTAGATTTATAGCCGCTACCAAAAACTGGGCTAAAGCTTCTGAGGTAGATGGTTCGTCATCAGCCAAGGCCAGGAGAGATAGGTTATGCTCTGTACGTCCAGGAAATTTCTGGAGAAAGGCCGACAATTTTTTTTGATGAATGTGATCGTATAAACGGCAATGGAACATAACATGGGCAGATGTCTACAAACTGCTGATCGAAGGGGCAGAGTCGTTCTAAAAAACTGATGGCAAAAAAACGCCCTTCCAAGACCCGAGTGGGCAAGGCATTGAACCTGGCTAACATGAAAAGGTGCTTACCCTTAGGAGAAATTATAGAAGACAAGTAGGAGGCCATACACAATCGAGGCCTTACATAGGGAAGATAACTTGCTAGATGGGAAGTAGCTCTAATTACTGCCGTCTCTTCCTGCTGTTCCCTATCCTCCATCCTGGTTAAAAGCTCCTTTAACACTACTACCAACTCCTTGCCTACCCAGTAGTCTGGGCTAAACCCCAGCTGTATGCAGTATGAGGTATGAGGGGATCTCATTGTAGATAATTAAAGTTAGTGCACATAGTATTTTAATCATCAAAGCCTTTTACAGTTATGACTAACATTCCTGTAGGGGAAGGTGTTTCAGTTCCCAAGGATGCTTCCCTGATCAGTTTTTATTGTTTGAGCACAAAGTGAGCTCTAGCCTGAGGCGGATCATGGGACTCAATTAGCCACACATTTCTCAGGGTAAAGCATCAGGAGCATATAAGACCAGGTCCTCCAGAGTTCTGCATCTACTCCCTTTGGCTGGTACCAGAGGTAGACCTTTGCCCTCACCCTTGCTCTTTATCCTCTGCTCTGTGTGTCAACTTCCTTGCATCCCTCTCGGGTGACTAAATTGAGAACCTTCCCTTCAGGAGCAGCAGACCAAGTTTGATAGAAATCCACCTCCATCCACTAGATATAGCTAGCTGGAGCCATAATACAAACCAACATTATTGTCTGTTTAAAACCAACAAAACTTTACTTAAGAGGTATAGTAAGCATAGAACTTAGTAAGAAGTTAGCAACAGGTGAAAAGAAAACGAGTAAGTTACAACCCTCTTCTAGTTTCATCTCTTGTAGGGATTAGTCGTTTTTCTCCATGGTGTTCCGTGGCTGACCAGATTAAAAAGGTTCAGTTCACAGCTGAGTCAGCTGTCCCCAAGCTGCAATTCCAGCACCCTGCTATCCCCTCTCCTATGTCCACAGTCCACTCTTATAAACTGCCTTGGCTTCAGATGGGACAGGACTGGTCACAAGCCATACATAGTCCAGGTTATTTGAGCAGCTTTTAAAATTGAGTCCTCTGCGCTCCAGATTATCGGTCTGGCCTCTGAGCATACCCAGAGTGTGTATGGCCAAACATTAAGGCAGGCTGCAAAACCCCATTAGGCCAAGATGTGGAAAGAGAAATCATGGAATACACTGAACCCTTCCCACCAACTGTGATGTAAATTTGTAAGCTTCCAATAGTTCATCCATATTTTAATATGTTCTTATAGCAGCTTGGTATTTGGTTTTATTAACCACAGGGAAAAAAAACCAACCATGCTGCTACTTAGCAGCAGCAGTTCAGAGACCCTCCGAGGGGTCCTACCGGACTGAGTTAACAGCAGGAAAACTGATTTATAGGGCATGTGGAAAGGTGACCCGACTTCTCCAGAGTGTGACAGCAAGGGTGAGCTTAAAATCCCACAGTCTCAGTCAGATTCATCAGTTTCTGTGTCTATTGTCAGTGCACAACTAGATACAGTTCTTCTTGGAGTGGGTTCGAGACCATCACTCAGACTTATGGGTTCTGTGCCTGCGCCAATCGGCCTGGAAGCTTCTTCAAGCAGTTTTATTCCATTGTGTGCCATGGCCCCCCCCTCAATGGCTTGTACTTTTGGCAGGCTTCCAGTAGCACTCTAAGAGGCAGGGCAGGCATGAGTTACCTCCATTCCTTCCAGCTGCCACAGCTTTTGGCACTTGTAGGAAGTTTCTCCTCACTTACACAACTAGCAGTAAAAAAAAATAAAAAAATATCTCCTTTAATTCAAATGAGGAAACATCCTCAGAAGATTAACACTGTTTATTTTGCAGCCTGCAGGGCCTCACCCAAAGCTGCACTGTGCTACCTACCCTGAAGAAGAGGGGATTTAAGAAATATAATAGGTGCCTTATGTCCGTTCCTCTAATTGACCCACACAACAAGTGACTAATACATATCGGAGAGAGACACAAACCAACCGACTGCCGAGCATGCCCAGCCTCTCAGGAAGAGCTCTAAAAGACTGCAGAATGTGGATGCAACTCCTACTAACCAAAAAGATACTAGGAGCACCTTGAGAGTCTTCTCCTCCTTCCTCTCCGAAACCTTGTGCTCTGCCACCCAGAAGCCAGGATCACCACCACCATCTATAGCAACCTCTTTGCCACCAACACCGACCCCCTCAGCACCACTGACATAAGCCGCATCACCCATGGCACTGTCCTCACTGGCACCGCTCGCTAGTGACCACCCTGGCACCAACTTCAAACAAAATGTCACATGTGAAAAGTAAAAAACCCAAGTTATTTGTTTTTTTCCACTCATTAAAGAGACCAAAAACGTGAACATACTCTTAAGAAAATCATACATCCCAACGAAAAAGAAATGAGATAAGTCTGCGGAGCATGACTCTGCTGCAAAATGGCCTAAGAAGAAGCCAGATCTTATCAGCCCTCAGTCCTCGCCATTTGACATAGGTCAGCTCCTGTCCCCCAGATCTCAGCATACCCAAATATCTATCCCAGCTACTCCATCTGGAACTGAAGACCCCCAGTTCTCCCCTCAACCATCCTTTCTGGAAATCGACAAGCCTATACACACTTAATTGCCTCACTTTCCTCGTCCATCTGCACTGCCTCCAACCTGGTGTGCTAAACCTACCCAACCCACCCGGAAGCCACTGGTTCAGCCTCCACATGCACACTGATCAGGCTACACTTCACCAGCCTACTTGTCAGGCTACCACCAATGGCCACACTTACCATACTGGCCGTCACCTTGTTACTAACCAGACCCTTGGAACCCGTCATTCCAACCACCTTATGACCACCACTTTTATACCAAACTGGGTTCGAGACCTAGAAGAGCTGAACCTTCTGCCTCAATAGGCAGGCCACTTATCCTAACTTCCTTTCCTGTACCAGTAATATCCTCCACAGCCATTGAGGCACAAATGCCTCTGGCCCAGATAGCTCAAACTCTGAAGGTTTTCCTGCAACAGAATAACCCACCAGCACCATCTACTGGTTCAACAGCTGCAACACACCCAGCTACAACTGTGGCTACCCACATTCCACTGCAGCAGCCACCTCCCACAAGTTTCCTTCACCACGCCATCTCCTTCCTGTTTCTGATTCACATCTCGACCCATGCGGCCTGCCAAAACTAATGGCATCTTTGCAGTATTTGACACCAACCATCATAAATCCCACAGGTGTTTCTCCTTAAGAGGTCCCTCTCATACCTTTGGACATTGAACATGATCCTCCTACTGTGCCACAGTCTGTTTTGAAACCATTGGAAGATACACCAGATCGTCTATCAAGGACTCCGCATCTTCTATTTCCAATTCCTCCCACCAGAACACAAGAAATGAGCAGACACCTTGTGATCTCGGGCTTTATGCTTGCTCAGTCTCAGCTGACTACCATCACTTATATTGCAGACTCAGTGGCTAGGACAATACTCAGTGGTATCATTACCAGACGACATGCGTGGCTTTGATCCACTGCCTTATCTTACCAGATGAGGAATAAGATCAAGAACGTTTCCTTTGTTGAAAATGCTTGTTCACTGCCTACATCAATGAGATTCTGGCCAAGCTGAAGGACACCAGCAGAGCAGAACAGCTTATGCCCTGGGAATAACATACAGAACAAAGAAGTGATACACTTTAGCGCCTTCCTATATGTCGGCAAGGTACTTTTCCGGATATATTTTCCTACCTCTCTGCCCCAGTCTCAACCAATACGGCAGTACCAACCCAGGCGATGCCCAAGACAACCACCAAATCCGACAACCACCACCTCGAAGCAGAGGTCTCATTTTTAACTGTAATGACCAGAGCTTAGAACTATATCTTAGCCTCTCCTCTTTTCCCACAAAACTCTCTCTACACTGCAACATATGGTCTCTGATAACCAACAACAACTGAGTTCCCGACACCATAAAGAAAGGTTATACTATCCAGTTCTCTACCATCCCCTATCCCTTATCAGGGATCCCTCCCACAATACAGTGCTACTACAAGAGATAGCCTCTCTCCTCGCCAAAGGTGCCATCAAGGAAGTCCCTTCAAAATTCAAAAGGAAGGATTTTTAATCTAGGTATTTTGTGGTAACTAAGAACGATGGTGGTCCGAGCCCTATCTTAAACTTGAGAACTCTTAACAAATTTATCAAGTCTTTCAAATTCAGGATGGTAACGCTGGTGAAGATTCTCCTCTTCCTGTCAAAGGGGGCATGGTTCTCTGCTTTGGATTTGCAGGATGTATATTTTCACATCTCTATACACCCAGCCCACACTAAATACCTTAGATTCACATTCAGTGGCAATGATTACAAGTATAAGGTTTTGCCCGTCGGCCTATCCACCACTCCAAGGGTATTGACCAAATATCTTGCACCAGCAACAGCATACCTCAGGAAAGTAGGTATATTTGTCCTTCCTCATCTCAGTGATTGGTTGCTTGTTCCCCACACAAATAATCAGCTCGAGAGAGAGAACTATAGTCTACTACTGACTGTGGCAGAGCAGAGGCTAAACTGGGCACTGGCCCTTTAAGGAGTCAAGCAATGGGCCTTAGAGGCACACCCAGTGGGCATGGCCAAGCCAGTCCAAAGATATAAAAAGCCTCTGTGTGGCTCAGTATGGTGCTGCAGACCTGAGGTTGCGGATCAGAGTGTGGCGTTTGTCTGGGAGACAGTCTGGGCCTGTCTGAGAGACTGGAGCCAGGAGGCTTGAGAGCCAGGAAGCATAGAAGGGCTGGGCTGAGCAGAAGCACTATACTAATATGGTTAGAGACCAGAACTGTACTGTTGAATATGAATGGTGAAGGACACTGTAAATGAATGAACACTTGAGAAGTTAATTCCCAAAGTGTTGTCCTTTGATCTGTTGGTCTGATACAGAGGAGAACTAACCCCAGGAGGTTGTCCGTGTTACAGTGACTTTTTACAAAAGTTAGGATTTGTCATAAATTTCCAGACATCATTTTAACCCCCTACTCAAGCAATTCATTTTATAGGTGCGAATCTGGACTCCATTAAAAAAGAGCCTTCCTTCTAGTAGAAACCCTCCATGCCTCCATCTCCACACTTCACCATCATCCAGCACATTTTCTACAGCTCCTAGTCCACATGGCCTCCACCGCCACAGTAGTTCATCATGCAAAACTGCAAATGAGACCCATTCAACACTGGCTAGCATGGAAATACACCCCATCGTCAGACAGTCTCACCACGCGTTTGACTATCTGCCCTCTTCATCCTCCATGCTCTGCTTTGGTGAACTACTGAGGACCATTTGCTACAAGGCATGCCCTTTGTCCAATCCTCCCCAAAAGCCTTTATTACTACAGACACCTCCTTGCCTCCAAGACTTACGTGGAGGGAACATTCCCATATATTCCAACTTCCACTTACTTGCATACTATTGCAGTGGGGAAGTAAGTGGAGCTTGGAATATATGGAAACACTCCCTCCACATAAATCTTCTAGAACTGTGGGCAATAAGATTTGTGATAAAAGCGTTTCTACCACTCATCCATTGAAATACATTGTAAATCGTTATGGACAACACAACAACGATGTGGTATATAAACAAATAAGACAGCACCTGATCTTCCCGTCTCTGCAGGGCAGCAGTAAAACTTGGGAAGTGGTCAATGGCCCATAACATACATTCTCCGGTGACAGGCCAGTCGACTAGCAGGCCAGTCGAATGCACTGGTGAACAACCTAAGTAGAGCTCCTACACTACAGCACAAATGGATGCTGAACACATCACTGACCCAGAATTTATTCAACATGTGGGGTCACCCTCTCATAGACCTCTTTGCAACACCACACAACCCATGGTGCCCTCGTTTTTGCAGCAGGCCAGGAATAAGGAAAGGATCCCGGAATGACAAATTCCTAATCCATTGAGGACAGTCACTGATGTATGTTTTTTCACCTTCCCACTAATACCTCAAATTCTCCTAAAACATGCCCACGTTTGAGCCACATGCATTGTCATAACCCTCCACTGGTTATGGCACACACAACTGTGCCAACCATGGCACACACAACTGGTATCCATGTCAACAAAATGCCTACGTCTTCCCCAGTTTCCAGATCTCCTCTACCAACAGAGCAACAGAGTGCTCCATCTGAATCTGCCATTACTGCACCAAAAAGCCTGTCTGATATCATTTTGACATTGCAAGATCCAATGGGCTTGCCTGAAGAAGTAGTACGGATCCTCAAAAGTACTCAAAAGGCCTTGACTAATAAGACCTATGAAGCAAAATAGAAAAGGTTCACCATCTGGACATCCACAAATAATCTCATTCTTTCAAACTACAACAATAAAACATCTGCTTACTTACCCAAATCATCTCAAATCCGAAGGCTTGGGGATACCTTGGCTGAAAGTCCATCTCGCTGCAATATTTGCCCACTATCCTCCCATTGATGGATGCCCTGTCTTCTCTCACCTAACCCTAAAAAGATTTCTCAAGGGCGTCTTTAACACCTGCCCTGTCATCAGAGATCCGTGCCCCCCCTCCCCCCCCCCGGGACTTAAACTTAATACTGAGTAGACTCATTCTACCTCCTTTTGAACTATTTGCTTCCTTTTCATTGCACTTGCTATCCCTTAAAGTATGTAGTATGAACATCATCCAGAAGGGTAGGGGAACTTGCAGCTTTGTCCATTCTGCTTCCTTTTTTGACCTTCCACAGCGACAAGGTTACTCTATGACTGTGCCTCCTTCGTTCAAACCAAAAATCATTTCCCAGTTCCATGTGTCCCAAGAAATTACACTATCTGTATAAAATACTCTACCTGTTTTTTCCCTAACCTCACACCACCAAAGTAAAATCAGCACTCCATACCTTAAGATGTTAAAAGGGCACTTTCTTTTTATCTCGATAGAACAAAACCCTGTTGAAAGTCTACTTCCCTCTTCATTAGCTCAGGGGCTCCTTCTCTAGGCTCCACAATAACCTCCCAAACCTCGTGGCTAGTAGAGTGCATCTCACTCTCTTATATGCTATTTGACAAGGAGCCTCTTACTGGTCTAAAAGGCCGCTTTACTAGACCTGTGGAAACTTCTGTAGCATGGTCCTATAAATTTTCTTTGGATGAAATCTGTAAAGCTGCCATGGACCTTTCCGCACAAGCAGATGTTGGCTTTGAAAGAGAAGTCTGGCAGTCCCTCTTTAAGTAGGCACCTGCATCCTGTCTACTGGGACTGTTGCTTTTTTATGCTCCCATAGGTGTGCCTCAATGGAGCCCCACTTGAAGAAGAAACTGAAGTTACTCACCGGTAACCTTGGTTCTTCAAGATGGGCTCCATCACTCACAGCAGCACCCACCTTACCCTCTGCATCAGAGCTTAACTTAAAGAGGACAGTTGCTTTTGCTTCCAAACCTCAGTTGCTGAGGGTTGGAAGGAACATAGGTAACTCTTGCCTGCCCCCCCACCCTGTAGTTGTGCCACCAGAAGCCCATCAAAAGCACAAGCCATTGAGGGAGGGGCCATGGCACACAAAGGAATAATTGCTTGGAGAAGCTTCCGGGCCAATCTGCAGGCACAGAACCCATTGGTGTGAGTGATAGAGCCCATCTTGAAGAACCAAGGTTTCAGGTGAGTAACTTCAGTTTCTCCCAGACCTTTAGACCCTAGGGGCCTTCTGTCTCAGTCCTTGTTAGTACCCTGGAGAGCTCCCAGTGGGTCATCAGTTATGCTGGAACTCTACACTCTGTGAGAGGCAGGTTGCAACTGCTAAAGCCTCCCCAGACCTGGGTTTTTATAGTCTCTGGGTTTTTATACCCTCTGTCCAACCCATTACAGGGAGGCAGTGTTCTTCCTTATGTTGTTTATGATTGACTGTAGTAGGAAGCTGTAATAAATCTTGCACTATATTATCCTTATAGCTACAGTATATAAAACTAATGTATATTTTTTATGAGTTGAAAACAGACTCACTGTGAGAACTATGCACGTGAGGAGGCCAACAGTTAGCAAAAGAAATTGTCCATTTGTATTTACAAAAGGTCTATTCTTCATGCATGGCCATATGCAAGTGATGCAAATGGAGCACTGTCTGCTTTCTGCTGTCCGTAATATAGATTATTATTATTGTTATTATTATTATTGTTTATTTATTAAGTGTCAGCAATGTACCTGGCACTTTACAGAGAATAAGATAGACACGGTCCCTGTCCAAGAGCTTGGTTGCTTCTGATTTGTACTGGAAACAAAATGAAGAGTTACTGAAGCTCAAATGAACACTTAGGAAGTAGGCCCAACAGCTCCAAGGTACATTGGAGAAGGTATGCCATCTGTTGTCACTATACTTGTAGAGTACTGTGTCCGCTGTGGTGCCCCCAAAATAGACACGGGGGGAGAGAGTGCTTTTGCATGAGAGAGGGGGTGGGGGGAAATGTCTGAAGACATGCTGTCCTTTTTGGAGGCACCACAGCTGAACACAGTACACTGTAAGGAACCTATAACAGGACAAAAGGTAGTGCCATATAAAAAAAGAAAGAGGTGCTTGTAATAACAAAGAAGAATGCTGTGAGCCAGTGCTAAAAGGGCACAGGTGCTAGATGGACTGAGGATGGTGCCTATCACCAATGACAGACAAGAAGCCCGATGCCCTGTGGTTATTTAAGGACAAGTCCTCAGTCAGAAGGACGAGGGGCTCTACCCCAGGCTTGGAGACAGAGGCTGACCAGTAGAGGCGAATTGCTCCTGGACTGCGGAGTTTTTAGACCAGCCCTTGGTCACAAACGCTGGATCAGCAGGGACTCTGACATCACTATAGACAGAGGCAGGCTGCCCCAAAACCCCGATGGGGACTGTCCATTTGTTATACTCGGAAAGATCTTTCAACTGTTGGATTATTTTAATATGATCTGTATATTGGGTGAAAGTAAACAAAATCCCAAATAGACCTTTGATGGCTTGGTCTGGCTGAAGGGGAGACGGAGGCCAGATATTCAGACCCTAGTCTGTATTCTTAATTACTTACCCCAGTATTGGACTCATCAGAGTATTATGACTAGAGATGCAACCGGGTACCTGACAAGTCAGGCATCCCGTCAAACCTTGGGTACCCAATTCACCGTAATTGCGTTCGAGCAACAATTGGTACCCAAACATGACCTGATGGGCTACTTGACTCCCCAGGCTGACTCATCTCACTGCTCCTCTGGTCCAGTCGATGCTCACTGCTCTCTGCTCATCCACAGCCCACAGGGTGCTCACCTGAGCTGGTGACTTCCCCACTCAGCTTTTTCTAAGCAGGAGTAGAGCGATGAGACCTCTTCCCACCTGCGTGCACACCCATTCCTAGGGAGATCCATATAAGTGGTGTTCATGGGTCCTGTGCGCACTCCAATTTAGAGTCCCCCTGGAAATGGGGAACCTGTTAAGGGAATGTACGCAGGTAGGAAGAGTCCTTATCTCTCCCCACCCCCCACTCAGAAAAGGCTAAGTAGGGAAGTCCTCAGCTCAGTTGAGCAGCATGTAAGCTGAGAAGGAGCAGGGAGGGAGCAGCAACCAGGACCAGAGGAGCAGTAACCTGGTGGTAAAGTGCATCAGCCCCGGGAGCAGCAGGTTCCAGCATTAGCATCCTGGGAAACTGCAGTAATACCCACATTTTAGGGCATTGGGCTCCCGGGGGGGGGGGAGGGGGCAGGTTCCCTGTCAGGTGCCTGCTGGGGGTGCCCAAAAATGCAGGTATTATTCACAGGTAGTAAATGTGCTACTCGCTGCAGCTCTTATTATGACTCATGGCCTGGGGAAGGCAACATAGAGAATTGTATAGATACTGAGGGTAACTGGGTGTGGCCCTTACCATAGTTACTTAACCCAGCATCAGACCCCTACATGTGGGGCCTTAGACAGAATCCATCAACCCAGAAGAAAAACTTTGTTAAAAGTGGTTTACTACATTGGGTTTACTGGGAGAACTGAGCCAATTCCCCAGACTGCCTCATCAGCGACCTGTGCAGGGGTCTGGAGAGCTGATCCCAGCTATGTATCTCTTTTACAAATTGCCACGATTCCTGTTAGTTTCAGAGGTGTCCAGATAATTTATCTTAGAGCAATTAAGTAAGACAGTAGGGGTGTGCACCAGGTACCCATGTCATTTTTAATTTTCGTTATTAAAAACGGTCATTTTCTTTATCGTTATTAACCAAATTTTGTTTTTGGTTATTGGTGTCGTTATTGGTATTAATTTCGCGCAACAACTAAGGGTTTGTTTTTTGTTTGTTTTTTGTATCGTTTCTGTTGTGGGCTTCCACCAGTGGCAAAGTGCCAGCAGACACCTGCTGCCCCAGACTTCTCAGAATTTCTTCCTCTCTTTCTTATTATAATGCAGTAGTAAGTGCACAATGACAATATGAAAAATTACTAATATGTATGTCTAACGTTGCACCTAATAACCTGTACTGTATGGAATATATTCCTATCTAAGTATCGTTGGGTTAAGTTTATATGCATTATAGGATCTGCTGTGTGTTCTATCCAAGTATCTATCTATCCTATCCTATCCCTATAATGCACAGCCTAGTATCTATATAATATCTAATCTATCTATATACAGCTCATATATCTATATATATAATATGGACGGGGAAGACAGACAGGGGAAGGGGAAAGGAAAAAAACTATAGGGTATATCTATCTAATCGCTAGCTATATTATCTATATCTGTAATCTATATCCATCTATCTAATCTATATTCCTAAACCTATATCTATCAATATATATGTACTGGGGAGACAGACAGGGAAGGGAAAAGGTAAACTAAAGGGTATAAGGAAAGGTAAGGTTATAACACTGAGGGCTGGGGAAGGTTTTAGTGCAAGCACTAGAGTTCTATAAACACAACCTGACCCAGCAAGAATTAAACAGCTTGTTCTGGCTCTGCAGTATAAAGGGTTGCAGTGCCCTCCCTAGCCATGATTGGTGTGAGAGGCAGGCGGTATTGAGCAATCACAGGGTGCCATTCAACTGCCTGGGACCTGCTTTCGCTGCTCATTGGCCAGTGATTACATCCATCAAGTCCTTCTCCTCCCATCACAGGCCCAATTCAAGAGTTCTACACTGTTTCCCTCCCAGACGGCTCCAAGATGTCTACTCCCTCCTCCCCTCTCCACATTTTCCCTCCAAATCAACTGCCAAGCAATAATGAAATAAAAAACAGATTTTGTTGTTATTTATCTTCATTATCGTTATTGCAGTAATGATAACAAAAATGAAGAATAGCAATAGAACGAAAATGAAGTGCACACCCCTAAAAGATAGAAAGTCTTGTGGTTCATTACAGTGAAAAACTTAGCAGAGAGCTTTGATTAGTGTCCATTTCCACCCCCAGTCCCACCCCCCCTCCCCAACAGGCACGTGTTCTGAACAGAGCCCGCTGTCAGACACTCCCTCTGTTCTTTCCTCTTAAAGGTTTTAATAATAAATGATGAAGCAACTGAGCTATTTCAGATAAGACTGGTAGAGGAAGATAGGAGTTCAAGAGTTTTCCCATTATGAATTCATTTTATAGAATTTAAGGTGAGATATGAACACTAACAAGCCCCAAGCCAGTGCTAAAAGAAATCTATGTATCATTGTAGTCCAGCTCAAAGTGCATCATTGTGTTTCAGTATAAAGTGAGATTCATCTTGGAAGAGCATACAGTAGGTTTTAATCTCCTGCATTTTTTATGGACCTGATTGGAGATATCTAAGTCAAAACTGCTTCTGACTCTGAAAGTGTGGGGAGGAGGAGGGATTAAAGTAAAAATAATTTTAAAACGTATTTTCTGATGTTCTGTAAAAAAAAGCTATTCCTTATTATAAAATATAGAGAGAGAGAGTTCTTATTTTGTAGGAAATCTTAGAATGTACATTTATAATCATTTGGTGGTGTGACCAAATTATGGAATCCTTTAAAAGAAGACGTGATAATACTTCACAGTGGGTAGTTCCTCCCCACCTCCCATTCCCTCCCCATGCAGATATAAGGCACGTTAACTGATTGATACTTAGCCTGAAGATAGAAACATCCCTATAAGTAAACTTTTATTCACCCTGCATTCAAAACTTTTAGGATTTGGGTTTCCTCTGCAGGAGGCGCTTGAGGATTTCTTCTCACTGAAAGATTCTTTTGTCCCCACTTAATTAGTATATTTTTTTTAAAAAAGTGGTCCTGCTCCTTTAAATATGGCCATATTGTCTTTTCAATCACCGATAGCACCGCACTATAAACCACAAATAGTATGTAAGACATTTTTCTTAATCGTTTTCACTGCAACCCTCAAACCTCCCTGCCATATAATATGGAGAGAAACAGTTGTAAAAGGTGGCACAAACATTTGCTGTTAGCTGAAACATAACCTATATGTTTAAAGCAAGGGGCTTGGTTATGGTCATTCTTTTCTAAGCTGCAGGAAAGCATTGTGGTGGCAAATTCCAATGCGATTGGACTTCTCATCTGTTTTGAAGGTGATCTATTTTAGTCCATTATAGTTTTAGAAACACGTATTAATTGAAGTCGATACATTGTGGCTTGTAGCATAGAGCCCTAATACACCTCATGGCTGCCTGTTTCAGATCTTAAATCAGTTTGGATCCTGTGTTTCTGATAGGGAGCAGCAACTATGCCCCTGAATAAAAAGATGGGTGCTAGCAGAGTGACAAAGTAGTGCCATAAGACGGAATGTTTTTGCTCCTGGCAGGAAGTCACTGATCCTGAAAGTCCTGTCTTTTTCACCCCAGTGGGTTAGGATCATGTGGTAGGGACTTTCGGATTGGAGCTGAACAGTGTCCACATACTAATGGCATGCAACTGCTCCCCGTCGTCTAGTGGCTGGACATGACTGGCTGGCACAAGGGCCTGCAGTCAGGAATTTCTGGGTTGGTCCAAGCCAGTGCAACCACAGATCCACTGTTGCAGGTCCTGCTTGCACCTAGGAAGGCTGCCCTGCTCACCCTGCCCTGGTTCTGACACTGCAACAAGGTATTGTATAGGCACACCAGTGAGGACACCTCATTTTTAAGGGAAGGTGCTACTTAGTAGCCCTGCCAAATGTCTGTTTTAGTCTGCCTCCTGAAGGTAGCTTTTCACATCTTCACCCCAATCTCCCTGGGGTGCAACAGCCTAGCATATGAAAGTATGCAGCACTGACTCTCACTGAAAAAGGACTTCCTTTTGTATTCTTTGTAACACGGTCCTGTCTCTCTTCTACCGCAAGGCTCACTACAGTATATAGTGGGACACAATGAGAATATTTTAAAGAAAGGGGAAGCAGTTGGGGCTTGTGAAAGACACTGTGATCAAATTGGTAATTGGGTAGCATGGAAGAAGGGCAAGGTCTGCCTTAGAATCTGAATGGAAAAAAACGAATTCTGTGCTTCAGTCACACACTTAGTGGGGGGGAAATGTGGTCTTCCATAGCTCGCATGACTATTACTGTTAATGCCAGTTAGCAGCCCTGGTGTTGAAAGGTTGCTTTGTAGTGCCACCCCACCTCAGTTCTTCCTGTAAGATCATGATTGGAAATTTTCCTTAAGCCAAAGGATAGTTCTACTAAATTTTGCACTGAATGGCACAGGGATGAAAATCTTCCTTTTTACTTTTTACTGCACCCTGTTAGTATCTTACATGCTACTTTTTAAAACCCCTAATGCAGTATTCTGCGCCATTATAGTTGCTATTTGCTTAATGATGCTGGTTTGGGGCATAATTATACTGCAAATAAAGCCTTGCATCATTACTCTATAAGGCTGAAAATAGAATTACATTTTTGTGTATGATGAAACATACCACAATGTTTGGAAATTAATACAATTATAGCATCTCAGTATACAATGTAAGTGCAACTTATTAGTTTATGCTGATGGTAGCTGATTTGCAGTAGCGCTACTTTATGGAGGAGATGAGGTTTACACTACAGACCTGGATAGCATTTGACATGTATGATACTCTCCCTTAATTCCATTAACTTCCTTGACTTGAGAATCAGTTTGCTGTGTACCAGCAGTGATTCCTGTTGCTTAATTAAGATGTGTACATTCAGATAGCTTCACAATTAAGGGACTAAAACAGTTCATACAACAATATGTAGTGTGTCATACCATTGTGAGTAAGGCGTTTTGGTGTTTATGTGCTGCCAGTTTAGATGACTCATTTTTCCACATGTTAAGTTTGTTCATCTTTTAAGACAGGATGAAATCTAACCCTCTTTGAAGTCATTGGCTACAGGATTTCTCCTGTGGTGCCAGTGCAAGGCAGAGTTAAGATTGTTTGATAGCCTTAATCATACAAAACCAACAACAAGAGAACTGCTGGTATTAATGATTCCCCTGAAATACTGTTTTTTTAAATAGCACAGTTCTGTGAGATCCCATGAAAGCATCATGAATATATTAATATAAGCAGGGACCTATGTTCTCTGCCTTTTCCCCATTGTCAGCAATGGCAGAAACAATGAATACAGGTCTCTGAATATAAGAAATGTATAAACCTTGGACAAAATCTATTATAGGTGATCTTTTAGGTGTCATGATTAAATTAGATCATAAGAACATAAGAAGTGCCATACTGGGTCAGACCAATGGTCCATCTAGCCCAGCAGCCTGTCTCTGACAGTGTCCAATCATGGTGGCTTGGGAAAAGCACCCAACAGGTCACAATGGAGGATCCATTCCCTGTTGTTCTCCCCCAGCTCCCGTCATGTTCCCTGATCCTGTCCGGCTAAGAGCTGCTAATGGACCTATCTTCCAGAAACTTATCCAAACCTCTTTTAAACTCAGCGATAGTACTGCCCCTTACCACAGCCTCTGGCAGTAGATTCCACAACCCAATTTTCCCCCCATAACCATTATCAACCTCTTTACTCGCTATCTTTGTTGATGGTGTCACAATCCAGCCCATCCCCCAAGTATGGCACTTGGGAGTTGTCTTTGACTGCTTCCACTCCTTTGCACCTCATATTTAGTCTGTAGCTAAGACCCATTGCTACTCCCTGCATAACATTGCTTAAATCTGGGCCTACGTACTTCTCCCACTCACAAAACTCTCACCTTCCTCATTCCCACTTTGGCATACTCAGTTCTGTTCAGCACTCTGCTGCCAAGGTCATCCACCTCACCTGCCACCCTGGTTATGTTCAATTCCTCCTCCCTTTCTTCCATTGGCCCCTCTTCCCCTTCACATCCTACCCAAACTCTGTGACTTTCAAGGCTTTTTGTGGCCTTACTCTTGCTGCTACGTTTCCATCTGGGAACTTTGCTTCTCCTCTGCCACCACCCTCATCTGCCCAAAGAGACTCCTGCTCCCTAAACCATCTTTGACACTTCTCCCTCCTGTGCCTGGAACTCTCTCCTCAAACTTATAAGTTCTCCTTCCCAACCTTCAAATCCCTCCTAAAAACGTACCTTTTCAGCCTAGCCCCTCACCACCACCAGACTGCTCACTAATGCACCGTCTGCTGAACTATCAATGAGTCCCCCTTCTTCCCTTGTAAGTAGGTTAAGAAGCACCTGCACCGTAACTTCATAAATGTATCCCTGTCTCTCCCTATGTTTCCCTCTCTCTTGCCTCTCCTCCCATGTCCAGTCTAGATGACAAACCTCTTGGGGCAGGAACCTGTCTCTAATTCATAAATGTTCATTTCTGAGCACATTTCACTATTAAATAATAATATTAATAATTAATAATAATAAATAAACAATTGGCTTCTAAAAGCCCAATGAAAACTGTAGGAAAATAGTCATTTAGACAAGAGTTTCCTTGGTGCTCTTTAGGAAGGACTATTCAGAAATCAACCTTCAGGTTGTCACAAGTATATTGCATTAATCCTTTAATGGAACCATTTTCTCAGCGGGAGTCCAGCTGTTAAAAGTGGAACTTGGGTCTTTATTTTCTTCCATCATATCCAACAAAACAAGTCCTCTATTATACTGTTTATTATTCAGCTAACCTGTAGCAAGAATGGAGCCTCTCATTGCAAGCAGCAGTATTTATAAATGCTTTTCAGAAGCGCAACAGAATTGTGTAGTAAAATGTAGGGATTGCTGTAATAAAAAATATAAATATCGGGTGAAAATGCAGTTCGTTATCTAGTTCTTTAAGTACAATTCATCTGATGTGTTAGTACCATAGAAAAAAGTTATTTTCCAAAGTCACCAAATATACCTCTAAAAATACAAAGAAATATTTGAAAACCACAGGGTGGAAGAAGTGTCTGAAAATGTATTAGCTTATTAAATCCACTATAAAAGTTAGACGGATCTTTTTTTTTTTTTTTTTTTTTTACACACCAGGTAAAAAAAGGGATGGGGGGGACATATTTTTACATTTGAAATATGTCATTATTCATACTGTGTGTGCATCCCTATTTTCTGACACATCCTATCCTCACAGTATTATTGACAGATCAAAAGAGAGATGACCATTGGGCATAATCTGTTTGTTATAACGGAAATTCAAGTGCGCAGACAATTGTCAATGGAATTTGATATTTCACAAACAGAAGACACATGTTTGGAGTAATTCTCTTTTCCTTTTGTCAGGAGACATCACCCCAAGAAGTATGAGACCAGCCACTAGCCATTTTCATTTTGCAGTTTTTGACAACAGGATCTGTGTTTCAAAATTCTGACATTTATAGTGATATCTACCTAGACATCTTTCTGATGCAGGATGACATTCATTTTCTTTATCTTTCAATTATGTGATGAGTCTAAATTACACACAATCTTAGCAGTCACCTCAATCCCTCATCTCATGTTTTGGGTAGGGTGGATATTTGGCACTTATAAACCTCCGGTGGTTTGGGAAAGACTACGTGCTATAGTCTAATCTCACAGAACTTTCAAATGGAGTAGTTTATTGCAGTTTATCCTATGATGGAAATGAGGAACTTTTTTCCTCCCAGGGGCCACATTTAAAAAGTAGTACATGCTGTGAGGGGGACAGAGGTGCTTAAGGGATACGCTCAGGAAGAAGAGGGTCCTAATCATGGATCTCCCCCTATCCTTGTGTGCATGCCCTCATCTCTGCTTCTTCCCCCTGAGCTCAGTCTTTCAGTGCTTGGGAACTGGATCCAGGTGCCAGATCCAGGAACTGGAATGAGATTGCATTAAAAATATCCACAGGCCACATTTGGCCCCCGGGTCTGAGGTTCTCCATGCCTGTTCTGTGATATGGATGTACGTAAATAATGTGCCACATAAACAGGTTGGCCACTGTTCCTGTTTTATACAGGACAGTCCTGTGTTTTGGTTTGTCTGTTGTCCTTTATTTATGTGTGTTATCCTGTACTTTCCACATGCTGCCGGCACTGCCACTTTCATACACTCACACCCCCAGAAGTCATGATCTCATGACTTCTGGGTGGGAACAGTGGTGTCGGCAGCATGTGGACTTGGAGGTGAGGCAGCAGCCCCAGCACTGGTGTGTGTGCATGTGCACCCGCTAGGGTTACCATAGTGTCTAGATGTTCCAGGACATAATCGCTTTTTTGATCTGCCCAACCCCCACATCCCTTTTAAAATATACACCCGTGGTTGGAATTTTACCGGTACGGTTGCACTCTTTTCCCCACCCCTTGCCCAGTGCTTGTTGCTCAGCTCTGGCTGGGGGAAGGATCCCTGAGCCAGATGCACTCTTCCTCCCCCCCATGTCCTGTAATCTGGGGATGTGTCAGTGGCCATCCTACACATAAAGGCCACTGTCTTAGGCACTGGTCAATATAACTGAATCTTCCTCCTCAAGTGGCTGTGGGTGTGCCTGCTACAGCCTGTCTCGGTGGGAATTTTCAAAGCAGTTTCCACAGTAGGGATGCTCCCCTGCCCTTCTCTCCGGCGTGCACCTATACATGAACACGCTGGTGCGAGGTTACATAAGGGGCAGGGTGTCTTGCTCTCTCCAGTTCCTTCAACCGTTCTTCTCCAGCGGCTGTAGCAGATTCCACTCCTCCATTCTGTGAGAATACTAAAAAAAAAAAAAAAAAAGCCACCGACCTTAGACTTCTTCTTAGTCAGTAGTTCTTAGTATAGCTTAGTTCTGATAGTTTATAGTTATAGTTCTGTAATTTTCCTGTTAAATAGTTAAACAATTATATAGTACAAAAAACAACAACCCAGAAGCTAGTCGTAGATAGTTGTTCCCTTTCTCGTCTTGTGTGTGTGGTATTTGTATGTAAATATCTTTTTCTCACCCTCATGCTTCCCAAACATGGGGACTTTAAACCTGGTGTATCTGTCTTTGATAGCCCTTGAAGAGAGGTGTTTGCAAGTGGCACAATTAGCAAATAAGTGGCCTTCTCCTAAACAAATGAAGCACTTATGTAAATCAGTGACAGTATAAAGCTTTACAGTTTCTACATTGTTTAAACTTTGATGAAGCAGGCTCTGCCCCTGAGGCAACTCTCTCAAAGCCTAGCCTAACAGCCGCTTCCTCTCAACAGAGATCAGAGACTGTTTCTCCCCCTGCGGCTCCTGCTCAAGTCACAGTGATGGAGGCTCTGGCTCTGGATGGTACCACTGGGCCGCAAGCAACAATCTCCTCACAGCCCGGTAAAATAAATGCGGAGCCATCAATGTCAAGGAAGCACTGGGAAAAAAAGAGGGGCACAGCCCGTGAAAAAGAGCCTTCACAACCTGCTTCAAAAAAGAAAAAGACTAAGCATATTTTTAGACGTGCCGGGCCTTCCTCTAACCACGGTCTGGGATCTGTTTTGGATCTCGGACAGGAATCAGGCCATCCGTCCTTTAGACTTGCCGGCCTGATTCCTACAGGGGATCGGGGAAGGGGCAGGGCTGCGCAACGTGCGGCCACACAGCCCCGCCTCCCCGTGCTCCCCTGGCCACTCACCCTCCGGGAGACGGACAGGCGCAGCGGCCAATCCGGCCGCTGCGCCCGATCCCGCATCGGGTTCTGGGCCACGGTCCAGAATCGGCGGAGGTAACAGATGTTACCTGCTGCCGATTCCGGACCGTGGTCCAGCTAACCACGATTCCGGAGGTGAGGCCGGTCTCACCTCCGGAATCGTGGCTAATCTGATTCCCGCTGGAGGTTCACTGGGGTGAGTATCTGGTGGGAACCCCATTAGACATTACGGGCCTCTCCGCCACCTCAGGGGATCTACTGTGGTTAGAGGGAGACCCGTAATGTCTAAAAATACCTTAATCTGCCTCCTCATGGAAGCCTGGTAATGCGGTCTGTACCGCTGACAGTGGCTACATCTTGGATTCCTGAAGCTGCTAGTCAGCACAAAGACCCTGTGACTCTCACCCTAGTGACACCAACGGTACCAGGGTCAGCACAGGTGCTTCAGCAGCAGCAAATGACAGCCAAACTGACCACATCCTCCTTCAAAAATGAGACAGTTTTTCAGCAGAATATCTCCACCTGATGCTCAACCACCATCTCAGATTTTAAAAACACTGAAGCACCCTTCTACTCCTATTGGAACCATCCATTCAGGATCCTCATATCTTGATTCTGAGTGTGAAGAACTGTCAGTAGGAAGTTTTCCCCCCATGCAGGGCTGATCGTGAAGTATTCAAGTGCCCTCAGTCATCAGATCAGATGTTGGCTGGTGCCAGGATTTACACCAGGCATTGTTTCTTCACATGCATCTAGACGTAGGCACAGATCTCAGCGCAACACCTCTTGTGTTGCTTATTCCTGTACATCCAAATGTTGTTTGCGGAGATGCCGTTTGCCTTCTCGCTACAGGTCCAGATCTCCTGACTGCTGCAGACACAGAGATTCTCATCGAGCTTCTCCTGCAAGATCAGTTGCAAGATCTCATCGCTCAGGATGAGTACAACCAACATTAGATCCACAGTTATTGGGTCAGAGACCCCTTGCTCAGAACTCTATATTAGTGTCTGATCCCCTAGTTTCCAAAATGATTGGTCTTGCCACAACTTCTCTGGGACCACATGACTAATCTTCAGCTGATACTGTTAAAGATACACCTCCATCTACATCAGAAGAACCACAGTCAGATGATACTACATCCGCTCCTCCTCCAAACATTATTGTCTCGGAGAACTTACCCCCAACTGAAGATTATAGAAGATTATAAACAATTCCGGAAGTTGCTCAGATGTCGGAACATGACAATGCCTCGTATCCCAGTCAAAATAGTAAAAAAGACACCAGCTGCACCTCCTTTTGATACTTTGTCTAGGGATGATCCTGGACAAATCACCATCTCCCTTTTTTGAGGACATTATGGCTGGCGCTCACAAACTATGGGCTGTACTCAGCTCTAATTCCGCAGTGAATACACACGCTAATGGCATGTATCCACTAGCTCTAGATAACAAATTGATGTTTTTTAAACACTCAGCACGCAACTCATTGGTGGTTGCGGTTTCTTCACGCAGACAAAGACCCTCTATATCCAGTAATCAAAAGTTCCACATCACAACTTACTTCTCCTATGGATAGAGAGGGCAAGAATATGGACATCAACAGTCAGAAAGCCTTTGTTTCTGCCACCTTAACTATGCACATCACCAGTTACCTCTCAGCCTTGTCAGGGTACCAACATTTCCTTTGGGAAAAGACCATCAAACCTAATAAAAAACCTCCAGAGCAATCCAAACAAGAACTCTCTGCACTTGCTAAGGAAGGTCAAGCAGTGTTCTGTTTTCAGCTTAGGGCAGTTAAAGACATAGCTGATGGTGGAGCTAGGAATGTTGCATGTGCAGTTACATGATGGAGTGCGTGATTGAGTTCCACTGTTCTATCCCCAGAAACTAAAGCTAAGATTGAAGTTTTACCCTTTGATGGACTGGGATTGTTTTCTAATACTACCAACGAGATGCTGGAGAACATGAAAAACACTTCAGACATGCATCCAAACTCAGGGTTGTACCGGATGCACATAAACATTACATGAACCAGTCTTCATCCTTCTATTGTAGTATTTATAAACAGAATAATTACTCATACTACTCAAGGCCACAGGCAGGGACCGCGTCTATTTCTATGTTCTGTACAGCACCAGGTCCCACGACTGGCGCTATATAAATGTTTATAATAATAATAATAAGGCGCTACCAACAACAGCAACTTCGTTTCTATCACTGAGGCAGGCAACCAAGGCAGTGCCAGAGAAACAGGACCCCTATGGGAGATACTACCCAGGGACTGCAAAGAAAGTCACATTTTTAACATCCATGACCAGAGCCCATTACTGGTTGTCGATATGTCCTCTAGATTGGCTCCCTATTTAACAGCTTGAAAAAGTATAACTTCTGATAGGTGGATGCTGGAAATTATTCAATATGGTTATACTATCCAATTTAAACATCTACCACCTACCACCCCCTTCCCCATCCATTTTTAGGGACCCTTCTCACAAGACATTACTCTACCAGGATATTCTAACTCTCCTAAAAAGGGGGGTGATTGAGGAAGTCCTAACCCAATACCAGTGCAATGGATTCTACTCAAGGTATTTCCTTGTGCCAAAGAAGGATGAAGAACTCCAACCTATTTTGGGTATAAGAAGGCTGAACAAATTCATTAAAAAATCCAATTTTATGATGCTTCCTATACCAAATTTACTAGACTCACTAGTGAAAACAACTGCTTTGCGGCTTTCGATCTGAAGGATGCATACTTTCACATCCCTATATGCCCTAATCATAGGAAGCACCTAAGGTTTACGATTTATGACATACACTTCCAATTTAAAGTTTTCCCCTTTGGTCTTTCTACAGCACCAATAGTGTTCACTGAGACTGTGTCAGTGGTTGCAGTGGCTCTGTAAAGGCAGAAAATACATCTGTTACCATATCTAGACAATTGGTTACTTACAGCACCATCATCAGTGTGCCCTTGAAACAACTTAAACATCGTCCTCAAACTCCTGGACAATTTTGGATTCATAGTCAACAAAAGGAAATCAGCTTTGTCCCCTACACGGACGATGCAATTTCTAGGGAGCATTCTGGACTCAGCTGTACAAAAAATATTCATGCCTCGAGAGTGATTCATACTCACCAGAGATATCATTCACTTCCTACAAACCCATCGCAAACAAAAGTTAAAAACCTTTCTACGACTGATGGGTGTTCTCGCATCAGCTACTTTTCTGAAATCTTACGCCCACCTGTGTTTCAGACCATTCCAACGGTCATCGCCAGTTATCTTTATGGTATCATGCCACTGTATTCCTATCTCATGATACCACAGAGGCTAGTCAGATCTCTTCTATGGTGGATGTTCAATCCAACGTACTCAAAGGCATGTCATTTCATTTTCCTCACGCGCACTTCATGCTCACCACAGACTCATCGTCCATGGGATGGGGAGCTAATTGTCAAAACCTGATTAGCTACCTCCCCCCGGGATGTGGCCCCTTCCGGGTCCACAGGGGGGTCGAGGAGAAGGCGGCGCTGGGACGATTACACAGAGAAAGAGTTTAGGACCCTAGTAAACTCTGCGATTGGTAAACAGCTGTTGGGGAAGTTAGATTCTGCCACCACACAAACAGGGCTACTTACTTGGTATCAGTCTATGGTGGAATGGCTTGCCCCCATCTGTTTTAGACCTAGTGTTGAGGACTCGGCCTGCAGGTCTCTGCGTGGCTGGTTTGATGAAGAATGTCGGCTTAATAGGTCAGAACTTAGATGTTACTATCGCCACTTCAGGGTTACACAGGGGAATGGGTTTCTCCTGGCTTTTCTGAGCAAAAGAAGGGAGTATAGAGCATTGTTGAAGGCAAAACGGGATGCCCATTACCAGTTAAAGTGGGGGGAGCTTACCGAAGCCTTTACATGTAATCCAACGCGTTTTTGGAAAATGGTGAGAGGTATTGGTTTAGAGGCATCTTCTCATACTGCCCCCTCGGTTTCTGAGAATGACTGGGTCCAACATTTCTCTAGTCTGTATATGGCTCCTAGGCCGTTGGTGAGAGAGCTGGCCCCGGTTACATCTGCCCCTGCCTGGGACCTGGTTATGCCCGAGGAGGTAGCTGTTCTTATTACCAGCTTGAAGGCAGGGAAGGCCCCGGGAGTTGACGGTATAACGGCAGAGTGCCTGAAGGCTGGTGTGGAGTGGTGGGCTCCCATTTTGGCTGCCCTTTTTTCACGGATAAATGAGTCCGGTATCATCCCAGTAGATTGGGGACAAGCAATTGTTGTCCCCATCTTCAAGAAGGGTAATCCGGCTTCCCCCAGTAACTACAGGCCAATCAACTTGCTGAATATTATAAGCAAGCTGTATGCCAAATATTTGCTGGTAAGGTTACATGGATGGTTGGAAGCGAAGGGCATTTTGTCAAACGCCCAAATAGGTTTTCGAAAGGGGAGATCCACCAGTGACCACTGTTTCCTGCTATCCCACCTGGCTGGGAAGTATGCAAGGTCCTCACATCCCCTGTATGCTGCCTTTATTGATTTAAGGGCAGCTTTTGATACGGTCCCAAGGGACCGGTTGTGGAGGAAATTGGCGGCCTTGGGCCTTGACCCAAGGCTACTGCATTTGATCATAAACCTCCACAGGGGAAATTCTATCAGGGTGAGGCTAAACCACCTGGGAGCAATGTCAGGCAGTATACCCGTGGAGAGGGGGGTGAAGCAGGGATGCGTCCTGGCCCCGATGCTTTTCTCCATTTATCTAAATGACATCATGGAAGTCTTGGCATTGGTGGCCAGTCACGCTCCCCGAGTAGGGGGGGTAGAAACTCCCTGCCTTTTGTATGCGGACGACACGGTCCTGTTATCAAGGACCCAGATTGGGCTACGTCGTCTGCTGGCTGCCTTTGGGAATTTCTGTCAGGACAATCTGTTGGAAATAAATCAGGAAAAGTCCAAAATAGTTTGTTTCACGCAGAAAAAGATCACACATAGATGGAAGTTGGCTGACCAGGAGATAGCACAGGTCCCGGCTTATAGGTATTTGGGCCTGCTGTTCCAGGCATCTGGGGCATGGAATTTGCAGGCGCAATTTTCCCTGAATAGAGCCAGGAGACTAAAAACAAATCTGCTTAGTTTTTTCAGGTCGGGGGGAGGCTATTTGGTTGCCCCGGCAATCCACTTCTATAATCACAAGTTGGTACCCCAGCTGCTGTATGGGACCCTTTTTTGGGCCCTGAGTAAGATGAGGGACCTGGAGAAATTCCAGGTGGGGGTAGCACGGGCGATTTTGATGGCCCCACCTGGTATCCCAATGCAGGTGCTTTGCCGTGAGTGTGGCCTGCTCCCTTTGCGGGTTAAGGTCTGGCAAGGGGCTATTACGTACTACTTACGCCTCCTCTTTGACCTGGCAGCTCCCTGGGCCCAGCTAGTTCTATCTGATAATTTCCCGAACCCTTGGCTGATCTCAGTGGTCGAGAAGATTAGACAACTGGGTTTCTCCACTGAGGCCCTGTCTCAGCTAGGATTTAAGGGGGCAAAGAAACTCGTTTTGACCCGATTGGTGGATTCCGTTTGGCAGGAAGTATGGGCCGATCTCAAAGCTTACAAAGCTACAGGCCTTTATGTTCAACTGGCAAATGTAACTACCTTGCCCATGCCTTTTCTGGGTGGGGGGATCCCGTCGAATTCCAGAAGGCTGTTCTCATTGGCAAGGTGGAATGCCTTCCCATCCGCTGTCACTGCCGGTAGATATAATCAGACCCCTTTGGCGGAACGATTGTGTAGCTGCTCTTTAAGGGCAGTGGACTCACTGGCCCATATTCTATTGTATTGCCCCCTCTATGCGACACCGAGGGAAATTTATCTCTCTAAACTGCTGGCATCGCTGCCAGGCCGTCCCGAGGTACTACTTTTGACCTATTTGTTGGGCGACCGCCTGCCCCACGTTTCAGCACAGGTTGCCCGGTTCCTGAGTATAGTTACTCAAATTAAAACCGCCTCAGTTATTGGCGAGGCGGCTTATGTGGGAACTTAGGACGTCCTGACTAGTTTTGGAAGTAACAGTTAAAGCCCTTTAGGATGTGTCTTATTCCAGAGTTTACTCCATGGATATTATAAATTTATTTTAAATGTATTCACTTGTATGAGTATTTGATATTTTATTTTGATCGACATATTGTAATAACCTTTGGTTTACACAATAAACTGAAATTATTATTAATTGTCAAAACCTTCAAATTCAAGGCATGTCGACTACTCATGAAGCTACTTACCATAGCAATTTTTTTAGAGCTCAAAGCTGTTCAACTATGGCTAAAGGCATTCAGCAACATCGTACAGGGACATGGAATACAAGTACAAACAGACAGCACCGCTACAGTGTGGTATTTGAACAAGCAGGGAGGAACAGGATCTGTTTGCCTCTACAAGCTGGCGGAAAACATTTGGAAGTGGTGCATAGATGTCTTCATCATGATGTCTTCATCATGTTTGTTCATGTACCCGGAGTCATCAACATCATAGCGGACAGTCTCGGCAGATCTTTCAAGGACCAACATGAATGGTCATTGAGCAACAGAGTAATAGACTCCATCTTCAATCAATGGGGGCAGACAGATGTAGACCTGTTCGCATCGCAATACAGCAAAAAACTTCTCCTGTTCTGCTCCAGAGGAAGGTTAGGCCCCCACTCATTACACAATGATTTTCTGATTCTGTGGAGATTCAGCCTGAATTTCACCTTTCCACCAATGCCGCTCCTAAGAAGAGTATTAAGAAAAACCCGAGAGGGCAGAGCTCGTTTAATATGAACACTGGCATGGGCACGACAACATTGGTTCTCCAGTCGTCTGGAGCTAATGTTAGACAAGATTCAGCTTCCACTAATGGAGGACCTAATCTCCAAAGATCAAGGGATCCACCCAAACCTCACTTTCTTAACCTCTGCTCGCAGAGTCTGTGAGTTAGCGGCTTTAAGAAAGTCATCAGTCATCACCTTCCTTTGTTTTTCACAAAGATAAGGCGGTTCTTAAATGAAGTCACTCATTTTCAGCTAAAATCGTTTCCCCATTCCATTTTCAGTAAGATCTGTGTTTACCAATTTTCTTCCCTTGACCTCATGCAGGTCCTTAGAATCCAAGTTACACTCTTTAGATGTTAAAAGACCCCTAGCCTTTTATGTTAATGAATCAATGATAACTTGTTTATATCTATACAGGGTCCTCGAAAGGGGAAGAAATTGTCAGCCCAACGATTGTCTAAAATTATAGTAAACTGCATTTCACATTGTTATACTCTGCAGGGTTGATTACTACCCTCGAATATTAGAGCCCATTCTACTAGATCTGTGTCCATTTCCACAGCCTCTTCCTGATATATCCCATTAGTGGATATATGTAAAGCAGCTACATGGTCATCATACCACACTTTTAGTAAACATTACCAATTAGATCTGACAGAGCGTGGTGATGCTAAATTTGGGAGAGCAGTATTAAATTTTATTTAAATTAGTTTCTGCCCACCTTCCTTCAGGGGGCACTGCTTTTCAGTTTCCCAGAGATTAGGAATGCATACAGCCACTTCAGGGGGAAAGACAGGTTACTGACCTGTAACTGTTGTTCCTTGAAATGGCTTTGTGCTTTCCCACATCCCACCCGCCTTTCCCCTCTGGTCAGAAATGAATTCTGAAATAACTATAATACAGTCTAGAAAAAATAGGGTTTCAGGAACCGGAGAGAGCAGGATGCCCCACCCCTTATGTAAGTTTTCACCGGTGTGCTCACATAGAGGCATGCGTCTGAGGGAAGGGCAGGTATGCGTCCCTACTGTGGAAACTGCTTTGAAAATTCCTGCAGAGACGGGCTGTGGCAGGCGCGCCCAGAGGTTGGGAATATACGGAGCCATCTTGAGGAATGACAGTTAATGGTCATTAACCTGTCTTTATTATACGAGTACTCTGAGTTTTCAAGATAACCATCAGATGTTTGTTGTATCCAAATTGTTTTCCTCAGAGCGGGGAAATCTGTGTATGTTGTACACATGCATGGTTCTAGGTTTCAGGGAAGATGTAGGCTGCAATATCATACTCAAAGTGACTGTTTTTGCATTGTACAGTGATACCTGTCTGTAATTGAGTTCAGGAATGCACAGTGTGTTACCTAAACCTCAATTTTGTTTTACAAAAGGACGCTTGATAAAACAGTGATAATTTGGGTTTTCTTATGAAAGGATAAGCTTCTAATCTACCTAATGATTGCAGAGAAAAGGCTGACGATGTGACTGATCTAAAAGCTCATAAAAGAAGCACCAAGTTTAATTTTAGGGCCCTGATGTATAAAATTTGAACTATTGGAGGTGTAAGTGCTAGGACGCTCAGTCACTCAAACTGTCTTAGACTTAGAGGCTGTGGTCCACCTCACATACACAGCCAAACTCCTTTTCTTGCTGCTGAAGCGTAAGTAACCTCATCAGGTAGCAGCTTTGGCTCCAAAGGTTAATCAGCTGCCAAGTCCTTGACCTACACAAATAATAGAGTGTAATATCAAAATGTCCACACTACACCCACTAACACCCTGGAGCCAGGACTCTCCTAGACAAAAAAGTGAAGTGTGCATGCTGGTTTGAAGGGTAGCATGTCCAACTAGCTGGAGCTTGACATTGATGAGTAAAGCTCATTAGTGTCTCGTCTAATAATTTGTTATACAATCCTGATGTATTTGGTGAGCAAATCCCCATCCCCCAGATACGTTTTTAAAAGTCAGACTTCAATTTATACTTTGATAAGAATAGTTTTTCTTTATGATGGCGGGCGCTGCATAACTATTGTATACAGAATTTTCTGGAAGTTAATTACACAAAAACAAAGATTATGTATTTTTCGTCTAAACGGAAGACTCATAAGTGGTTTCTGGGGGGCCATGAGTTAGAACAAGTCACCTCTTACAAGTATCTCAGTTTGGTTTTCCAGGCTAATGGTTGTTGGGGCACTCACGCTAAGGCTGTAATTGGCCAGGCTACTCTACTGGGGAAGGTAATATGTCAATATTTTAGATCTTACGAGGGGCACTTGATCCTCCCAGCCTTGCAGGTCTATAAGGCTAAATGCCTTTCCCAGCTGTTATATGGGGAACAAATTTAGGCTTTGGGAAAAAGTGTATCCCTTGAGCATATTCAAACCAAGTTTCTCAGATCTATCTTGACTTTTCCTAATCATGCCCCCTCCTGTGCAGTCCACATGGAGTGGGATCCTCCCCTTGGAGGCTCAGATCTGGTCAATGGCCTTGTGTTACTGGTTTAAATTGCAGTACGGTCTGACTGCCTCGCTCGTGCAACAGGCATTTAAAGATGATTTCCATAATTGCTGGGCAAGGCAGGTTCAGGAGAAACTTGTCCATATTGGCTTTTTTCCGCCTGATCCTAGCCCTGTGTGGATTCTCTTCTGCCAAGAGATTGGTAAAGCAGAGAATCCAGGATATTAGCTCCCAGGAGGAAATGGCTGTACTTCGGAGCAAGACCGCCCTGGTGGACTTCTTGGCTTTATGTGGCAGTCCCCAGGCCCCTCTTCCTTATCTCCAGTTTCAGCTGCCCCATGCGGTCCATAGGTGCCTTTCGCTGACTCGTATGAACATATTCCCCACGGCTGTTACTGAGGGACGGTTTTGGGGACTAGATTCCTCTTCCTGTGTATGTGATTGTACAGGCTTTGCCCTCGGACCGATCGAGTCGCTTGAGTATCTCCTCCTCTACTGCCCTCGCTGGCTTGATTTACGGGTCAAATGGTTGGCCTCTGTTTCTATCACCTCTGGTAATTGTGTTACATGGCAAACATATCTTGTGGACCAAGACGAAGTGCTAATCTGGAGGGTGGCCTATTTTTTATATAGTGTATTGCGAGTCAAGCAGTCCCATTAGGGGAGATTCTTGTTTTTCTTTATATATACTTTTCTTATTTTATGGCTCTTTATCTATGTTTATGTTATGTTGTGTTGTATATGTACTCTATGTTGTGTTATGTTACGGCATTTGTTAAACATTAAAGTTTATTATCTATTATTATTATTAATTATTATTATTATCTTTATGATGAGAACAATTAATTTTTCAGAGCTTTTTGACTGTCACTCTTAAGCTAGCTAGAGTTCTGATTTTTGGCTCATATGTCCATTGATAATAGTCTAAAGAAAGTAAAGTTTTCTTGACAGCATCCTGCATTTCAGCTTTTATCTTCCAACTCCTCCCTTGACCCCCTCAAATCTGACTTCCGCCCCTTTCATTCTACTGAAACTACTCTCGCTAATATCACCAATGATCTTCTGGTGGCTAAATCTAAACGTCTCTATTCCATTCTTGTCCTCCTTGATCTCTCTGCTGCCTTCGATACTGTTGACCACTCACTCTTGCTGGATTCCCTTCACTCCCTTGGCTTTTGTGGCTCTGTCCATAACTGGTTCTCCTCCTACCTCTCTGACCGCTCCTTTAATGTGTCTCTCTCCAACTCCGCCTCCTCCTCCTTCCCCCTCTCAGTTGGTGTTCCTCAAGGCTCTGTTCTTGGCCCTCTCCTCTTCTCGATCTATACCTCATCCTTAGGCAAACTCATTGCCTCCCATGGCTTCCAATACCACCTCTATGCTGATGACACTCAACTCTATCTCTCTACTCCCTCTCTCTCTCCCTCTGTTCAAGCTCGTCTCATCAACTGTCTCTCTGACATCTCTACCTGGATGTCTCAACGTCAACTCAAACTCAACATGGCTAAAACTGAACTCCTTATCTTCCCCCCTCATCCTTCCTCTCCTTCCTCACTGTCAATAACTATTGATGGAGTCACCATCCTGCCTGTCCCCCAAGCCCGTAGCCTAGGCTTCATCTTTGACTCAGCCCTTTCTTTTAAACCCTACATTGACTCTGTTGCTAAATCCTGTCGCTTCTCCCTCCATAACATTGCTAAGATTCGCCCTTTTCTCTCTGTCTCGTCTGCCAAAACTCTTGTTCATGCTCTGGTCATCTCTCGCCTCGATTACTGTAACCTCCTTCTCACTGGCCTTCCCCGGTCTCACCTTTCTCCCCTCATCTCTGTCCAAAACTCTGCTGCCAGGGTCATCTACCTCGCCAGTCGCTTCGACCATGTGCAGCCCCTCCTCTCTTCGCTTCACTGGCTTCCCCTTCCTGAACGAATCCTGCACAAGCTCCTAGTCTTCACCTATAAAGCTCTTCACAACCTTGCTCCCCCCTACCTCTCTGCACTTATCGCCCTCCATACTCCAGCCCGTGCACTTCGCTCCTCCTCTGTCCCTTCTCTCACCCTTCCACGCCTTCCCTGCTCCCCTAAGCGCCTTCGTCCCTTCTCACTTGCTGCCCCCCATGCCTGGAACTCCCTCCCTGTCCACATCCGCCTTGCCCCCTCCCTTCATACCTTCAAATCTCTCCTTAAAACTCACCTCTTTCGCTCTGCTCTGTCTGACTCTTTATCCTGCTGAGCCACTATTTCCTATACCTATGGTCTGTTTACCCTTATTCGTGCCACATGGACCTGCCTGCTGTTATTCTCAACGTAACCAAGCCAAGTACGTGCACCTGAGACCTCGCATCTTCATGAATGTTAGACCCCTTGTCTCTCCCTCTGTTCCCCTTCCTATGTCTGCCTGCAGCTCCTATCTCTCAGGTTGTAAGCCCTAGGGCAGGGACTGTGTCTATTTTGTTACTTTGTAAAGTGCCAGGTACACTGCTTGCGCCATATAAATGTTTGTTAATAATAATAATATCTGTTATCGGAACGTTAGAAGCTATGTTTCAACCAGATTGAAATTTACAACTGTATGTCCAGAGGCCTTGAGGTTTTTTTGTAGTGCGGATAAGTCGGTCAACAATTATACAAAACTAATATTGATTTATTTTGATATTGTCTTTGCTTTCTCAGGTTCCCACTCTGAACCTCCATCCTGCAATGCCAATTCCATCACTTGCCCATCTGCCTGCACTTGCAGCAACAACATTGTGGATTGTCGTGGAAAAAGCTTAACTGAAATTCCAGCTAACCTCCCAGAGGGTGTTGTGGAAATGTAAGTGTAGATGCTAAATTATCTTCCTCATTTGTGGTATTCCAAATGCATCTCACATCTCTAGGCTTCAGTAATGCTTTAACTATTTGGAAGATGCAAACACTATTTGCCAATTATTTTGCCAGTATGCATATTTTTTTTCCACCTACTGACTTCACTGTTCTTAAATGCATGATGTGATTTTACAGCATACACGTCTCTTCAGAAAAAGTATCAGGCCCTGTAAGTAAGAGAATGGAGAATTTTTTTGACCTCTAATTATGTGGGTAGGAGGTCATATGTCCTGTATTGGGATATTTGGGGGTTGAGGCCAGTGTGGCCTCCAATCTGAAGCTGATGCTGCTCAATGCGAGATTAGTGGCAAATAAAATATTGATCATCTTTGATCTCATTCAGGTTGAGACTGCTGACCTCGTGCATTACAGAGACCTGACTGGATGAGGCTTCTGGGCCTATATTGTCCCAGATGGTACTAGCTGAGTACTTGGTACAGCACCAGTCTAGGATTGGGGGGCAGAGGGAGAGTGGACTGGCGGTGATCTGCAAAGATATCTTGGTTTTTAAAGGTATCTGGTGCCTAACATATCCAATATAGAGTGTATCTACCATGTGCTGGATTTGGCCGAGGATAAATTAGGGGTTTTTCTGGTGCACTGACCACTACAGTGTACAGCAGACATCCTGACTGAGCTGGCTGAGTTGGTTTTGGAGGTGGTCTTGAACTCACTCAGACTTAGAGTGCTGGGTGACCTCAACATACACACTGAAACTAACCTTTTGGGGTCAGAGCGGGACTTCATGGCCTTTATGACAACCATGGGTCTATCCCAAATAATATCTGGCCCGATGCATGAAGCGGGACACACATTGAATTTGATGTTTTGAACCAGCCTGGGCTCAGGGGTTCAGATTATTGGGGTGTCATTAAAACATGCTTGTTGTGGTCGGATCATTACCTTTTGAAGGCCCAGATACCTTCCCTCCTATGCTCTCATCGCAGTGGGGGACCCGATAGTTTGACCAGCCTTTGTAGGCTAATGGATCCAATTGGTTTCCAGAACTTTCTGGGGGATTTACCCACTGACCTTGATGGCTACTCTGTTGATGACCTGGTCGCTTTGTGCAATGACCATTGACACAGTTTCACCTAGGTGTCCACTCCTGTTGCTGCGATAGCTTAGATTCCCCTGGCATACTGGGGATCTGAGGCTGTTGAAGTGGGAGGGTAGGCAGTTAGAGTGTAGGTGGCGCTTGACTTGCACTGAAGCCGATCGATTGCGGCATAGATCATTTTTAAGGACTGTGTCGTGGCTGTGCTGGCGAAAAAGAAAGCGTTCTTCTCCAACATCATAGCATCTGCAAAGTCTCATCCAGCTGAGCTTTTCCAGGTGGTGAATGGACTGGTAAATCTGACTTGTCTCTCCCATGAACCAGAATCAACTAGTGCCAACTGTGACATTTTTATTAATTACTTTTCATACAAAATCGCTCGTATTCACCACAACTTGGGTGCTGCTACTTTACCTGCAGAGTCAGCATTCGGGGTTGTGGAAGCTCAGCCTTGTCCTGTTTGTTTGGATTGGTTTCAATTAGTGTTAACCACCAATGCAGAGAATGTGTTTGGGCATTGCGGGCAACCAGTTGTGAATTAGTTCTTTGCCCATCCTCGTTGGTGAAGGTCAGTCGTGAGACATTCGGGCCATTACTGGCTGGGGTAATAAATGCCTCCCTTTATTAGAGTAGTTTGTCAGACACACACAAAATGGCGGTTTTCTGTCCCTGCGGAAGAAGTCATCTTTGGATGTTGACTCCCTGGCCAGCTATCGCCCTGTCACCTTCCCTTTTAAGGGAAGGTTATTGAATGGGTGATTGCCCAGCAGCTTCAGACTCATCTTGATGCAGTCAGATTCCTGGACACGCTTCCGTTAGGTTTGTCCAGGGAATAGCACAGAGATTGCACTTGTGGCCTTGGCTGATGATCTTCACCTGGCGTTTGACAGGGAGAATTGTGCCCTATTGATCTTGTTATACCTTTTGAAGGCCTTTGATATGGTTGATCACGAGGTTGTTGTTGACACAACTATGGGACTGGCAGCGGTATGTAGGACTGCTCAAGTGTTCGTAGGACTGTTCATTCCTGTCAGGGAGGTCCGAGCGAGTGGTGATGGGAGATTGTTTGTCATCCCCCGGCACCTCCCCTGTAGCATCCTTCAGGATTCTATCTTGAATCCCCTTTTGATCTATGTGTATCTAAGGCCACGGGGCAAGATCATTTGGTGGTCTGGAGTGAAAGTGCCATCAGTATGCTGATGACACTCAGCTCAACTTCTCTTTTTCATCCGTCTCATGTCGTGCATTCTCGGTGCTTAACCAGTACCTGACTGCTATTGGGAACTGTATGAGGGTGAACCAATTGACGCTGAATCCACATAAGACCGATGTGATGACGACTGGCTAATTTTGTGTATTGGAGGAGAGTGGTACCCCTGTCATTGGCGGGGTCTGGCCCCCTCTGGTTACTGAAGTTCACAGCCTTGAATTGCTTCTGGAGCCCTCGCTGCACCTGGGACATTAGATTGTGACAGTGGCCAAGAGCACTTTTCTCCTACTCCATCTGGTGGATCGGTGGATCTGGCATGTGGTGGCCTGGCCCCTTTTTAGAGTGGGTCACTGTGAGCACATTACACCTGTGCTCTACCATCTGCACTGGCTCCCTATAGTCTTCTGGGCACAATTCAAGGTGTTAGGTTTGACCTTTTAATCCTTAAACAGCATTGGCCCTACCTAATTGAGAATGGTCTTTACTTCCATGCTCCACTGTGCCCCGTGCAATCAACTGGGAGTGCTCTCTTGCAGGTACCATCAGCCAATCTTGTCCATACAACTAGGGCCCACAGGGAAGCGTTCTCGGTTACTGCCCCAGTATCATGGAACACCCTTCCCCCAGAGGTCCGTCAGAGCCCGAGTCTGGTCATATTCCAGAGGCATTGTAAACACTGGGTATTTTCAGATGTGATGCTACCACGTTTAAACCCAATCTGGGGTAATGGACGCCGCCCTGCCCCAGGGTAGGCCGGTACCCAGAACAGACATGACGGTGCACCTTACCACACTTTGCACTGAACCATGGTAGCGCTTACCACCAGCTTTTCCTCATGATTTTCCAAGATCACAACTGGTGGTAACTGCTACCATGGTTTGGGGCAAAGTGTGGTGAACATCTGGCAGCCGCCAAACAGAAGTGACGGTGGTTGTGACCCCGAGGTGGGGTTAAGTGTGGTAGCATCACTTCTGAAAATACCCATTTTGTTTTGTTAAGGCATTTGGCAAATGGGGTTAGGGGTTGTTGGTGGGTTTTTCTTCGAAGTTTTTAAAGGGAGTTTTATTGTATTTTGTATTTTATGTAAGCTGCCCTGAACCTTAGGGGAAGGGCGGGAGAGAAATTTAAATAAACAAAATAAATATTTGTTCCTTTAGTGAATTCTCTGAAGTAGCTGGAAGCATCTTAATGTTAAAACAAGCAGTATGAATATGTGGGATCTCTCTCTTTTATTGAGATCTGGCTTTAAAACAGATTAACAGTGATTTTGTGCCCCTCTTTTTTATATCTCATATTTCGTTACTCCCAAGTCTGTAGTATTTAGCTGGACACTTTCTTCCTACCTTGTCTCATCAGACATTTCCCACAGATTTTCTTGTCCTTCCTAGTTAGGTTACAGCAGTCTGTTTGTGACCACAATTTGATAACAGGTGTACAATTTGAGATGGGCCTTTTTCACACAGACACTCTAACGCTGATAAAATGGGTGTTCTGTTTTATTCTACAGGTTGCAGGGCACCCATAGAGTGCATCTGCAGCCCTGCAACATGTATAAAAAATATAACACCCATTCTATCAGTGTTAGGGTGTCTGTGTGAAAAGGGCCCCAGTCATAAGGTGCCAAAGGAAACTCAGTAGCTTTTGATTGTTCCACAGGGAATAGTTAGCTCCCGAGGTCCTTACGCTGTTGATACTATCCCACTTGCAACAAGTTTTAGAAATTATAAGATTATGGATTCATTTGTATCCGTATACCTGAAGATTATTATATCTAATTAGTTCTTTGTCATGGCATGAATATTGCTAGATTCAGACACTCTGGGATAAAGCTCAAAGTTGCATCCTATTTAAAGGCTAACTGAGACTTCCAAGCAGAGAACTAATTCTTATCAGTCATTGAAAGTACAATGGGCAATATGGGACTAGAGTCTCTTCTGTGTGCAATATATCTTGTAGCTCTACAACCCATTCCAATTCATTAATATTTTTTATTTATTTATTTTATTTTTAAAAGTAGCACAGTTTTCTGTAAGAATTTCCAGGATGCATTGGAGAAGTGTATTTTGATTTGGACTGCTCCTCAATATAAGGGGAAGGCAGGAGATTTTTTTTTTTTTTTTTAGAAGAGGTAGCCCAAATGGCTTTTATAATGATTTGGAGTTAGAGCTATGCCCCATTCTGTCTCCCCCTGCCAAAGCTAGATTTATGGCTGCTCCCTGTGGACACCTTGATGGATGCCCCAGTTGGAAGAGGTAACTCCATAGCAAGTCCAGCTGGCAGAGAGTCCCTCTGTATATATGTGTAACCATTTTGACATTTGTGCCCCCTTCTAGGGAATATAACTTCATCCATAGGTAAACCTTTTAAGTCATCCTAATACCAAGAATTTCAGTGAGGAGTAGTCAGAGAATATGGGACTATAGTCTCTTCTGCGTGTCTCCTATCTTGTAACTCCACAACCCATTCCAGTCCATTAATATTTTTTATTATTATTTGTATTTTGAAAAGTAGCACAGTTTTCTGTAAGAATTCTCAGGATACATTGGAGAAGTGTATTTTGAGTGGGATCTTCACAACTCAGGGCCTAATGAGAGACAGCTCCCTATGGAATAACTTATTCAGTTATTTTTGAACAAAGCGCCTATAAACATTTTGCTTTTATGGAATACACTTTAAGAACTTGAAATCTTTTTTTAATTAAGTCCAACTCTGGGTGCAACACATCTCTCTTACTGTAGGATATTGCCTGGAACTGGAGTTTTTGCCTATTGATAACCCATACTTAATTTTTTTTCTATTAATCTAACACTAGCTGATGGCCAACTGGTTCAGTTATCCTAAGATCTGGTGTTTGTATTTCTAATATCCATTTTCTCTAACAAGATGTTATTTAAATAATTTTTGCTCATATAAGCATGTCCCAGGAAGCGTGTGAATTTGTCTTATTAATTATTTTTTGGGTTGCATCTGTATAACCAGAACCACACTCTCTTACTTGAAAGGGAGTTCACTGTTACTGGCTTATATATTTAGTTAAGAGCCCTGTTTAGTTCTGTATAGAGAACTTCCTTTTTCCAGTACTCTTCAGAAGCCAAATATTATCTCTTCAGATTGACAGTTTGGGTGTGGTCCATCTTACCATAAGGTCTGAGTGTCTGTTGATTCCAGTAGGAGTTACCAAGAGTTACAAGGATTATAAGCAGTGCATATTTTAACCTCTATATGCTTCTGTATATAGCATAGCCATACATGGTCAAGCTAAATAAAAGATAAATGATTTTTTAAAATATTCCTAGACCAGCGTTACTAAGGAGATCTTTCAATTGCATAGAGAGAGATGTACTTCCTCTATTATAGAGTTATGGGTTTTATTTTCTCCCAAGTCTTCTGATTGTATTTCAGCTTGATGTCCATTGAACTTCCTTCTCTCCTTCACAAACCACCTTTACTCTGCTACATGTCCATGAGTCTAAGCAGAGATATGAGCCTGCTAACAGTGGTGCCAGATGAATCCCGTAGATATACAAGATGCAATGGGTGTTCTGGAGCAACAGTATGTTCTCCTTCCCTATACTTTATGTTCGGGGAGCACAGTTTTAGAGTCTGCTTGGAGTTATGAAAGAGCCTTATCAGTAGGTTGGTGTTGGTTGCTCATGGGCTCACCCCATCTGTTTTCAGGGGTACCGCAGCCAGTTCCAAGGCTTTCAGGGCAGAAGGTGTTCTACACAATCTTCTAAACAATCCTTACATGATATGCATTAAATATTTTTGGCCACTTATGACGAGGATTGGGAATCTTGCATATGAAATTTTAGTTTGCATTCACGGTAACATTATACTGAAAATGGTGTACTAGGCACCTGCGTTCATCAATTCACCCCGTTCGTTAACAAGCATTATTTAAAACGTTCCTTTGAATTTGCACGTGAAATGAACTTTCAACAAATAACATGTTTCCCTTTCTGATGCTTGCTCCTTAGTATGTACATGGCTACAACGTAGCTAGCCTACAGTGGGGTAGTATTCTTCCATGGAGGCATCAGAGCTTGTAGTAGGATTGCAGGGGGTTTTGCGGGGGGGGAGGGGGAGGCGGGGGGAGAGGAGGAATGACCCAGCAACTTAGGGCTAGTATTTAAAGGGCTAAAAAGCTGTAGAGTCAAGCTAGAGTGTGGCTGATACTAGCACCCAACTGAGGGCTGCAGCTATAGGAAGTTGAGTGGAGGCTCAGAATAGGACACCCCCAGGGAGACGCAAGAAGGAAGCAGAGGGCTTTTCCTCAGAGACTGCAGCTTGCCTAGGAGTTCCCCCTGAAGGGCATGATAGTGTCTGCCCATCCCTGGGAACTGGCTGGCGAGGGGGCTAGATCAGAAGGTCTTGAAAGCAGGATGTTACAATGATTTTTCATGGTCCTGATTAAGATCTTGTTTTGTTTTTCCTAATCCGCTTGTCCCCTATAAAGGTCATCTCTCAATTACCTTGCTTGTTTGGAAGTTGCATATCTTAGTGACCTTAAAGTTGAACTACAGTAATTCTGTAGTTCTGTGTCATCTTCCTTTTATCAAATGATTTTGATTGACAGTATCCAATGCTACATTACTGTAGTGTATCAAAATTAGATATGCAGTAGTTAGTGTAACAAATGTTTGTTAACGATAATCTAATCCTGCTATTTTAATGTTAGTTATTATACATTATACTCCTGCTGTGTTGTTTCTTGCCTTCATTGGCAATTGTATGGGTGGGTTGACAAATGCAAAAATGACACGTCTGCCAATTTTTCTTTATCCACAGTTAGATACGATCAATCAGCTTCTTTTGATGATTGCTTGTATTGTTTTTCCATCCGGAGGAGCCATGTTTGAGGATGAGACGACAGTTGTCTCTGTGACCTATTCAGGTTTTGACTTTGCTGTTGAGACTATGGATTGTTTTGGAGTTCCTAATTAATATATATATATATATATATATATATATATATATATATATATATTTTCCCACAACACAATAAGAGAAGAAAAGGTTAATAGCTCCATCTTACAAAAGAGAAAGTGAGGTTAAGAGACTATAAGGCCTGAAACGGTAAATCTTGGCAAGTGCTGTTCCTGTTGGAAGCAGAGCATTCGCCAAGATTCGTACAATGCGGAAACTTACCGGCTGTTCTGGTAAAACAAAAATGTTTTTGCCATTTTTGTTATATTTTGCAAGTTGAACAGGACTGCTGTGGAGCCAGTTCCAAACCCCATGTGTGCCCTGTGTGCACACACACACACCCCAAAGGGCTGTGGAGATAAAACATGCTGGCTAAGCACTGGACAAGTGTTGAAAATTGTCATAAAAGTGCTGTTAAAAGTCCCGGAAAGTGATGAAAAAATCCCAGAAATTGATTAAAATGACAGGGGGAAAAAACCTGGTGAAAGTGTGAAATCACCGGAGATTGATGAGCTACCAACAGACACTCTCAAGCACTTCTGAAAGGTCAGTATTTCCCTTCGGAACAGGAACACTTGCTCTTGTCTCAGTTTTAGGGACTATATGATTTGCCCAAAATCACAGACTATGACAGAGCGAGCAAGCAGAGAGTTGAACCAAGAGATCCTGATCCTGTAGAACATTCCCAACAAACCTTTTTCTCCCCACAACAAACTTTCCTGAGGTACCACCTCATGTCTCATGATCCGCTAAATAGCTGTCCCATGATAACAGTTTTCACTCACTGTCAGCCTGACCTGCAGGCAAGCAAACTTCTTGAAGGTTCAGGGTTCCATATCTTACCATCAAAGCCTGTTCCCAAATTATAATATACAACAAAGGAGACCTTCATTGTTACTGCAACGTTTATTTAAATAGCAGAGAAATAAGCGTAAAAACTTAAAAGCCATGCTGTAGCTTTTCTTTCCCATAAAATAGATGTCAGTATTGTGTAGTGCAATTCATCTTAACAAAGACTGATTTTGAATAGGGAGCTGATACAGGAGCAAACTGATAGATGAAAAATAGTTTGGAAAAAAATTGAAAATAAAAAATAGTTACTGTGCAGGTCTTTTATAAAAAAAAAAAAACCATTGGTTTCAAAGTGGCTTTTCACAATAGCATTCAGAGACAATTTTTTTTGGAAAAAGTAATATAAATTATGGCAAAATGAAAAAGGACAGTAGAGCAAAATAAAGTGCCACTTGATTTATTTTTTCTAGACAGAATTCAGAAAAGAATGAAATTGATTTAGTGGCTGTGGCTTCCCGTCTGAAAAATGTTGATGAACTGGGGACATGACTGTTAGCAATAGTTTTACTTTCTGTGCATGTATATTTTTAGGTTCTTGGAGTAGGTGTGGGATGAAAGAAATTGGGCATGGATAAGAAGAAAAATCTCCTAATAGTGGAAAGCACAGTTTTGGAGTGGTCTTGGAGTGGTGACAGTTTTGTTAGCACTTGCAGTTTCTAACCCCAATCCAAGGTGTGAACACATGTGCCTGTCCTACACAAACAATGGGCGCAGTCCTATGCACACGCAGATGGTACATATGTGCGCATAGAGGACACATATGCATGCAGTGCTGTGCAACGTTGCACAGCAGTTGTGCACACGTAAAGGGTGAGCACTGAATCCAAAGGGCCCACAATTGGATGCTCAACTGCACACTTAGTGGTCGCAGGTTGACTGTGCCTGCTCCATTCCTCGGGCTGTGGAGTCCATGTGCATGGGGTGTGGTCAGCCCAGATTGCGCAACTATGGTGTGCAACTATGCAGCGCATGGTAAGCGTGCAGGTGCACCTATGATGAATGCGTTGGTTGCTCAGGTATAGTGCATACACTACACCTGCAAATGGCCCGTACACTGCATAGGATTGTGCCCGATATGTGTGCGTGCAATGTGTGTGCATGGTGTGTATAGTGCACATGTATGCACTGTGTGTGCGTGTTGTGCATGCCCCCCTCCCCCCCCCAGCATGTGGACCTTGGATCAGCCCTACAGACTGACAGACCAGTGAAAGAGAAAATGGGTTAACTAGGTTTAGGGTTTCTAAGAAATGGATTAGTGGGTCTCTTTAATGCCCCATAACTAATTCTTTTGTAGATGTCAAAGGCTGCACTCAGTTTATGTCCCCAGGGTAGGTTAGTTTTTCTGGAATAATTAATGTTCTTGAACCAGTCTTCTGATGAACGGTAGGGATGTGCGAACGCAGTTCGGAAGTTCAGACCGAACTCAAATAGTCCAGTTGACCGAACCAAACTTTCGAACTGAACTCGAATTTGACCGAACTGTTCGGTCGAATCTGAACCAGTTTGGAAGGCCAAAACCCCCAGTTTTGAATGTACGAACTCGGTTCGGAAGTTCAGAATTCGACCGAACTCGAGTCAATCGAACCAAACTTCTGAACTGAACTCAATTTTCGAACTGAACCGAATTTCTGAACTTGGTTCTGTTCGCACATCCCTAATGAATGGTATAAATCTCCTATTTACACTGTATCAACCACCCACATCATGAGGAGAGCAACATGGCGATTAAATCCTAGTCATGGATTGTTAATCCAGAAGAGTTGAGCATGAGAACGTACCTTCAACTTGTTTGCTTGTGTTCACTCGCAACTTGTTAATGCTCTGTAGTTTGCATCTCTACAGGAGTTCTTAAAGCTAGATTGGCTTCACACTGGATTCGTAAAAGCAATTTGATGTGTATCATCTACTACAAATGTTATGCTGAAGTGTTTGGAAACAAGATCATAATAGTAGCACATTCTCTTGTAAGAATTCTAGGGCTTAGTAAGGAGAAATGTCTAAGTATTTCTGTTTTAGTCAGAACAATAATTTTGGAAGTATTATTGGTGGAAGTACTGGCTAAAGCAGAAGTTTTAGACTTCTGTGTTAGCGGGAAGTATCCAGAGATAAACTTTTTGTGGGTAATTCCAGCACTACTATTACTTTATTATTATTACCTGCATATGAAGATGTTGCATGGAAATGAATGAAAACTAGTAGTACGGTGAATAGAGGAGAAATTAGCCAAATATTCTAAAAGGTCACAGAATATCTGAGTTTCCATAGTAGAGTTAGCTCGTAGCTATTAATGTGTGTCAGAATTTTGCTCTCTGATTGCCTGAGTGGAGATTCCACAGACTAGAAAAGAAGGGGAGGGTTTGTGAGCTCTTTTTTTGAGTCATACAATACAATCTTTATGAAGCATTGTAAATTGGCTGTGTGAACATCTCTACATGTAAATTCTGCTTGTCGTCTTTGAAATGTGATTAGACAATCCTACTATCCAAGCTGACAGTGTGCCCTAACGGCCTTCTTTCCAGTGTGAACAGGGATTTTGAAATAATGGAAGAAATACGTATTAAAAAGTAGCTCAACCATATATTGTGAAGTTGGTTATAATAGGAATAAAGATGTTTTCTTCTAGACAATATTTAGCTATATTTTGTGTGAATAGGATTATTTTGTGAATGGGATTCTGAAAATTACTGATACGCAAATTCTCCTTTTAAAAAAAATATTTGCAAAATATCCAAGCTGGGAGAATAAATAAAGTGGATAGTTAGGGTTTTTTTCAGATATGTTGAACAAGATATCAGACATTAAAAAAGTGTTTGGACATTAAAAACAAAGGTAAGTATTATTATTTTTTTAAATTAGAGGACCATGTTACAAAGAAGCAGTCACTAGTAATGACAGGTTTTGGATTAAGGTCATTTTAGCATCCTTAGATGTTTGTTTTCCAGTTTATGATCACTTGACTATCGCCACTCTATATGCACAAGGAGGAGTTGCTAGTAAGTCTAGATTTTATACTGTCATAATTGTATCCAATCTGACAATCAGCCTGATCCTTAAAGCTGTATATAATTCTTCAATGCTTCCTGTGCCCTGCTTATAGATTTGACATTTCTAAAACAAAGCTTGTGTGCAGATAACATTTCAAGTCAAGCTGTGTAGGAGTTAGTAATCTTGGGAATATTTTCTGAAGCATTATTTCAGCTTGCCAGACATACAAGTCTGGTTCTTTTAATAAAGAGGAATTGTATGACTATTAAAGACAATACCATAGTATTATGAAATAATCAAATTGGCTAAATTCCAATCAGCCAACACAGGAGAACCCTGAGATCTTGTTTAATTGAATATGAAAGTCTCCCAGAGATAGTTTCCAACCTTCTGATTTACAATACCTTCTTTTTGCTTTTAATTTCACCTGTATTGCATGCTTTTGTGTGTACTGTAGGATAGACTATGGCCAGAAGGGATTGGCATTTTATCAGGTGTATTTCTAAGCACAACGTGTCAGTCTAAGAAACTAAATATGGAGCACAAGCATGAATTTTCTCTGAACTGTGAACTAATCAGTTTTATTATTGCAGGAAGATATAACGTGTTTTGGTTTCTTAGTGTTTTATGTAAGTAAGCCAGGGTTTTGATGAGTATTTGCAATGGAATTAGCAGGGCATGAAATTTGCAGGCACCTGGGAGCCATTGGCACCCAGAAAAGTGAGGCCGGTGACTGGTTCAGGGGTGTAGTGGGACAGGAACGGTTTACCAGGATAAAGTCTGGTGAATGTATTTATTTATTTATTTATTTATTTGCTCCCAGAGTTCTATCTAATATTTCATGCCCTAGAATTAAATTATTTTCCATTTTATAATCACTTGGCTATCACCCTCTCTCTGTGCACAAGGAAAAGTTAATAAGTCTAGATTTTTACAACTGAAAGCCCAACTTATAAGAGACCTAGAACATATGTGGTGTTAAGATACAAACAATGATAGCACTACAGTAGTCCAGGGTAGTATCCCACGGGTATTGGTTTTTTAGCCTTTTTCTTATTATCCATTTTCGTTATTACCAATTGTTAATGCATGGTGTAGATTAATTGAACTTATAGAATTGTGCGCAGCAAACTACATTACTATTTAACTTTTTATTGTTGTGGTTGTTAATATAGTGCTAACAATGTACCCGGCACTTGTACAATCAGTAGTAAGAGACAGGTCATTACTGCAAGAGACTTACAATCTAAGAAAGAGAAGCAAGGAGTGATGAAGAAGAGGGGAACATCAGGAGAGAAGGATACATACATGAAGTTAAGCAGTTGCTGGTGCGTGTACTTAGCTTTAGTTGCAGGGAATAGTTTACAATTAGTTTGCTGTTACGTTGTCTTTCCAGAAAGAAAAGTTTTCATTTTAAAATCTGAAAGTTGCTATAGTATTTACCATTAAAATTGATTTGAGCACATTTTATTTTATGATCAAAAATGCAAATAATGTTAATTTACACACATACACAAAAACTGCACTGGAACTGTTTGTGTGAGTTTGGTAATACTGAGGCTCAGAACCTTACACTAGAGATTTCCACTAGGTGTGTGAGAGAACCTTAAGCCTTGGAACCAGGGAATGGGATATCAGCCTGTTAAAGATTAACAATTAGAATGAGATGACCATTTGGCTCATTAAGGATATAGAATTTCTTTCTTGGGACAAAGCAGCACAAAGAGGTGAATGCATACAACATGTATGAGCTTGAACAGATGGAAACCAGTGCTGCTTTCATTACATGTATACAATTTTACAATGGATAAACTGGCAATGTATAAACCATGGGTTTTCCAGCCAGGTAGTAAGTGGCTTCTCATAAAAACATAATCATTCATTTATTTTTATTTTATTTTTTAAAAAGAGAAACCCTAAATGACACTGGTGAACTGGAAGCGACTTGAAAGATAAGCAGTGCTCTTGTTAGCAGATCCAGCCTTTTGTCCCTGTAAGATCACCAATCCGTGACTGGCCACCACTCAAGTCTTAGTTTTATATGGACATGGGGAGTTGCCACTATGGTTTTCAGGGTAAGTTACTCTTGAAAAAGTACCCCTACAAAGTTTGCTAAATTACAAAATATGCCGATAAATTAACAAGGGGTATCAAATTTAATCATCCAGAATTCATCACTTATCGGTTACCACAGTAAGGTAATCATGTAGTAATGGCTTAGAGAAAGTAGTAGCTGCAGGGCGTCCCTTATTATAGTATAGCAGGTGTTGACTCTGGAATGGTGACTGTAGTTTCTAAGGCAAGATCAAACATGCAACAACACTTTTTCATTCTAAAGGTTGCTGCCAGTCACTTATTGACTACCACTCTTTGGAGACTGATATAGCTTAGCATGGCTTTCAAGTCAGCTTGCTATATAAGTTTATTGGTGAAAAACATTAGGTTTGAGGTCCCAGAGGGAGTTTGGACTGCTTGAATTATGCAGGGTGAAGCCCTTAAACAAGCTGTTAAGAATTAAGTTTTTTAGCTAAAACGTATAATATGATGGGAATAGACTGCAGCACGTACCATTTTATTTATTTTACAAATTTTGTACCCCGCATCCTCCTGCTATCAGCAGCGCAGGGCGGCTCACAATTAATAATTAAAAAACGTAAAATACAATACAATATAAATGTAATGTAAAAATAAAACAATAAAATCCACATGGTGGAGTCTAAGAAAACATACCCCCCCCCACATTCCCCAACCCCCCACCCCTTACCCATCTTTCCCACCCAAAGCCTGGCAGAACAGCCAGGTCTTGCACTGTCGTCGAAAGGTGGGGAGGTCTGGGGCTGCACACATCTCTGCCGGGAGGGAGTTCCACAGCCTTGGTGCGGCCACCGAGAACATCCTCTCCATAGTCGCCCCCCCCCCGATACTCGGGAGACTTCAAGAAGGACACTCCCAGTCAACCGCAGGGGTCGATCTAGAGCCCAGGGAGTGAGGCGGTCCCGCAGATAGGTAGGGCCCAGACTGTATAGGCTTTATAAGTAAGTACCAACAACTTGAATTGAGCCTTGAAGACTATAGGCAGCCAGTGCAAAGAATTGAGCACTGGTGTGATGTGCTAATGCCAACCCGTCCCTTTAAGGAAGCAGGCCACTGTGTTCTGCACCAGGTGCAGCCTCCGAACTGTCATCATGGGTAGCCCCACGTAAAGCGCATTACAATAGTCCAGTCTTGAGATGATGAAAGCATGGATGATAGTGGCAAGGGCAGAATGCGAGACATACAGTTGAAGCCACTGCACTCAATGTAATTGGCAAAACACGTTCCCTCATGCCAGCCCCCACATGGGCAACCAGGCAGAGCTGTGAATCAGGAAACACTGCTTCTGCCGGTTCCCGCACCCCACCTCACCCTGCTCCCGGCTGCTTGCTGTTCCTCTGCCAGCACAAGGCCCCTTGCGCTGCCAGTAGGGCCGAGCTGGATCATACTCTCAGCCTTTTGTCCTGCAATTTTACTGTTTGGGGTTTTTGTGTAAGCAGCAGTTAAAAAATATGAGAAATTAGGTTTCACTTGCTTACATTAGTTGCAGGAAAACTAGAATTTTTCTTCCGTAAAAGTTTTAAGCGTGGATTTCTTTAATAAAAATGTAGTTGATAATCAAACTTACTGAAAAGAGATTTCTGCTGTCTTTTCTATGGGCTAGATGACGGCTAGCCATACCAGAACTGCACTTGTACAATGTTGCTGAAGTTACATCACTCTATTTTATTTGGCTTCAGGCTTAGTTTACCTCACACTACCTTGATTCACTTTCTGGGTATTATTTAGCTGTGCACTTATTTAACCATTTATGAGTAAATGTTAATGAAATTTATCAATTATTAAAATATATCTAACAAGTACTATTTTGAAAAGCAGAGGGCCTACTTTCCATACCAGCTGAGTGTAGTTTACAGTTTAGCAGTAGAGTAAAAGTAGTCCAAACATGGAGAGGAATGGAAGGCATCTGCACCCCATTGGCCTTCTCAAAGTCCTGCCTCTCTTTCTGTGTGTGCGTGTGTGTGTGTTTTGTAAAGTTCAAAAATGTGGACCGTCAGGCAGACCCCCTAACGCTACTCGAAGTTTCAGACTGGTGTTTCTCTTTTTTTGTGGTGCGCCACTAGCAGGAATAGTACTAAAATAGAGGAGGAGATTGTCCCCTCCTTCCCAAGCTTGCGGGGGGCGGGGGAAGGAGGGGTCAGTAACCCTCCCTATCTCCTCCCTCCTTTCCCCTTTTCACACTCTTGACATTAGTTATTATGTCAGTCCATTTACCAACTGAAATTGTACCTATCGGAGGTACAGAAAACCAGAATGCCCAAAATATTGGGAAACCCAGTATGAGACTGCAACTCCCTTGTGGGTGGCCACCCTGGCAGCATGGTTTCTTCCTCTCTACCATTGCTAGCTGACAATGGAATATCTTCCCTTTGATAGACTGTGCTGCTGAGTGCTATACCTCCACCTTGCCCAGGCCCTCTCCACTGGAGATGCTTTCAAGTGTTCATTTTAAATTTATTTTTCATTTATTTTTTAAAATGTCTAGACCGCTCCCTCCTGTCCAATAGCAATCCGAGGCGGTGCACAACATAAAATAAAACTACAATATAAATACAATAAAATCATGACAATTAATAATCTTCTAAAAGGGTCCAGTAAAAACCAAAAGATGATAACCCCTTCCCACTACCCATCCCCCTCACCAAACGTCTGGCAAAACAGCAAGGTCTTACAGTGTTTACGAAAGGAAGGGAGATCTGGGGAGAGGTGAATCTCCACCGGGAGGGAATTCCAGAGCCGTGGTGTGGCCCCAAAGAACGCCCGCTCGAATGTGGCCACCCAGGAAACCTGGGGGACCTCCAAGTGGGCACCCCCAGCTGACCGCAAGGGCTGATTCAGGACACAAGGGGTAAAGCAGTCCTGTAGGTAAGCAGGGCCCAGGCCATATAGGGCTTTAAAGGTAATAACCAACCTCTTGAATCGGACCCGGAAGACTATAGGCAACCAGTGCAGGGTTAAGTTATCCATGCAACAAGTTATTGTGTGGCACAGGTATGAAATTACTTACATTTGCATAGCCATGTTTTCAAATGTGCATCTGCTCGGGTGTGTATCAGAGGGTAGAGCAATGACATTGGCCTGCTCACACTTGTATTATGGTGTGCTCCTTCAGTGTACATTTTACTAGACACTGGGTACAGTACATTCTGTGATGTTAGTCTCTTGGGTACAGAGCAGATGTGGTTGAGGCAGCCCCTTATAGAGACAATTGGCCATGGCTGCATGCTAGCTGTCACATCCGAGTCTTACACATGCTGTGGTGTATGTCTGTGGGAGAGTGTATTTGGTTGTCTGCGCCTTCTTGCATGGGGGTGGGGTGAGTTAGTTACATTATGAATGGGCAAGATGCACTTATTTCAAACTAATAGATGTTTCTTGACCCACCTGTGGTGTGAGTACGATTTGATGGGCATTCTTTGTGCTTGCGTGCTACCAGTGATACCTGGAACAGCCCACCAAACCAGTGGCAGTCACTTGTGAAGTAATGGTTGTCACACTTACTTTCCCATGTGAGTGTTTTGCATCACTGGAAAAGCACAATTAGTGAGTTCTAGGATATGGCATGGTTCCATGGGCTTAGCACTGTGTTATAAAGGAAAATGAGTTTTCACAAAATGGTGCCCAGCTTTTAAAAGTGGATTTTTTGGAGGTGAGGCTTGTGGTATCATAGAATCTGTGAGGAAGCAAAGGAGGGCTAATTGTGCACTTCACATCTCTCAGCATATCATTGGTTGATTGGATAACTGTAAGTCATGAGTAAGCCTACACATTATGCTGCCTATGTTTGAGGGAAAAGGCTGGGCAATGCATAGTTGTTGTTTGATATTCCAGAACAGCTACCTCACAAAGAGTAATTCTGAGAAAACCTGGACAGATGGCAACCCTAGCAAAAGGTTGGTTGCTTGGTCTACATCAAGTATTTTTGTTTCTCAGCTGCTATTGATGCTTTCTCCAGTACTTCATACCTGCTATTACTGTGCTTTGGGAAGTTAGCTAATTCTCCATGTTCCCTTTGACATACTCTGATTATAGGGCCACAGTCGTGGCCCTATAGTTAAGGCGGTAGCAAACTCTCATTGAACAGCACCTATGCTGTTCAGTGGGAGTCAGTAGAGTAAAAACTTTGGTTGTTGACAATTCTAACTTTCCTCCAGCAACACATGTGTTCTTTGATTACAAAGAATGAAGGGTGGGGAGGGGGCAGGGGGGAACTGAAGCTGTGGGGGTGGGGTGCGGGTCACCATCCCTCACCTGCCTCTGCCTGCTAGTAGTGTTGTAGCAGGAGCGGGACATAAATCAGACTGGGAGATAAAGCTGTTTGTTTACAAACAACTCCTCCCCATGTGAGTGATCAGAAGGTTGTTGCCATGTAAAGAAGCTTCTTCAGGATGGCTCCTAACATTCTCACAACTGGGTTGTGTACGCTCACCATATTCAAATAACAGACCATGTGATGGTCTCGACCTCCTCTAGTATAAAAAGCACTCTCCCCTTCAGAATGACAGTTCCTTCCAACCCTTTCTAGAAATATAAGAAAATTTCCTGCAGGGATGGAAAGGTGGGTGTTGTGAGAATGTTAGGAGCCATCTCGAAGAACCTTCTTTTCAAGGCAGCAACCTTCTGTTCTTCTTCGGGTAGCTCCTCACAGGCTGTTTTTACATGGCTCCGACGGGTGGTGGGCCCATGGGCATGCTGGTGCATGGGTGGGGCATGCCCACGGATGCACACACATCCCCATTCACCCCCCCTCCACTCATCCGCACCCATGGAGCAACTGCCATTTCTCCCCGTTGCTCCGTGCATGGGAACGAAATGGGGGGTGAGTGGGGATGTTAGGTAGGCGCACACATGCACCCCCAGTCACTGTGGGCACACACGCGTGTGTGTGTCTTTTCATGGCATAATGCCCTTAATAGTCTGGCTGCATTTTGGGTGTCTTGTGTGTTTGATAGCAGTGCCCCCACGCCCATCGAGCTGGGCGTCACCCCTAGGCCCACCGGTGGGACACAAATTGTTTTTATTGTATTATTGTTTTTTTATTTGTTGTTTGCCACCCCGGGCTGCCCTGTGTGCAGGCTGGGCGGGTTAGAAATCTTTTATAAATAAATAAATAAATAAATAAATAAAAGAGGGAGGCCATCTTGACTTCTTGGCCAGGGGCCCATTGCACCCAACTATGCCCCTGGCTAGTGTGCGTGACTGATCGATTTCAATGAGTGTGTGAGGTGAGAGCATGTCTGTACTGTGTCTGAATGATTGTGTGTGTGATCAGCTAGAATGTGTGTGTGTGTGTGTGATAGGTGAGAGCACGTGTGACCTCTTTTACACGAGACGCACCCACACAGTGGCATGGGTGGGTGCGTCTCGTATGAAAGCAGTCGCTTGTGCTCTCCTTTGTAACACGCACCTCCACCCATCACCCCTGCACAGAGAAACCTGTGAAAAATAGGTTACTCCGTGGGTGAGCGCCTGTGTGCGCCTGCAGTGTTCTTGTGTCTGGGACCAGCTTGTGCATTAACAAAACAATAAGTTTTAAAAGAAGGGCAAATTACCTAGACAAAAAACCTTCAGTTTCAGAACCTTGTTAAGGCAGCATTACAAATTATACTCAAACGTTAACATGACAGTAAATTGTATGTTAAGACAATTGTTCCTTTCATCATGTAGAGACGTTTGACCCCTTCATAGTTGACGAATGAAAAACCTGTCCTCCTTGTCAACTGAGAACTAGCAAGGTATAGATCAATTTCTTTGATCTCCTCCCCACCCCCCTCTCTCTTTCAAATATTCACTGACCACTCATAGTGTAAGCCTGCAAACATTTCAGCATTGCAAACAAGGGCAATAGAACCCCTAGAGGAGGCTGCTCATTTACTGCCTCTGTGAGCAGGGAAGTTCACAGCTACACAGTACAGAAGGAACATTTTCTGACACATTTCAACTACAGCTCAGTGGTGCTGTTTAATACAGCATGGGTGTCTCATTTTTAGACTCTATTTCATTTGACAGCTAAAAATTATCAGTACTGATGTTTCACTTCACTCTCCACCCCACCCAATCCCCAAGCTAGTGATTTGTCTGTGTTACGGGAAGGCTTGACAAACCATTATGCATTAGTTGCTAAGATGTTTGAAATGGGAAAATTGCTAGCAAACTGCTCCATTGGCGATCTGAGTAACAAATTCTTTATTTCCTCCAGTGAAAAACAGATAGGTAAGACCCAAATTAATATGACTGTCTCCACTATTCTGTGGTGAGCATTACTCTTCAAGACAAATGACTTAGTCACTCCCAAGAATGTGATCTGGCTTTACGAAACCTACGTTAGGTTTTCTTTTTTCATTCTTCGTGCTTTCCCACCGTGCGTTTGAGAGGTGTAGTCGTCACCCAGATGAGGAGGTGATGAAAACATCTGAACCGTATGAACCTTGAGATTGATTAGGATGGAATTTCGAGTGCTTATTCTTCGTTGGGTGATCATTTGTCATTTTTAACTGCATTCTCTCCCGTTGCTCTCTCTTGTTTGGTTAGTGGCTGTTCCAAGCTGCAAAGTTGTTATAAAAAGACAACCAAAAACAAAGTAGAGAGACAGGTTTTTTTTTAAAAGAATCTCAGAATTTGCCAGTTTTTATTTTCCAGGCTTTACTACTTTATTAGAAAGAGAAGAAAATTGCTCTTGTCCTTTGACCTGAACAGTTGTTCAAAGACTAAGTTTCACGTCAGAACAAAAAATTGATGAAATACATGCTGAAGAACACATCCCATCCATAAAACCACACAGTGGCGGAGTTAACCCGCCCTGCCCTATACAAGCCCACCATGCCAGAAATGCGTGTGTACTCAAAAATAACTGTAGGAGGTGACTCGAGGTTATCAAAATTCAGCTCAGCAGCATCTGACATGGCAGAATGAAAGAGATGACTGAGTGGGTAAGCAAAAGCTTGTGAAAGGAGGGTTCAAGAGTTGAATTCAGATAGTGTTAATCTTTGCCACCACTTTAGAGTTATTGTTTTCAAATGAGGCATATGCAGCTCTAATTAAAAATGCCAATGAAAGGGAATTCAATCAACAAGGTTTTTTTCCCCTTTATTCCAGCTCCTTCCACCTCTGATCATTGACAAAAACAGCGCAGAGAGCAAAGATTTGGGCTGTCAATACTTTTTTTTAAGAAACATTCATCAGAAGATCTAAGCATGTTACAAAAAAATCACAAATCTCCAGTGGTCATAACTGTTTAAAACCTCATTTTTGCAACTCTTTGAGAAGATGGCACATCTAACAACACTGTTCTCCAATATGCCATGATCAGTCAGCATAAAATTGCAGGGGAGAGTGTTGCTTTATCAGCGCTTCCATGTACAAGAACCTAGTTAATTCTTGGAGGTCTCCCACAGAATACTGGACTGACGTGTGTGTAGCCTAGTGAATAAGGTATTGAGCTTGAACAGTAGGGGTGGGAATATCGGTATCGGATTAATCTGATACACCCGATAATCACTGGTATCGGCATACCGTTTTTTTTAACATTGGCTGCTTTACCAGTTTTTTTACATCACGGCCATTGAAATAAAAGGCCGCAATGTAAAAAACCGGTAAAGTGGTCAATGTTAAAACATGCCGATACCGGTAAATCCGATACTGGGGAGATCCGATACCAATACATCCGGTATCCAGTATTCTCCCCAGTGTCCCACCCCTATGAGAAACCCAGTTTCAAGCCCCATTTTAGCCATAAGCTTGCTAGATGGCCTTGGGCAAACTAATTTCTCACCCATAGTTCCCCATTTCTAAAATGGGAAAACCGGTCTTACTGTTATATACCACTGATTAGCACCCAGGTGATATTAACATGTCTTTCCAAAATGCATGTTGAAAATTGGAAGCAAAAAACCACCTCTGTTCCTGTTGCAAAACTGAAAAAGACATAGCAGGGCATAGCACCATCTATTTTTGTCCTGGTCCATCTGCTGGCCATTTGTGGGGAAGGGTGGCGAATTGCTGGCGACCTCCCTATAAAACTATGCTTCGCAATCCTGTTTTGTATTTCCTTTCCCCCATTTCTCTGTTTTCTTAGTGATTGCATGCTCTTTACGTTATTCAGAAGTGTGGATTCTACTGCCTACTTATTTTTAAGTAGGTAAGTGTCGATACTGTTTACACCTCTGTGTGTGTGTGTGTGTGTGTGTGTGTGTGTAATTATATATCCTATATGAAAATTGTTTTGCATGTGTGAGTGGCATTTTTCTGCATAAGCAGCACACCAGGCTTGATGTTGATTTTATTATTATAAGCTTTTATATAGCGCCAGCGATGTGCCTGGTGCTTTACAGAGAATAAGATAGACACGGTCCCTGCCTGAGACCTTATTTTGCCTGTATTCTGTTGATTGCTCCTCTAGAACTAGATATGCCACATGTCTAACACATATGACACTCCCAGTTTGGACTCTAATGTGAAAAACATGGTGTCTGCTCCTTGGTTCATTTTGCAAGAATGAAATATTCTGGTAGGAAAACTGGCCTACAAAATGTCTAGAAAATGTCTTTCAGTTATAAACAACTGAAGCCCTGATGCAGTAGAATTTTAGAATGGTTTGTATTTCATTGCTGGCTGATCTGCAGTGCAGGCTGTGTATGTTACAGATCTAGGGTGCAGTCCTGCTGCTGGCTCACACTGGCAGCAAATGCAATGCAGTGGTGATCTGGCGGTGGGTGCTCAGGCGCACATGCGCCCCCAATTACACAACAAGCAGCGCAGGACAACGGCACGACCCACACTGCTGCGATCCCGAGCCCACACACCCCGCAGCCCGGGGGGCTGAAGCAGGCATTGCTCCTGCTCCATCGCCTGGGCTGCGAGGTGTGTGGGCTCATGGGGTGCACGGTTGCTCCACGTGGCTTGCTGTGCTGGCGGGGCACATGCGCGCCTGAGTTCCTACGGTCTTTCACTGCACCTCACGTAGGTGTGGTTTGCAAGGACCGCAGGATTGCACCCCAAGTGTGAAATACTATAGCAGTATAGGCTGTGTGCTCTCTATAGAACACCTTCAGCTTTTTCTAGGCATTGAATGCAATATATGGGCATTCGACAGAATTCCTCATTCTAAAGTTTCATCAGTCAGACATTCTGTACAAATCGTAGGAGAGCCATAAGTGCCCCTGTGCTGTGGAATTCACTCCTGGAGGAGGCTTGGTTGGCTCCCACTCTCCTGCTGTTTCGGCGTGTATGTAAGACCTGGCTGTTCCGTCAAGCTTTTGGCGAGGGGTAGGGGTGGGAGGTTTCCCCACATTGTATTGTATTTTAATTTTTTTTTAATTGTTTAAATAGGTGTTGTTGTTTTTTTAATGTATTGAATGTTGTTTGCTGCTCCAGGCTGCCCTGTGGGCAGGAGGGGGCAGGATATACATTTTAAATAAATAAATAAAAATTTTTTAAATGCATTTGCCCAAAGTCAAGTGTTCTGTGCCCTACATGTAGGGCCCGCACATAATTTCTCTGGGTCCGGTACAAACTTGTAACACGCCGCCTCCTGCCACAATACCATCCCATACATGCAATCTCATGAGTTATGAAAGAAAAAAATTCTGTTTTATTTCTGAAATGACATAAATGGCTTTATTTTTCTGGCCTTTTTCATTCCGAAATCATGAATGAGCTCACTAAAGTCGATTTTTCTTGCAAGATCACACTCAGTAGACAAAACAGCAAGATGACTTAAGCATTCTTGTGCCATAGTAGAACACCTGCAGTTTTTGCTGCATACTAGTTCGCTGAAACTTCTTTTAGCTTTTGCCATAGTCACTAGCAATTATTATGGTGCTTGTCCCTCTCTCTTTCTACTACTGCTGCCACACCCAGTTGGCTCCTTCTGCCTGTGCACAGGCAATGCCAGGAACTCTGGGACTTGTAGTTTGGGGAAGAGTGTGTCGCATAGAGAGGCGCACACATTTCTCTGTCTCTCAAGCAACACGTCCTAGAGTCTCCTGTATAAGTACACACGCACTCTCTCTCCCTCTCTGTTCTAGAGGAGGGCCTGAGCCAGCAGCTCACTATTGAGAATTTTGCCTGTTCTGCTTGAACACGGCTTCTGATTGACTCCAGCAAATCTCACAACATCTTACAAGACCTGGACACCCCATAGATTAATAAAATCAGGGAAACAAGTTTGTATAAACATCCTCAAGCATCTACAAATTGGCCTCAATTTTTTCTTCATGGTAATAGGCTTGCTGCCCAGGCCCCTTGGGACCTCTGGAACCCGGTAAAGTGTACCCATCCCCCCATGCTTGGGTCCTGACTACATAGGCATAGTACAAATATATTAAAAATAAGCTACTTTGACCATGAATTTTTGGCATCCTATTAGGATAATTCATTCTAATATTTTTGTGTAATATGTATACCATTATATAGAGACTAAGGCCATTTTTAAATGGGCACAGCTGGGGGGGCATGTCCATGTGTGCCACGTGGAGTGCCTAAGCACATCTGGTGAGTGGGGGGGGAATCAAATGGGCTGGGCTGGGTGTCCACCCCTGCCCACACACCGCCCACTCATCCCCCCCCCCGCACAGAACAGCCCGGATTTCCCCCCAAAGCTCTGTTCATGGGCATGAGTGGGTGTTGCATGGGTCATGGAAGTACCCATCCACCCACCCATGCCACTTGGGCGGATGGGGGATGGGTGGACCTGCGTGGGCAAGTCCCATTTAAAAATGGCCTAAGAGAGAAATCTGAGAGCTTTAGACTGCAGCATAATTGTGACAATCTAGTTAGGATGGGTGTTTGTTCCCTGTGGTATACAGGGGTTTGGGGGTTGTTGTAGGGTTGGGGGGTATTTTCTGATTTTCTGTTTATGGTTTATTTTATATTTGCATTGTGTATTTTAATATTATGAGCCGCCTTTGGCGGGAATGGTGGGATAAACATAGTTAAAATAATAATAGACAGAGGTCAAGTGAATGTGTTTTTCGCAATCAAAGAGCTACGGGCTCTGTCCGCCATTGCTTCATTATCCTCAGATCTTTTACAGCATCATGCTTTCCTTTTTTGCTGCTCTACACTTCATACTCATTGTGTCTGGTTTCTTAATTATTTATTTCCCCCTGCTTTTTGCTGCAGCAGAACTTGCGGGCCCCAAGTCACGTCAGGTTGTTTTAGGCATTCACTGCTGAGTACTAATGTACGTGTGGCATACTAGGCTAGTAGAGAGCAGGTTACTCTACCAATCAGGGGATAGTATGGATGGGATGGAAGTGTTGTGTCAGCCCTGAAATTTTCCCACAGGTGTGTGTTGGTGGTCGTGCTTTTTTTTAGTAGTCTGAAGACCTGCAATCTTACAAAGATGTTAAGGAAAACATAAAACCTTTATATACTAAGGCCTTAGAAAAACAAGCTGTGGAATTTGGCTGTTGATTTGAGTGCAGAAGTAAAAGAAACATGTAATTATTTGAATATTTTGGGGCTTTGAATATTGTCATCATTTTTGTTAAGTTTTTCCGTCACTAGTACACTAATTTTGGCAGTGAAGTAAAAAGTAAATCTAAAAGTAACCTTTCAGCTATTCAAAGTTTTGTTTACTATTAATCATATCCATGCCGTCTTACATAGCACTGTCAAAATACATCCATCCATTCTAAGGTTATGTTGGAAAGTGCGCTATTTGACTAGTTACCTTAATTCTCTTCTTTTATTTCATGGGTGGCATTACAAGAGGCAAGTGTACCCTTATATGATACATAGTATGGGTGATTTCAGATGTGACGGGGCGCCTATTGGCCCCGTCACGGAATCACCTTTTGCTTCCCCGCTGGAATCAAAATGTCACGTCCAACAGACGTGCCGGCTGATTCCAGTGGGGAACCGGGGGGTGGGGCTGCATGGCGCAACGTGCAGTCGCACAGCTCCGCCCCCCACGCTCCCCCAGCCGCCCACCCTCCAGGAGACGGGCGGCCGCAGCGGCCAATCTGGCCGCTGTGCCCGATTCCGACCCGGCATCTGGGCCACGGCCCAGAATCGGCGGGGATAACAATCGTTACCGTCCACCAATTCCAAGCCGTGGTCCAAATAACCAAGCTTTCGGAGATGGTGCCCGGACCATCCTCGAAAGCATGGTTATTTTGCTCACCACCAGTGGTTCACCATGGTGAACATCTGGCGGCGAGCAAACAGATGTTACGAGACCATCCACCACCACGGGGGATTCACCGTGGTTGAGTGTGGTAATGTAATGTCTGAAAATACCCTATGTTATAATCAGTAACTAATTCATCCTTAAAGTGCCCTGTAAGATGCCTTGTAGGCATTATTACAACCATTTTACAGATGAGAGAGCTGATTCACTGTGTAATATTACACAAGTCCATTAACTTCTCTGTCAGTGACTGAGCCAGGAGTTTAAGACACATGCTTTTAGCTCCAGGTTTTGTCAACAGATGTAATATCAATAAAATAACAAGGTGTCTTAGTCGTCTTGTTCAAATTTTGCCATTGGAGAAGAGAGTCTTATGAGAGCTAAGCCCACGTGTGAGTGTCAAAACAGAAGTCAACTTTCCAAGTTGTTCAAAAGAAGTCAAGCATTTGTCGTACATGATGTTTTCTTGTCAATTAGCCCATTACCTTTTTTCTTTCCCAAAAACTGCCACCAAAGAATGAACCCACTTGTTTTATGGTGGATAGTGTGCTAGGAGAGTTTTGTGTGTGTGCAGTGTGGGTGGTAGTAATATATAATATGTGATAACACAGATGACGTGTTAGGCAATTCTTAGAAAATCAAAGTAAACTCAAGATTGTTTGGTGGTTTACAATGTGTGTGAGCAGACACATGCTAGGGTTATCTCCTGCAGAACATAAATTTTGCCAGAGTAAAATATACCATTCTTTTGTACGTTGACTTTTTGTCTGTCCCCTCTCTCCCACTATCCCCTTAAAAAGAAATTCAATTATTGTTCAGGAAATAAGAATTTCTTCCCTGATAAAAACAATTTCTCAGTTTCAGTGGCTCTAGGGTGAGACTAGGTTTAAAAAATTCTACATTTGTACAAAGTTTTGTTGTAGAAATTACTTCTTTATAGTCTTAATGTTTATTCTGTTCTCTTTTTAGACGCCTGGAACAGAACTCCATCAAAACCATTCCTCCGGGAACTTTTTTGAAGTACAAGAAACTTAAAAGAATGTAAGTTTTTTGTTTGTTTGTTTTATTTTTGTTTTTAAAAATACTCCTAATATGCACTAATACTTGTCACTTGCTATGTTTTCAGCATTGACATCTTTGTTTGTAAATGTAAAGCCAAATTACATGCTGAAACCAACAGGGATTGCACAAATAATCTCTTATAAATGTGTAAACAAATTTTGCCTCAGGATGCATAATAGTGTATAAAACCCTTGAACGGTACTGAGATTCCATTCTCTTTCATGAAGCACAAGCAATAGTTATTGTACTCATTGCTTCTTTCTAACCTTAGAGTTCACTTCCTCAGAGGAGAAAACAGTCATGATTGTTTTCTTGTTTTCTTTTGTTCATCTGGATAGTAATCTGCATCGCTTTTAATTAGTGCAACTGGGTTACGGCAGGTGAGGCAGTTCTTTAAAAAGCATTTTGAACGTGGGTAAAAGTATATTTAACAGTTGCTTGAATGTGCATTTGATTGCCAAGCAAATATAGTGGTCTCGAGTGGGATTTTTCAGTTGTTCCAGTTTAAGTCTGGATTAAGTCCATTGACTTCTATATGTTTTGTATTTACGTCAGTACTACAAAACATCAGAATGTGACCTTGTGTTAATATAAAAGCATGACTGAAGAATGGTTGAAGAGAGTTTAGGGATTTGGTATTTTTTTTCCTTTAAGCCAGAGTGTAGTTGCTGTTCATTTGGAAGATTGATGGATTGACAGTACTGGAAACAGAAGTCCCTTTTCTCCTGTAGGAAGTACAGTGATGGTAATGACAAAAGAAGCTTCTCCTGGACACCCATCAATATTTCTAAATATTTTTCTGGACCCAGATATCTTTAAAAATTAAGAGGGTTAATTCTGTCTCCATGGTGCTGTACTGAAACTGCTAAAGAGAGACAGGCATTTTCTTTGAAATGGATGTTTGGATTTTTGGGGGTAGAGTTATCCTGTCAATTAATTTTACGTAATGCACTGAACTGCCAAATAGCTAAGAATTTCAGAAGTGACTGATGTGAGCCCATTTTGAACTGATGACCTAGAGGGTGAAGTTATTCGAATGCTTATCTTCAGCTGCGGACATTGATATGAAGTTGCCCCCATAGGATTTTGTGCCCTGACATGCACAAGAGAAGCCCCGGCAGATCCCCGTTCACACTGGCTCTTTTTCTGTCATCCGGCTCCTCCCCGCCGTGTCATCGTCACTCACCGTGCTCTCTGCCACCGCCACAGATGGGAATGCAGCCTTCGGTCATTTTTACACAGATGTCTGTCCCCACCCCCACCCCCCAGGTGTGTGGGAGGGTGTTTGAAGCATGGAGTCACCCATGTAAACAGTGAGGCAATGGGTGGGGGGGATGGGTGTCCATCCATGCGAACAGCATGGGCGGTGGGTGGAGGTGCCCCCTGGGCATTTTTGAGCCAATCTGCTCTGATTCAAAGTAATCCAATCCCTAGGTTGAAGAATTTGGCATATCTTTGAAGCATTCTAATTGTCTCTCCTTTTGTCTCATAATAAATAGAGTTCTGTGTACTTTAAAAGCTGTACTGTATCACAAGCAAGATGATAATTTCAGTGAGAAATAGCATATCCATTCAAATGGACCCATCTGTAACTCTTTCATTGCTGAAGTTAATAATTCAATTTTGTGACAGTTGAGTCGTTTAAAAACTTGACTTGTGTTACTTTCTGTGGTTTTCTTGATTGATATGTGGGACATAAGAAGCAAAATTATTTCCCCCCCCAATAATCAAGATGAAGTTATTTATTTTGAGAAAAAAGAACAGTAAAATACCAACTTGCTGCAAGTATCTCATTAGCAAATTAACAAAACTTTGGAAGAGTACTACATGGATTTTGCGACCATTTATAAGAATCCTATTAAGTCTTGTAGTAAAAAATGGTCTCTACAGTTTTAAAAATATATCAAGTTCTACCCTCTTTAATATGGTGGATCACATGGTTCTGTTCTATCACACTTGTTTAATGTACATGTGAGAATGCTAGGGGAGATGCACTGTTTCAGCTATGGAGCCATTGATATTTTTGATGCTGTGTTTCTTTTTCATCTGACATCTACACGTTCAAAAGTAATTTATTATTATTTTTATTTTTAATAAATAATAATAATAATAATAATAATAATTTTTGCTTTCCAAACGTATAACTGAGATTTGAGTTAGAGATAGTTGGCCAAAGCTGTATCTCTATCGCTGTTTATAGAGATGGCAGACGCTGTAATTTTGGACTGAGAGATTATTTAAAGGCAAGTAAAGTTCATTGTGGGTGGATGTTGTTTAAATAGAGAATGCCCTCTGATTGCCTAGGTAACAGCAATAGCAAAGAGTTTTATTAGTTTTCTCTTGGCAAAAGAGATTCAACCTTTCTTCTTTATCATGTATCAAACCAAAAATATCTAGATTTTCATACAGTCTACAAAGATTTCAATGTATATACCTCAGAAATTGGACATATAATTTGACAGGTTTGTAACTTAAACCCAGACCCATACAATTGATAAGATTTCAGACATTATGGAAACACTGCTAAGCCAAGCCGTCTTATCGTGTGCTTCTCGGGGGCATTTTGAGCATAAGACAGCCAGAAGAAGAGTGGAGTGTTGCTCCTCTTTATCTCCTATACTCCTTCTCTCCCAACTCCCCCCTTGGAGCAACTTTCCTCCACCTCCCCATATCACAGCCCCTTCAATCCTGCTCCCCACTCCCACCACCGCCCCCTCTCCCCAGACCTGTTCCCCTTCCTGTCTCCCCCCCGTCTCGACTGCCTTTTTCTTGAGCCCTCTGGAACTGCCACTCTTCCATCCAGAAAGCACCATTCATCCACGATCTCATCCTCTCCTGTTCCCTCCAGCTCCTTGCCTTTACAGAAACCTGGATTCCCCCATGTAACACTGGGGCCACTCATGCTGCCCTCTCCCTTGGCAGCTTCACCTTCACTCACATACTCTGAAGGCCGTGGTGGCAGTGTTGGCCAGCTCCTTGCCAAATCTTGCCAGGTTCAACCACTCAGCACTCCTCTCTCTTGCTCTCTCTTCCTTTGAGGCCCATTGCATCTGCCTCTACCGTTGCTGCCGTCATCTACCACCCCCAGGCTCCCACTCCTCTTTTCTATCTAATTTTGATGCTTGGCTTTCTTGCTTGTTTTCCGATGACAATATTCCCACCCTCATTCTTCGGGACTTCGGCAGCCATGTGGATATTCCCTCTGATCCTGCCACATCTTGCTTCCTCACGCTGACCTCTTCTTTTGACATTTTCCTGTGGACTGACTGCCCAACACATTGTGACAGCCACTCCCGCGACCTAATCTTATCAAAAAACTGTTCTCTTGGATCTCTCCTTTGATGCCCTTCCTATCTCTGACCATCACTTTGCTTCATTCCGTCTCTCCCAGTCCCGTTTCCCCAACGTCTCGCTCTTTCCGTAACCTTCAGTCTATCAATCCTCTTGACTTTGCTTCCTCCCTCTCCCCCCTTCTCTCATCTGTCTCCTCTACCACCTGCCTGGACTCTGCTGTCTCTGCCTTCAACTCATCCCTTTCTTCTACCCATGACTCACTTCCTCCCCTCTCGTGCCATCCTATCCGTCATACAAACCCCTGTCCTTGTCTCACCCCTACTATCAGCCACCTCCAATCCTGCTGTCAAGCAGCAGAGTCTCTCTGGTGGAAGTATTGTGAGGTTGCTGATTTCATTCACTCTGTTTGCTCTATCTCCGTTTGCCCTTTCCCTGGCCAAAGACCACTATTAATCCACATTAATAGAATCTTAATCCCACAGCATTCGCCATCTCTTCTCAATATCTGCTTCCCTTCTGAAGCCTCCCTGTCCTCCCCCGCCATCCTCTTTTTCTGCACATGATCTTCTCTCCTTCTTCATCAAGATGGATAAACTCTGCCTTGCTATTGCTTCTCCACCCTCTCCCTCCCCCATTTCCTTCCCTGCTATTCCCACTCCTGTCTCTCTTCTTTTCTCCTTTTTGATGAGGTCACCTCCCTCCTCTCTTCATCGAACCCCTCCACCTGCCTCCTTGTTCCCGTCTCCTCTCGCCGACTAATGTTGATTGCCCCCACTGTTTCATTTTCTCTGCTGCACATCATCAATCTCTCCCTCTCTACTGGGTCATTTCCATTGGCTTTCAAGCACACCACTTGAAAGAAGACCCCTCTTGACCCCTCCAACCCTTCCAGCTATTGCCCCATTTCACTCCTACCCTTTGCTTCCAAGCTCCTGGAGCAGACTGTCTACATGCACTATCTGGATTTCCTCATCTAATTCCTCCCTTGACCCCCTTGAATCAGGCTTCTGCCCTCTCCACTCGATTGAGACAGCCCTTGCCAAAATCATTGATGACTATCTCCTAGCTAAGTCTAAGGGTTTCTACTCCATTCTTGTCCTCCTTGATCTCTCTGCCGCCTTTGAAACTGTCAACCATGGCCGCCTCCTGGATTCATTATACTCACTCGGTTTCTGTGACTCTGCTCTCAGCTGCTTTTCTTTGTATCTTTCAAACTGATCCTTCAATGTTTCTCTTGCTGGTACCTCCTCTACGTCACTTCCCCTCTCTGTGGGAGTTCCCTAAAGCTCTTTCCTGGGTCCTTTTGTCTTCTCCCTTTACACTCTTTCTCTAGGTAAACTCATTGAATCTCATGGCTTCCAGTATGCTGACGACATGCATCTCTATCCTGCGCTGTACTCCTCCATCCAGTCTAATATCACTGACTTTCTCTCCAACATCTCTGCTTGTATATCACACCACTAACTCAAGCTTAATATGGCCTAGACCGAACTCCTCATCTTCCCCCACCCCCACAAAATGTTCGCCTCCTACTTCCCTCTCAGGCCGTTTTTAGACAATCGCGGCCACGCTCGCGCTTGTTGTGAAATAATGCTGGGAGCCAGGATCAGACGATACACTGCCGGCAATCACGCGCCCGGAAGGAGGACGCACATGCTTTTCCGGCCGCAATTTGACCGGGTCGATTTTTCAACCGCGATCATCTAAAGGCGGCCTCCGTTTCCATTCAGGGTGTCACCATCCAGCCTGCCCCTCAGGCGTGTAGCCTGGGATTCATCTTCGGGTGAAAACAGACATGACGCTAACCATCCTTTAACCACCCTCGGTGGTTATTTATGCATGTTGCAGGGCTGTATTGGTGCCCTATGGAGCCCTGAAACATGAATAAATGACCACCAAGGGTGGTTAAAGGGTGGTTAGCGTCATGTCTGTTTTCACCCTTTGACTCCTCCCTTTCCTTTATGCCTCAGATTTAGGCTGTTGCCAAATTCTGCCACTTTGCCTTGTATAATATTGCTAAAATCTGGCCCTGCCTTACTGTTGCCACTGCAAAAACCCTAATCCACAATCTAGTTATCTCTCACCTCGAGTACTATGAGTTCCTCCGTACTGGACTCCCCTGCTCTGATCTCGCTCCCTTCGTCTCCGTTTAATGCTCTGCTGCCAATGTCCTCCACCTTGCCCGTCGCTTTGTCCATATTATTCAGCCCCTCCTCTCCTCCCTACGCTGGCTCCCTCTATGAAAACGCATTCAGCACAAGCTCCTAGTATTCACCTTCAAGGCTCTTCATGGCTTTGCTCCCCCATATCCCTCCACTGTTGTATCCTGCCACATTCCTGCCCAGGAGCTCTGCTCCTCCTCTGTCCCCACCCTCGCCTGCTTGCAACTCCCTATCTCCTCTAAATATCTTCACCCCTTCTCCCTTACTGCCCCCCATACCTGGAACTCCCTCCCCAGATACATTCGTTCTGATCCATCTCTCCCAACTTTCAAATCCCTCCTGAAAACCTACCTCTTCCATAAGGCTTTCCCTAGCTCTTCATGAGTGAAATTGAATCCTCTTCCCCTCCCCCCCTCAGAATCTCTTCCCTGTAACTAAGTTAAGCAAATGTACCTGTATTTTCTCAGCCCCATGAATATATCTGTGTCTCTCATGATGATCACCTCTCCCTTGTCTCCCCCTTCCTTGTCTCTCTTAGATTGTAAGTCCCGTGGGGTAGAGACCTGTTATAACTACTAAACGTACAGCCCCAGGTACACTGCTGGTGCTATATAAACAATAATCCTGCGTGTAGCTAGTCCTGAAGAGTGTCGGTATACCTATTTAACAACACTTGTTTAAACAATAAGGTGACAGCATTAGGACTTTTCATCTTGTAGAAATATTTATAAGGGTTTTGTTACCAGAATTTTCAAGCTAGATCCAATCACTTCACAAACATTGCAGCATGGATGCTTTTGTAAAATGGCTTGTCTTAAAGCAAATCATGTGTATTTTGTGTCTTTTGGAAAGTAGTCTTCTGTTTAGAAGTACTTAAACTAGTTAAGTAGCATACACCTCCACCTGTTAATGGATTCCAAAGCAAAATTGCACTACACGTTCCATTATTTAACTAACTGTAAAAAATATGCTGTGATTTCAAGAAGAGCTTTTAAAGAAGGCAGTAAGTAAAACAGCTTTCTAAGCCTATCAAACAAAAGGTGAAGCTTCCTTCAGTTTTGGAAATGCAGATGTTATTTACATGCCTGTATAGTAGCAAATAGCAAATACTAGTGAGTGAGTTATTTTAGAAAATGAAAAGTTGCTTCTGGCTTATTCCGAGTGTGAGGGATACTAATGAATGAGTTCTTATCTGGGATGAATCCTGTTCAGACTGGTGCATTCCTGTCTAAATAGGAATAGTTTCTCTTAGTGATTCTAGTGGTCTAACCTATGATGATCAAATTGTCTTAGTAATACACGGTCAGGATATCTGCTTCCTGTGCTGTCTGCCAGCATGAGGCAAGAGATTGGCATCATGTAGAAAGTAAAGAAATACAGACCATGAATCCAAGCTAGGGGGAGATAAAGCTGTACCATCTTCATCAACTGGCTTTTGTGGAAAGGAAATGTGGTGGGTTTTTATTAATTATCTTGATCATACAATATTGTTTGTTATCACAGAAAGTGGTATTGTGATGGTTTGAGTTACTACTATTTCCAGATTAACAGTCAAAAATACAGAATGTGGCATTTTAGATAGTAAACCATTAGCAATTCCATTGAAGCCAGTACCTCTGATCACATTCAAAATTAGACATTTAAGCAGCATGCTGTGTTAATGTTAAACAGGACTGTTATGCGCTGCTAGGGTGGGGGGCAAGGGTCAGTAAAGTTGCAACAATGTGGAACAAGAATGGGGTACTGGTTATCTTTATTATTTACGTTCATATATTTTGCTCTTCCAACACTAATTTACTTAAATGGTCACTAGCTGCCTCAAGTACATTCTGTTGCTATTCTTTGCTTCCCCCTCCTATTCTCCCCAGTTTACCCCCATCCTTGTCCATTCTACTCCCATATCTTCCCTCCCTGCTGCCCTCAGGTTCCAATTACTTCTGAGACTAGTTGTGTCACCTCCCATGCTCTTTCCACTCTTGTCCCCACCTGTATACTGTGCAGATCTCTCCCCCACCTCAGTTGTCCTTCAAGGCAACGCAATGGGATCGATCCAGTACATGCACATGCGCAAATGTTGTGCAGGTGTTGCGCAACTGTCACACACCACATGTGCAGCCTGCGCACGGCTGTGCTTGTGGTGTGCGACAGTTGAGCACCATTTGTGCATGTGCACCTTGCGCACAGTGCATGCACAACTACTGAATCAGCCTCAATGTGTTTAAAAGTTAAACACGTTTCTAATTTCTTATTTTTCACTAAATGTTCTATATTTGGCAAAGCCATTCTTTACACATTTGGGGGTTATGCAAACAGGTACCATATGTATAAGGGATAACACAGAGGGCATGATTTGGTGACATACCTTTTTTGAAAGGTGGGGGTCTTAATAGCATGACTTTCTGTGACAAGTATTCACAGCGCAGAGAGAGATTGGTTTAAACTTCAGAGTAGTTGGTGCCAATATAATATAATATTGGTGACAAGCAATCTGGCTGGTACGGAGTGGTACCGATTTCATCTCCGTGCTGAGAGAGAAAGCATTAAATATTGCCTGTGTTCGTAGACCGATTTGAAAGGGGCAGAAGAACAAATACTCCCCTTCCAACAGTCACAGTCCTATGTGGGGAGCCTCCCTAACGGAAAAGAACAAATGGAACTCCAGTGAAGATTTTTCTAGTTGGCAAAGGCAAGACACAAAGTTACAGTAGGAGATGTTATAATTAGATCCCAGAGCAGCTGCTTTTTTAACAGGCCTTTAATAATAATAAAAAAAGAGAGTATTGAAGAAAAAGTTAAAACGGCCACATTTCAAAGACTGTTGGAAGATTTGTTAGTCAGGAACTTACAGGTTTCAAGCATCTTTATCTGAAATGCTTTAAACTTTGGAATATCTTTTTAAAATGGGAAATCTAATTACTTGTGGACTCTAAGAATAAGACTTCACTACGCAAGTAATGACTGTTACAAAACTTCGTCCACAAAGGAGGAACTGTAGAAATGTCTGAGAAAATGCATGGTGCTTCAGGCAAATGCAGTTCCCTTACTGTAGATTCACGCTTGGCATAAGCACCAGGGCATGAACAAGTAGCAGCCCCGAGGAAGTCGTTTGGACAACCTGTGCACTTCAGGTTAAGAATTACATTAAGTACCTGTTGAATCAGGTTCAGAGGGGATGGGTTTATTATCGTATTAAGTGAGGGCACCCAAGTACAACATGTTTATATCCAAACTGTATTTAGACATAGTTTGGTTTTACCTTGAATCATATTTTTGTCCTGTGTACAAGGTAGCTGTGCTACAACTGTAGCTTATTTCTCTAGCTTGCCTTGTCAAGGCTGACATGTTTTTCATTAAAACAGTTATAAGAGGTTTTCGTTGGCCACTTTCAGACCTCCCCCCTCCCCTACGCATATTCTGGTTGCGGGGGGTGGGGGGGGCAGGGAGAGAACGTGCAAGCCAGGATATACGTGGAGATTGGCCAGTCTGAAAGACCCCTGCATGGCTTTGCCGACAAACACCCGCAGGGATGCAGAGCAGGAAATCCAGGGTGTTTTCCGGCAAAGTTGCGTGGGGGAGGGCCTTCAGACAGCCGATGCCCGCGCATATCTTGGCTTGCACGTTCCCCCCGCAGTCAAAATATTCCTAGTGGGGGGGGAGGTCTGAAAGTGACATCATAACTGTTGCTATGGCTGTATGAATGAAAAACTTACTGTGCAGTGAATGTTATTGTAGGACCTTACGGAGACTAAATATATTTGGTTAGGCGAACTCTAGTGAGTGAGTGTCAGGACCCATCCTTGAACCCCCATATGAGCCAGAATATGCTGCAGGCCTATTGCTTCACTCTGGCCCAGCTACTCCCCCATCGGGCTTCTCTATACTAGCCAGGCTACGCCCGTCCTGCCTGTTAACAGCTCTTGTCATGTTTCCCAGCTTCCTGGTTGGCTGCCGGTCATACAAGGCTGGCTGGTAGCAATAGGAAGCTGGACAGAACATCTGACCTCACCAGTCATTTCCTGTTCCTATGCACTCCTTACCTCTTAGCTCCTGATTCCTTGCCTTATTCCTTATTCCGTGCCTTGCTCCTTGTTTTTAATGTGCCCTGACTCTGGTCCTGTTCTGCACTGCTCTTGGACCTGATTCTTATTTCTGCTTGGACCCTGTTCCTGATCTGACTTCTGCTTGCCTTCTGAATCGCCTTCTCTGGCCCCTTTCCTATCTTCTGTTCCTGATCCCCATCCGTTCACCAGTCTCGAATATCCCATATTCCGTATGCGTACAGTAGGTCTCTTACACCACACTGTTTGCCTTCTGAATCCCCTTCTCTGACCCCTATCCTATCTTCTGCCCCTGGAACCCAGCTGTTCACCAAAGTCTCAAACGTCCCTTGTTCCCTGACCCTTACAATAGGTCCCCTATACCCAGTTGACATGACAAAGCTATAAACCGGGACCCATGTTCACTGCATCTTCCTCATTGCCACCAAAAGGGAAATGCAGTAAACATAGGTCCCTGGACAACTGTTCAGAAACTGCTTGTCAGAGGATTTCTTTGATGTAGGAGATCTTACTTGCAGTAACCCCTTCATAAGAACATGTTGGGGTCTAGCACTGCAACTTAGGTTCCATCAAGAACCCTATATCAGTGGGCTAGCTTAGTTTTCTAGGGTTTGGGTTTACCATTCAAAGTCACGGAGCCAATTGCAACGCATGCTTCTGCAGAGAGCAGTTTTGATACAAGAATGAATCTTGTCCCCTAACTAAGTGCTACAATTGCTTGCTTTGATGCATATTATATTATCAAAGTTAATGAAGAAAATGGTTATATGATGCATGATGACACTTTTATCAATTCCTGTTAACAAATATCCTGCCTTTCTCTCTCCTGTATCTCTACAGTGACATCAGCAAGAATCAAATATCTGATATTGCCCCAGACGCCTTTAAAGGCTTGAAATCTCTCACCTCGCTGTAAGTAGAGGGGATCACTGAATGGGTGTTTTGGAGAGAATCTTTATGTTCAAAATGAAAGCAGAAAGACTTTTCTGTTGAGAAGTAATATTTTTCTTTACTTGGCGTAAAAACGCTGGTTTGTTGTAGGTAGAAAGACCAGGCTGTAGATATCAGCAGTATGCAGCTGAATTTGAAAACCAGAGTTTGTGTCCTGCTACTCAAAAAACTCTTTAGTCGTATTTTGAAAGAGTAAAAAATGCAATACCTTTGAGGAAAAAACACATCCAGAATCGTCCGGGGGAAATGGCACAAGGGAATTTGAAAAATTCCAAATGGATTCCATCCAAGCATGAGTGGAATGGGTGTTATCAGAGATATTTTGAAATATATATTTAAAGCAGCATGGCTTACCATTGTTTAGATATAGTCTACTAGTATGGACTTTGTAAAAACGATCTATCTACTCCATAATATCTTCCATCATTCATTGTCTTAGTGCTGAGCAATGTTCGTAAATACTTTTGTGGCCAAAGTTTATATTGGAATGCATATTGGCAGAAAAGGGCATACTGTACTAAACCTTCACATGTTCTCTTCCTATCCCTGAGGCAGAAAGATAGGTATTGTCTATTCTTGACAACCCTGGTCCATTTCTATGGACAAAAATCATCAAATGGATAATTGACGTGTTTTTAATATTTGACCATTATTAGTCAGCCACTCTCCATCTCTAAGTACCCAATTATATGCATAATTATTCATTGAAAGGTTTTTTTATTCATAATTACATTTGTACGCCACCCCTTCCTGCTACAAGCATCTCAGGGCGGCTAACAACATTTTCAAACATATAATAAAATCCATTAAAATAAACCTTGTTAACCTCATAGTTAAAATAACCCAACACAAAAACAATAAAACCCCACCCTAACCCAACGCACCCATCCCATCTCCCTCGGCAAAGGCCCAGCGGAACAGCAAGGTCTTACACTGTCTACGGAAAGAGGGGAGGTAAGCAGCTAGGTAAATCTCCAACAGGAGGGAGTTCCACAGCTGCGGTATAGGCACCGAGAATGCCCTTCTCATGGTTGACTCCCTGAAAACCTGGGGGACCTCAAGGAGGGCACCCCCAGCTGACCGCAGAAGTTGATCCAAGATCCGGAGGGTGAGGCGGTCCTGCAGGTAGGTGGGGCCCAGGCTGTTTAGAGCTTTAAAGGTCAGAACCAACACCTTGAATTGGGCCCAGAAAACTATTGGCAGCCAGTGCAGAGAACGGAGCACTGAAGTAATGTGCTCACGGCGGCAACTGGCAAAATGCACCCTTTGCCACAGTCGCCACCTGGACATCCAGGCAGAGCTGCAGATCAAGGAGCACCCCCAGACTATGGACCTGAGATACCAGTGGAAGATGGACCCCATCAAAGAGGGGGGCATCAGTCCCCCGGCTTTCCCCACAACCATCACCTCTGTCTTGTCACGATTTAACTTCAAGCGGCTCACCCTCATCCAGTCCCCCACAGCTGATAAACACCGGTAAGCACCGAGACTGCTGGACCTGGGTCTGATGAAAATGAGAGATATAGTTGTGTGTCATTCGCATATCGATGACATCAAACTCTCTGACAACCTCCCCCAAAGGCCGCATATACACATTGAACAGGAGAGGGGATAAGATGGAACCCTGAAGGATGCCGCATGTGAGGCCCTGGGGAGAAGATGAATAATCACCCATCACCACACGCTGGGTTCTCCCAGCCAGGAGAGAGCAGAACTATTCAAGAACAGTCCCACTCATCCCTGCCCGGTCCCGCAGCCAAGTCACTAGCAACTCATGATCAACAATATCAAATGCAGCTGAAAGATCTAACAAAATCAACAGGGTCAAATGACCCTGGTCCAACTCTTGGGAGAGGTCAATAACCAAGACCACAAGCGCAGTCTCTGTGCCATAACCCAGACTGCGAAAGTTGACCCGGTTCAGATGCTCCTGAAACTGTCAAGCCACCACCCGTTCAATAACCTTTCCGGACTGACCAGCCCCCTCACCACCTGGAAAAGCTCAGCTGGACGGGACTTAGCAAATGCAATATGGGCAGCAAAGATAACCAGGAATAGTAGTAGTCGTAATATGAAATAGTACTACATCAGATCCTATCTTGAAGGCCAGCAGGATCCTTGGCAAAGAACAGGAAGCAATTTTCAAGGCCAAGGCCCTTTCCACTGGTAATGTCCCACCCAACTCAGACTTTTGGACTTGGGGAGATACATAGAAAATAGCCTGTCTGTCCACAGATGTGGCAGCAGCCCATGAGGAGAGAGGTAGGAAAGCATGATGCAAATGATGTGGGAATTTATATTTAAGTCCACTTTATAAACTTATGTCCAGAGCAGACTTCCAAGAGTAACAGATTTCAAAACTGGGTGACTGCGCAATAGAAATAACAGCTGAAATTTAACGTTGTTAAATCCTAAATGATGCAGATTTTAAAAAGTAATCTTAACTATATCTGTAGAGTGTTGAATTATAAATTAACTGTTGCCACTTGAGAAAAAGAACTTGGAGCCTTTATGGATAGTTATCTGAAAATATCAGCCGACTGTGTAGAGGCAGTCAAAAAAGTGCACTCTGTTAGGAATTATTAAGAACACAGTGTCATGCAGTGGTGGTACTCATCCGGGGGCGCCTGGGGCACTTTCCCCTTACCTCTTCTTCAAAATCTGGCGGCTGGCACTGCAGTCTAAGTCCGATCATCCTCGGGTGACCAGACCAAAAATTTATGAGGTTCCGCAGGTCACAGAACCGTGTCGGGCAGCAGCAGGCACAGCGATGTCAATTTTGGGGGGGGGCGGGGGCACATGGAGAAAGTGCATGTGCGATTGCAGGTTCTGGAGGCCCCGACACCCGCAGCGCGGTAGGCAGCATACCGCATAGTGAGCATGCATACTAACTTTACTGTGTTTAGGGTGGGGCCGGGGGTGGGGACTGGCTGCGCTCTGGAGTCCCATAAGGGACAAAGTTATTTTGAACATGTGTAGCAGGGGGTCTCCCAGGGCTACTTGGGGCGCTGGGGTCTCACTCGGGGGAATTTTCTTATCCCTCTGCTACGCCTTTTCAGCCCGAGCCTCGGCTGAAAACCTCCCTGAGACAGGGGGGTACTGTCTACTAGGACACAACACACAGTCCAGCGGCTATTAGTTCATAGTCCTTTATTAGACTCTGTGTCCAGTGTATCTGGGGCTGCCGGCTCAGTCACCTCCACCCTGCAGGTCCAGCTCAGTCTCTCCAGGCTCAGGAGCAACACCGACCATCAACCCCCGAAGTCCATCCAGCCAGGCCTCTAAACCCCCAGGCTCTGGCCAAGCCTTCCCCAGGCAAGAGGCTCCCTCCTGGACACAGCTTCTCCCACTTGCCTGGGTCCCTCTGGTTCTCAACCTCCAGTACCTTGGAGAGCATAGAGCAGGAAGGCTTCTTCAGGGAGATGTTGCTCCTCCAGCTCCCTAGCAGAGACTCTCTCCTCTCTGCCTTGTCTCACCTTCTATACAGGCAGAGTGGGTGTGGCCAGGCTTCCTCTCCACAGCCTTAAAGGGCCAGTAACACACCCACTCTGTCCCAGTGTTTCTCAGCCTGTTTGCCTCACAGGCTGATCCTCAGCTATGGGGTTGGCTCTGCCACCACCTTGGGCATGCTCAGTTCTCTGGCAGACCCCCTCAGATCCCTTCTTAAAGGGGCAGCAGCTCCACAGGACTGCTCCCTGCTACAATGCGCTTTGGGCAGCTCAGAGCACAGTCCAAATGCACATATGGGAAACTGAATTTCCCATTGGATCCATGAGGGGCAGGCTTTCTAAGAGCCCTATGGGCTCAATTTTTAAATGACACCTGGACACCAATTGTAGGTGCTCAGACGAGATGTGCTGCACCTGTGAGGCAGTCAGGGACCAGCACGCATGCTCAGTGACTCGAGTCAGCTCTCAAGAAGTGAACAATGTGCCATCCTGCTGCCTGACTTTGGTAGTGAGTAAAGGGGGGGGGGAGAGACTGTGGGTGGAATATGGGGAGAGGGGTGGATGGGGAGAGACTGGGGAATGGGGGAGGGGTGGATGGGGAGAGACTGGGGAAGATAAAATAAGTTTATTTGAGCTTAGCCATAGGCCATTGCTTAACACACAAGAACAAAAATACATACCAAAAAAGCACTAGTTGAAAATACACTTTAAAAAGGTTCCAATTATTGTGAAACTTTACCTTGGATGAGTAGCAAGCCTCCAGGAAAAATTCCCTTGGCCTCTGTTTATGTGCCAGTCGGCCCTTGAGAGCTCACTCCAATGTGCCATGATTTGTGTCCGAAAATCCTGCCAAGAACTTAGATTTCAAAAACCTATTCCTCAATACAAAGGCCTGTGTCAAAAAGGCCATAATATCCTGAGTAAAGTCAGGACCAGTCAATGCATGGTAAAGTAAATTATGTTCTGTTCTAGCGGGGTATTTATTCAGCAGTTTGGAAAGAAATTGACTTCTAATTGCGTCATACATCCGACAGGAAAAAAGAACATGGTGGGCTGATTCCACTTCTGTGAGGTCAAACAGATCTAGCCTCTCCTCATATTTTTTCCCCTGGAAATGACCTTGAAGTACGTTAGTAGGTAAGGCATTTAGTCGGACGCAAAGCATTAAATACGTTCCCTGCGCCGGAGCCTTGGATCTTAAGTAGCTAGCAATCTCATCCGGCCCCGGAAGATATGTATTATAGTCTCGCAAATGCAAGGACTGTCTAACTGTAGCAATATCGTTTTGCCTAGCCACATCCCAGAACCTAGTTAGGACCATATTTCTTACATAACCCAAGGGCTGGGCACAAAGATACTCCTCAGAGAAACCCAGGGAATTGAGGAAGACAGTCAGGGCCAGCGCCCAGGGATCCTTATAGCCATCCTTGACATAATAACCTAATAGATCCCGGTGGCCTCCATATTGTATTTTAAGCCATAATTTAAGTGCTGCTTCCCACCCTACTTGTTCCCAACTCATCTGACCTACCTCTAGCCGAACTGCAGCAGCTGGAGTTACCGGTGGAACTCTCAAAAATTTCCTAAAGAATTTAAATTGAAGGGCTTCCAATTTTGACTTAATCAAAGGGGCCCATAACTCGGTCCCATATAGTATCTTGGCTTTAATCTTAGCATTAAACACTTGAATTGCTGGCACCACGGCCAGCCTACCTGTGTTATAAAAGTACGTAGCAATTACGCTGGTTATTGGTTTAGAAGCATCCACGGCCCTTTGGAGATTAATATTCCACCTTCCTGTCGCCTGGAAATAAAGTCCAAGATACTTAAAGGAAAAAACCTGCTTGAATTGGGTTACCTCCAATATCCCAGTCATAAACCTTCCTAGAGTTGGAAAAAAAAACAACCTTGGATTTGTCATAATTGACAACTAATCCATTAGTCTGGCAATAGTTGGCGAATTCATTAAGTTGCCTCTTAAGACCGACTCTGGTCTGAAATACCAGAGCCAGATCATTGGCAAATAATAAACAACCCACTGCCCTATCTGCCAACTTAGGGGGGTGAAACCTTGGGAGTGCTAGCCTGGGTATAAGATCATTAATGAACAGGTTAAACAAACTGGGGAATGGGGTGAATGGGGGTTGGATGGCGAGGGGCTGGGAGAGACTGGGGATTTGGGGAAGGGGTGGATGAGGAGAGAATGGGGGTGGATGGGGAGAGACTGGGGAATGGGGGGTGGATGGGAAGAGACTGGGGAATGGGGGGTGGATGGGAAGAGACTGGGAGAGACTGGGGTGTGGATGGGGAGAGACTGGGGAGGGGTGGATGGGGAGAGATGGGAATGGGGGAGGGGGATGGATGGGGAGAGACTGGGGGAGGGGGTGGACGGGGAGACACTGGGAAAACAGGGCTGAACCATGTTTTGGGGGACAAGTGAAACTCCTTGCCTCAGTGCTGCTTTTGTGGTGTGGTAAGGACTGCACATAATGTTGCCTTAAGATGGCTTGCTTTGCTTGCTCTGTGTTTGCATGATGACAAAATGGCCTCTCTATTCATGCTTGGGAGTGGAGAAGGAAAGCAGAAGCAATGCATCATTGATGCATTGCTTCTGCTTTCCTTCTTCCCTCCCAAGCATGAGTAGAGAGGTCATTTTGTAAATTTGTGGGTCCCCTGGTCGTGACTACTCTTTTTTTTTTTTTAAATGGTCCCTTCACTGTTTCATTGCTGCTCCCTGCTGCTGTGGACAGCAGTAGTTTGCGTGGACAGGCATTTGGCTGTCGGGGATAAGGTGTGGCTGCTGGGAATGCTGGTCTGGATGGGCCTGGTTTGGTGACAGTGTAGCCCTGAAACTGGCCAAAATATTAGAAAAGGCCTGTTTCTTTGGACAGACGTTTGGCTGCCGGGGATAGGGTGTAGCTACTAGGGAAGCTGGTCTGGATGGGCCTGGTTTGCTTGCAATCCAGGCCTGCAACTGTTCTCTTTGTGAACAGAGGTGAAAGTAGGTAGGAGCACAGCAGAAGAGAAGGCTGCAGACAACAAGGAAAGCCTTTTCCCCTGTCCCCCACTGAACCCATCTCTTCCCCTTCCTCTTCTCATCCTCCCAAACCAAACCCTTTTCCTCCTACTTCTCCTCTGTCCTGTCCCTTTCTTCTCTTTCATTCTCTTCTGATTCGACTTGTCGCAGAACAGGGAGCTAACTCAGTCCTCCCAGTTCTCCAAGCCAGAAGGAAGGCTTGCCCCAAAGCCTACACCTTCAGAAGACTACAGGTGGCCAAGGATGCCATGAAAATCAATGATTTGAGGCTTCAGGATAAAGGCAGGCAATGGCAACGTGATCTGTTTTGTTAACCTACTATGGTTAATTTGGACCCAGTGGGAAAGAGAGTGGAAAGGACCCCAGTAAGAGGGCTCTCTATCCCCAGTGGCAGTGCTCACACAGCTGCATTTTCAGTGTTAACTAATGTAATCTCCATCCAGTGTTAACCCTGGGAACTCCTTGATGCTGGGTTATGCCATGCCACTGGCCTACCACTGCCCTGGCTCCACCTACCATTGTCCTGGCTCCGCCTACTGTTGCCCTGGGTCTGCCGCTAGGCCAGGCTCTGCCCCTAGGCCCGCCCACTGCCCCACCAGTCTCCAAACCCACCAGCCATCACTGGTGTCATGGGAAGTTGTGAAGACTGATGATACAAATATTTTAGGTGTTTTTTTTTTGTTAAGGATTAGATAAAGTCCCTAGAGGACAGTACCCCTACCCAAGTAGTGATATGTCAAGCTGGTCGCAGGAGAGAACTTTTGACTGCTGGGAGTGAGCAAAGGGATTAGGCCACTTCATACATGCCTTGATTTTTGTACACTTCCTCTGAAATATCCACTGCTGGCCGAAGACAGGAGACTGAGTTAGATGGACCATTGGTCTGACACAGGAGAGCAGTTCTTATGTTCACATTTTGTCTTAATGTTTTCCTTGTACCCAGAAGTAGGTAGGTAGTTCTTTCTTCCTATTCTGTACTTAATCTGAGAAAGCTGAACCAGTGTCAGCTTTAAATTATTTTCAAACCATTTCAGGGTCAGATGTTTCTCTTTATTCTGTAGATATGGCAAAATAACATAGTGTGGGTAGAGACAGCCAGGATAAAAACAGAATTTGTGAAACAGCATGTAGCAAGACAGAATGTGGGAACTGTAAACAGGGCAGAGAATAATCACTCACTCTTGAGCTCTTTCCTTTTTCAAAAGGCCCTTCCTTCTTAGAGCCCTGTGGCTCAAGTCTCCTTATTCAGTGCTGTTTTCTGAACATGTTTTAATTCTTATCTCTGACATGAATGTCATTAGGTTGTTGGCAGGCATTTTGTTCATGCAATGTTGTGGCTAAACTTGCACGCATTCTATAGCTGCTCCTTTAGCGAGCTGAGCTAAAACAATGGTCGTTTTTAGACAAGACACTACCATGCAGGTCCACTCATCCGCCCGAGCGCCCATCTAAAGATGGGTGGGTGCATGCTCCCATGCAGCACCCACCCATGACAAATCAGGGAGCACTGGCGAAAAGCTGGATTGCACCATGCAGGGACCGGCAGAATGGTTCTTGGAGACAGGCGGCCACTCCCCAGCCCATACGAACGGTAGCAGCCAGCCATTTCAGCTGAGTGGCCTGCCATTCAAAGGCACTATGGATGGGGAAATAGCCTTTTGCAAGACACAGGAACTGGCCAGGAGTGCTGGGGAGCCCAGGTTCCCCAGTGCTCGGCCGGGACGTGTTCATATCAGAGGCCAGCCCGGCACACTTCCTCCTCCCCCATAGTCTGTGGCAGGGGGCGTGCGTGGAGGCTGCTGGGGTACCTACCCAGCGAGCCACCCACCCTTCTCACTCACTCCATGTGCATGGGTGCTCCCCAGCCATCCCACGCAGCGGACATAGACCTGCCCCCCAGCTGTACTCATGTAAAAATCGCCAACGATAAAAGCAGTTGAAATCCTAATGCAAAAATAAAACTTGTAGCCAACTTATTTTCTATTAGAGTACTTGCTGGAGATTGTTTGCCCATTCACTGCAATGTTTCCCCCCCGCCTTTCCCTTGTTCTACAAGGTAATGTAATTTTGCTGTCTTCTATTAATAGGAGGGCAGGAGTGCCCGCTCACAAGCTTGCCAACAATCTTACTCCAACTTAGGTACTGGATACCTTTTTGACCGCAATTTATTTCTTTTAAACTCCCTTTATAGTTGAGACCCAAGTCACAAGGCTTCTGTTGTATCACAAAAATTCACTTGAAGTCGCAGAAATATTGAGATTATATGAAGCCAGTGTACAGACTGGAGGTGGCTTCCCTTTAAGAGTAGGGGGAGCAGGGATTACCCTGTCAGCATCCTTTTGGAGGCAGCTGCCCGGAATAGCAGTATTGCTGACTCTCTGCAGCTGAGATGGGATGGGGAGAGGCTCGGAACCCTGGCTGCACTTGTGGGCTGGGCAGGAGACGCCACAACCCCAGCACCTCTGTACTGTAGAGAGGAGGAGACGGGCTAGGGGTGGGTCTGAGAAATCAGTGGCTGTGCTGCTATGAAGGAGCCTAGCCGCTGCAGTTGGCTTCTTGCTGAGGTGTATGCAAGTAAAAGTGGCCCTGCTGTCCCCCCAGTGGCCTTGCTGCCCACCCCACCACCTACAAAGTCCACCAGGTGCTACTGGGACAGACACTAAACACAAGCTCATGTAGCTTTCCATTCCTAAAAGATGCTTAGTGTTCAAAATGTTGGTTCTCCAAATCTGTGGTGTTGAGGCAGTGAGCTTCATCAGATTCTTATCTCTGTGCGTCTTTAATCAATTGAGATAACTTGCAAGACTTAGGACAGCTTCTCCTTCTAGAGTACTCCCTGAAATGAGTAGCCTGCATTATATAGGTCCCCAGTCTTCTCCAATTCCCGGTATGTTCTACTAAATGGAAATTAGTTGGCAGGCCTCCTCTCCTCACAGAATCTTGGTTCCACTCCACATTCTTTATCTTTGAGTTAAGAACTTCTCAGGATTTGTTTTTAAGAGGGAAAGTTTGGGAATGCTGGCAGGAAAAATTGGCGGCATGATCCTGATAACAGCTGCCTTCTCTCAGGGCCTGTAGCCTATAACACCATTTGCAAGGAGTAGAGCTAATTTTGTCCCCTACATTTTTTAACCCATAACATTTCCCCCTTGTTATGTGGGGCTTTTCTCAAGCTGTGGTTCATCAATAATCTATGCTTCCAGGTGATCTAAGAAGTTGGTTCTGTTATCACTAGGGAAGTCCTGTGCTATCTTTAAGCAGTGAGACTTTCTACTGCAAGTTTCCAGAGGTTTTTTTGGTCACCAGCTAAGCTCAGGGCATGAGGGGTGGTATCTAAACATGGACATTTTTAGACACACGTTAAAGTTCCAGATGTTTCAGTCTTCTGGGTTTACAAGTCCACAAGTAAGTTCCGGTTTCATGTTTCACACACACACTGCCCTAAGGCAGTTCCTGGATGCATTCTTCACACACACACTGCCTTGAGGCAGCCTAAGGTAGCCGCAGCTGTAAACGTGTCAGGCTGCCATGGAAACCAAGTGACCATAGCTGCCTGGAGCAAATCAGTTTACCAGGAGAACCTTTTACACACAAAAGTTCTGGTAGAAGTTTCACGCAGTAGTTCAAAGAGCCTGATGTTTAAGATCTGGGTGAGTGATTTAGACACACATAAAGTTCTGGATGTTACAGCAAACATCCAGGAGAAATGTGTCTCTAAAAACACCCCATATCTCTGCAGCCTGCTTTATTTTTTCTAGTGGGGTGTATTCACAAAGTCACTGTCTGTATTTTGGGGCAATATAAAAATTAAAGAGAACACACAAGATGATCAGAAGTTCAAACAGGCCAACAAAGATTAATGCAGTGGAGATCTGGTAAAATGAAGGCTTCACTGCTGTCTAAATTCTATTTTCAAGCATGACTCAGTCAGATTTATCAAGCCATTTATCTGCTTCCTGTTTAGCAGGCATCTGCATTCACTTGTGGATGGCTTTTGTCTTTAGTACCATTTTGAAACTTCAGGAGTCTCTAATTTGACTCAAGTACCTGAAGTGGTACTGCTGATGCCTTGTGACTTCATAAATCTGCCCTTCAGTCATTTTGCAACCCTAGTTTCATTGACTTTCACTGAAAGTTAGAAAAATAAGTCCTTAAGTCACTTTTGGATGTGGGTATTAGGCTCCTAATGCGCTTGCAGTAAGACTTGCCAAGTAGTTGTCATGAAAAGAAATAAGCTGCACCAGTACAAAGTCAGTCATTAACCATATACTATCCACCCCTAGCCACTATGTATTACTCTGTGCCCTGAGAGTACTATCTGAATACTAATTTTGAGGGCTGACAAAGCCCCATATAGCTTCACTGTAGTAGTAGACTCCTTGGGATCTAAGCCTTTTATTCGGTATGGGGAAGGGTTCATAATAGCAAAAGGATTATAATAAGTGATAATCAAAGTGCTTGGTAGGAGCTGGCAGCTTTGTTATAACAAAGAATTCTTCATAACAGAGGGTGGTAGTGAGTGTGCATTGTAACATAAGGGACATCTTTAGTCGTAACAAAGATCGGATGTCAAAAACTTTAAGCACGTGTTTGGCCATTGTATGTAAGCACCAATTTGGCCACCCGTTGAACACACAATGTGAACACCATTGCATCACAAGGACAATTTGCGTGTTTTGGCTGAACACGTGGCCAACATGTCTAATCATATCGAGTGGCGTGTTAGCAGGTACCACACAGGGAACAAAGTGGCAGTGTTTGTGTGCTGAGATCAGATGGCAAGCAACACACCGATTTGCCCCAAGATGAGCTGTGTGTCTGCAGTGCCACGTGGTGAACACAGGGCCAAACTGGTGTTCCTATAAAGGTCAAAACACACATGCAGACACCCATTGATGTTATGTCTAAAGACACTGAGGGTGTTAACAAACAAGACATTAGCCCACATTATCCTACAGAAGGTGGGTGTTCATCTGTCTGTTTGTTAGGTGTTTCCCCACACCAGCCATGTGCCCTTCACCCAGTGGACCTGAAGCCCCTACTCACAGTGGGGTCTCAGAGAATGTGGAGCCCGCCACGTGTCCACATCCCGTCAATTAGATTGCACGCATCGCCTCCATGCATACAGGTCCGCCAGCATCATAGAGTCATATAGGGCTGAAACTTGGCTTGATTGTTTCACCGGCTCTTGGCGAGAAGGGGGGTGATGGTGTTCCCATTTTGCCTCGAGCTGAGCTGAGCCAATAAACACTCCTCTTCTCGTCAAGAGCTGGGAAGAATTCGAGGGGGCGGGAGTTGCAGGCGGGGGGGGGGGCGACATAGGAGCCGGAGGTAAGCAGAGGGAAAAGACAAGCCCCCTACCTCCGCCTCCCACCAGGCATTGCCACCTGGAGGGGAAGGGAAAGTTTAGGTAGGGTAGGGCAGGGGTGTACTACTACTTACCATCCGGGGTGGTCCCAGCCCCCCGCAGTGCTCCACGTCGCACTGGGCCCCTTCCCGGGTCTTTAGTTTAAAAAAAACCACACACACCCAGCTGGAGCATGCTCAGAGCACTTCTTGGCTCTTCTTGCCCTTTTCAAAGATGGAGGCCACAGGGTCGCGCATGCTCAGAAAAGCTGCTCGGCCCGCGGGGCTATCTTTGAAAAGGGCTTGCAGAGCTGAGCAGTGCTCTGAGCATGCCCCAGCTGTGTTTTTTTCTTTTTCTTTTAAATTGAACACCCGGGAAGGCGCCCAATGCCACACGGAGCACCACAGGGGGGTCGGGACCCACCACCGGCTGGTATGTGCACCCCTGCCGAATTTTCCCTCCCCCCCCCAACGTGGAGGCCAGGCAGGGGGCAAAGGTAATCAGGGGGTTTGTCTTTGCCCCCTGCTCATCTCCAGCCCTTGTGCAGCCCCCCCACTTGTAACTCCCCCTCGAGTAATTCGCAAGAGCACAAGAGAGGGGGCGATAACACAGTCGTTCTTGCTGCTCATCTCGATTCTCGTGAATTACTCATGAGAATTCCCCCTCCCCCCCTCGTTTCAGCCCTAGAGTTGTGGGTGGAAATCCCAGAGTGTCTGAGAAGTGATCACTTCCTACTCCCCCTCCCCAGCTCTCACTGACACCACAAGTGGGGGCTGCCCACAAGCACATGAAATACACACACGGGAATGCCTATTGGATGCTAAACATGTGAGTGGGGGCTGCAGGTTATTGTCTCATTTAACACCCACAGCTGCCATAGAGTGCAGCCACATGAGCTGTGACAGCCTGATCTCCACGCAGCCCTGTGGCACGCAAGAGTAGCCACCACACTGCGGGGCAAACAGGAGGAGCTGAGCAGACAATCGTAGGGAAGCCAGGTGGGCCTGCCGCTGTTGGAGCTGCTGCCACGGCCAGGGCAACCCATGGTGCTGGTCACATGAGCAGGCACCCGGCCCTGCCCCGTCTCCCTCTATGGGCCTGAACTTAATCCTGCCGTCAGCCATGACATGGCCACGCTCAACGGGTGACAGCATCCGCCGCTCAAAGCCCCGCTGCGGAGCTCGCCAAGCAGTGAGGCAGAAGGGGCCTGGGAAAATGGACAGCCACACTTTGGGCAGCCTTAATGCAATTTGGGTAAGGCTGCTCTGGACACGTCCCTGAGGCGAAGGAACATCTGGCAGCCACTGGGCACACGTATCATAGCCCAGCTACCCAAGGCATGTTAGCCTGCCCACAGCATCTTTTGCGGCTGCACTCATAATGAAGAGGTAGGAACAGAACTGCGGAAATGAAAATGAAATTTATCTGCTATATAAGAACATAAGAAGTGCCATACTGGGTTGGACCAGCAGTCCATTGAGCCAAGCATCCTGTCTCCAACAGTAGCTAGCTCAGGTAGTTCAAGAAAAGTATGTGTATAGGTCACGTAGGTGTGACCCATCTCCTGCTAACCCTTCTCAACTATCAATAACCCCAGTGGTTTAACCCTAGTCTATCACCATGGGGTTCTTTTTCATCCCCTAGTGGAAAAAACATGAACAAATATGGTAATTCGTGGCTCTACAGTTTGAGATTTTAGGACATTGTCACCAGTACCTCTGGGCATAACATACTCAAATTTCATCCAGATATCTCTTACTGTTTTTCTTCTATAATAAAAAACATACACAAACAATGGCTGGGGTAAAAATGACCCCACCATCAATGGAATTTTCCTATTGGGGTGGCAATCCACCCCAGATTAAAAGCAGCCAAATCAATATTTTTAAAGGCCAGTTCAGACTGCAAGACGACATGGAAGGCAAGGTCACTTTAGACTGGCAGCAGCAATGAAAATTAACCCCTTCACTGCCACAAACCTCTGTCTGCCCTCTTTGGATTTGATGGGAAACACACATTAGTGTCATATGTGCCAAAGACAGGGAAAGCAGTAATCCTCTCCACAAGGCACCATGACATGGTGGTGGAAGGAGATCAGAGGAAGCCTCAAGCTATCCTGCACTACAACAGGACCAAAAGTGGAGTGGACAACTTGGACCATCTAGTCACCACCTATACTTGTAAAAGAAAACAAATAGGTGGCCAGTGGCATTGTTTTACAAGAAGGCAGGAGCTACCGAACACTGGGCGGTTCGGCGTACGACCCATTCGGGCTGTTCAGCCCAACCCGGTTCGGTTTCACCAAACCCATTCGGGGGGTCGGGGGAGCCCAGTTTTCCCTCCCCCCTCCAGGCTGTGTGGGTGAAAGGGTCGCCAGGGCTCAACTCAAGCCTGGTAAAAATTAAAACAAAACAAGAAGCCATATTCTGTAGTTTGAATAAAAAATAATGTTTTTGCAAAGAAAAACGAGTAGTGTTGATTGTTTTCTTTCATGTGTGGAGCTCGTATTTCTCATAAAACAGACTCTGTAATGTGTGTGTGTGTGTGTGTGTGTGTGTGTGTGTGTGTGTGTGTGTGTGCTGGGCATAGATTGTGTGGCTACTGTAAAAAAAAAGTTAAATTTTATTGCACACTTTCAATCCCCAGGCCAAAATCAGCTTGGGGTTGAAATCTACCCCATGATAACTCGAGTGTAAATTTTTTCATGGGGAAAGGTGAGGGTTTTAAGCCTCTACGAATAGGTGGTTGTGGCTCTGTCCTCTAAGAATTTATCTCATTTCTGTTTGAAACTAGTTATGCTGCTGGGTTTCACAGCTTTCTCTGGCAATGAGTTCCACAACTGTATTGTCCGCTATGTGAAGAAGTACTTGCTTTTGTTCGTTTTAAATCTGCTGCCATTTAACTTCAGAGAGTGTCCCCGTGTTCTCTTATTGTGAGAGAGGGCAAACAACAGTTCCTTTTTTACTTTCTCCATGTCACTCATGATTTTATAAACTTCTACCATATCCCTCCTTAATTGCCTCTTCTCCAAGCTAAACAGCCCGAACCTGTTGAGCCTCTCATATGGGATTTGATCCATCCCTTCTGTTATCCTCATTACCCTTCTCTGGACTTTTTCCAGTTCTAATATATCTGTCTTTATTTATTCATTTTTATCCTGCTTATATCTTCCTCCGGCAGCTCTAGGCGACTTACAGTAAAAAAAAAAAAAAAAAAATCCAATACAATATGAAACCAATAAAAACATTTTAAAACAGTAAAAATCCCATACTGGTGTGCAAAAATAAAAATCAAACAAAAACCACCCCCTCACCCTTAAACCTCCCCAGACTCTTCCCCATCTTGAATAATTTGGTGTCATCTCTGAATTCAGCCACCTCACTCTTTACACCTTTTTCCGTGTTATTCATGAATATATTAAGCACTGCAGTACTAGTCCCACTACTTAACCCAGAGGCAGCCCACTGTCTACCTTTCTCCGACTTGGAAAATGACCATTTATTCCCACCCTTTATTTCCTGTCTTTTTAACCAGCTACCAATCCATGACAGAACTCTTCCTTCTATCCCGTGACTACTTAGTTTGCTCAAGAGTCTCTGGTGAGGGACCTTGTCAAATGCTTTTTGAAAATCCAAATATACTGTATCAACTGATTCTCCCCTCTCCACATGCTCCTTGACATTCTCATAAAATTCTAATAGATTAGTGAGGCATGACTTCCATTTTCGAAAGCCATGCTGGTTTTTACCCATCAAATCATGCTTGTCAATATGCCTAGTATTTATGTTTTTAACAATGGTATCCACCAATGTGCCTGGTAATGATGTCAGGCTTACTATTCTGTAGTTGTCAGGGTCACCTCTGGAGCCCGCCGTTCTTAAAAATTAGTGTTACATTTGCTAACCTCCAATCTTCTGGCACAGAGGACTTCAGTGATAAGTTACATATTATTGTAGTCATTCAGCAATTTCAGATTTGAATTCATTCAGTACACTTGGATGATGAATACCAACTGACCCAGGTGACTTGCTGCTGTTTAAATTGTTTATCTGAAGTAAGACCTTTTCTGGCATGATGCTAATTTCAGATAATTCCTCAGATTCATCACAAACAAAAAATGTTCTGATGTAGGTATCTCCCACATCCTCTGCAAAAAAAACTGATGCAAAGAATTGATCTAGTTTCTCAGGATTGCCTTTTCATCTTCAAGTGCCCCCTTTGTTCCCTGGTTATCTAGCAGACCAACTGCCTCTCTAGCAGATTTCTTGGCTCTTATGTACTGGGGGAAAACTTTGCTATTGGATTTTGTATCTTTAGCAAGTTGTTCCTCAGATTCCCTCTTTGCCCATCTTATAATGTTTTTTAAGACCAAGTTAGCGTACCAGTTCTGTGCTAAGGAACACAAGGGGTAGGGAAGCTTAGCTTTCCCCTCCCATGAACTACTTTCAGAATTACTACAAACTCTGTGGGCTGGATAGGGAATTGTGTGGGAGGAGTTAAGGGGTGTGCCCAGGATGAGGGAAGAAAGAGGAACATTCAGTTTATGGATCTATGCGACAGGTCCATATTCCATGTTTGTGTTCATGCTCTCATCTCCATTCCCATCCTTTAAGCGCAGTCTTTCAGGGCTTGAGGGTTGGGACTGGGTCCATGGCCCATATCCAGTAACTGCAAAGGGGCCAAATAAAATAAGTATAATAATAATTAAGAAAAAACTTCAGCCATGGGCCAGATTTGGCTTACGTTGTCCATAGATTCCCCATCCTTGCTGTCATGCTGTGTCAGTGTACATGAGACTTGCAGTCTGGCCAGTAAAAGTACTACAGTATGTTAAACTTTATTATCCTGATGTTAATAAAATACACATTTAATATCTATTTGGCTGGAATTCTGAGGGTAAGCAAAAAAAAAACAGTTTTCTCTTGAGGGAGAACTTTCAGCCTCTCAGTGCTCTTTTTGAAGTAAAATTAATTTTTGTTTTATCAGACGGAACATCTGGCTTGAATATCCAAGAGAGGATTGGATGAGAAATTAGCATCTGCTTATTGTATGCAGTATCAAAGATATAAGAGTATTTGGGGAGCCAGTGGGCTTTCCACACATTTAATTTGACTCTGCTGGAGTTCAGACAACCTTATTCAGACAGTGTGGAGACATCTGAAATGATGGGAGAAGCTAGCCTAAAATCCCTTAGGATGCTCACTTGTGAGAGAATAGATTTCAGATCTAAGACAAGAAATACTTCCCCCATCTAATTTAGACCCACAAGCAATTTATAATTCTATATCAGCTTGGACCAAGACATAGCACTCGTTTTACTGCTTGGCATGTTACTCATAACAGTGTGATTGTGTATCTGGCGTGACATTCTTGGGAATATGAAATCTGCATTAAGAAGTTCCATATTTAAATATGCGTAGAATGAATCTTAACACCACATACCAGGAGTTAAGATTTATCTGCTATGCAGGGTACTGAATGAAGTAGGAAAAATATATCCAAGTTGGACTAGGATATCAGAAGTCTAGTGTAGCTACTACCCATAATCCTTGCTACTCTTGCTTAGGCGAAGGGCTCACATTGAACCTGTGGCATTGTCTTCAGAATTCAAGAAACGTATTTCTTCATAACCGTAAGCGCTTGCACAGTCTAAAGGATTGTTAAAGCCCTTTTGAAGACTGGAAAAGCTATTCTACAGTTATAATTTAACACTTAAATATGTGTTATACCCAAGCCAATATAAAGGTACATTTAGCTGGAAAATGCATTATACAGAGTAAAGAATACTTAACTATGTTTTTATACCCAGCAAAATTTGTAGTCACCTTCCAAAAAAAACCACACTACGTTTTGTGAACCAGTTTTACAGATTGCACTTAAGTTGGCAGAAATGCATGCAAGAGATAATAAGGAAGAAACTTCAGCACTTAATTTATAGGCCATACAAAAGATAACTAAATATAAATGCTTTGGAAGGAGCGAAGTATATAATTGTTAGTTTATAGTTGGGAGTTTTTTTTGTTGCATGAAAAATCTTGACTTTAGTTTTACAAGAGCCATCTCTGTCCTGTTTCTTTGTTTATAATGTGTTTGGCTGTTGGAGTTTCACATGCACCGTTGATCCAGGCTTTGAAAGTAGGTGACAGCTTGAAAATTGTTGTTAGCTGAAAATCAACCTGCCTAGTTCTTTAGGGAGCAGAGGCATGTGGATCACAGCCATTCTGAAGGCATTAATCTGTGAATTAGCATGAGAGTCATCAATCTGCCCTTAAGAATATAGGATGGAAATCAGCTCTTATACCTCAGCCATAGCTTCCTGGCATTAGGAAGTCACCTACAGAAGTGTGACAATTTCACTTTACTTCTGACATTAAATAGTAAATGATAGCCTGGAATAGTTACTTTTGGCATTAGGGAAACAAGCTTGTGAGAAATGTCAGGGATGAGGTGAATACAGCTTATATCTGTGCCCTCATGAAGACAGAGATGCTTGGGTATATTTAAAACAGGGTTGGCTTGCATTTGCGGTAGAGACTCCGTTTTAACTGCTGAATGAATGCGGAACGCAAAAGGCAGCTATTTGGGGTGTCTTTTATATAAGAATTTTGTCTGCCCTCAATTTGTTTTTAGATTTTCAGAACTCTGGCAATACTTTTGCTAGATGAACTCTTACTTCTGTTTGCCGAAGGAAGGAAGGACAGTGGAGAAAATATGTTGAAATCCTTTTATTTACAGCTATGTCCCCTCCACCTGATAGTAAAGGTCAAGTATATCACCAAATAAATCAGCTCTTTCTTTTTCTCAAATAGTTTGAGAAGCAAAAGGAGCACCATTGGTGTTCATCTGTGTAACATACATGAACAGGTCTTTTTGTGTAATCTTTTCAGTTTCTTTATTTTGGTTATTTTAATATAATTATAGGCTAACAGACAATCTTAAGAGGTCATCTGGTACATCCACATACCTTCGAACAGGTTTAATTATATGTTAGCTGTTCCTGACAGATACTGATGAAATCTGCTAAAAAGCTTTTACTAGTGGAAAATCCACACCCCTATTTAGAAACTTAGCCTGTTTGTTTGTTTAATGTTAGGTTAGAAAACAATTCCAAATACTTAAACTAAATTTTCTTCCTGAAACTCAAATCCATGACCTCTTGTCCTACCTTTGCCACTGAAAAGAGTTGATTGTCATCCTCTTTAGAACAGCCTTTAACTCATTCAAGAATTATGTCACTTTCAGCATTCTCTTAATATTAAACTTTCAGTCTGTTCTCAAAGAGACAGAGTACAAGACTCATTATCAGAGCGCAGGCGCACTCTAATAGTTAAGGTGTGTTGCATGCTACGTTACAAAACCCCAACGTTCTATTTGTTCTACAACTGGCATGATCAAAGTTAGGATTGTGAAATTTGTTGTGGAGTATCACTGGGGTAAATGGTTCATGCTTTGAAAATGTCAGCTGAATCCATTGGATAAAGACTGAGATATCACAGTTTGGAAACTACACTTTCAAGCCTGATTTTTCATTTAGTCAGACAGTCTCAAAATAGGCAGGGTAGAGGGTTTGAGTGTTGGTGGGGAGGAGGAATTAGCCTTTTAGAAAATTAAAGGAGATTGTTGGGGTGCCTTTGGGATTTTATTTGTAAATCTGATTAGTAGTTTTAAAGTTATAGGGTTGTGAAAAACCCATGTTAGCCTATGGAGAGGAGCAGGACTGCTTTGAAGAGGAGCACTGCTTGCCACCTCTTCTCCTGTTTTCCCCTTCCATGAGCAGGGCTCGGGGCAATTGTGCCTGAGGGTTTTGGGGCACTGGGAAGCGAGTGCAGGGGGGCTCTTTGGGAGGGGCATGGGGACAAGGGAGCAGAGATGGGGGTGCTTTAGGTGGGGGGGGTCAAGAGAGCGAGGGCAGGGGGTTGCTTTGGGTGTGGGGGAGGCAAGGGAGCGAGGGCAGGGGCATTGCTTTGTAGTTAACAAAAAACTTGGATATTCCATAGTTAAAAACCGCCTGTAGTAGGGAGCCGTCCTGTGGGGCTGCTGCCCCTTTAAGAAGGGGGCTGTGTGGGCCAGCCAGAGGGCTGAGTGCACACAGGGGTGTGGCAGAGCGAGCCCCAGAGCTGGGAATCAGCCTGTGGGAAGCACGGGCTGAGAAACCCCTGAAACAGAGTGGGAAGGTTAGTGGACCTTTAAGGCTGAGTAGAGGAAGCCTGGCCACGCTCACTCTGCCTGTATAAAAGGAGAGACAAGGCAGTGCGGAGAGAGTCTCTGCCAGGGAGCTGAAGGAGCAACATCTCCCTGAACAAGCCTTCCTGCTCTACGCTATCCAGGGTGCTGAAGGCTGGAGAACCAGAGGGACCCAGGCAAGTGGGAGAGGCTGTGCCCAGGAGGGAGCTTCTTGCCTGGGGAAGGCTTGCCCAGAGCCTGAGGGTTTAAGGCCTGCCTGGATGGACTTTGGGAGATTGATATTGTGATGCTCCTGTGCCTCAGAGAGACGGACCTGGACCTGGGCCTGCAGGGTGGAGGTGACTGAGCTGGCAACCCCAGGGACTGTGTAGTCTGGTTGTGTCCAATAAAAGACTGTGGACTTAATACCCTCTAGACTGTGTGGTGTGTCCTGAGAGGGTACCGCCTTCCGTAAAGAGGGGGATTCGGCCAAGGCTGAAACAGCGTACCAGGAGGTGAGTTAATTCCCCAGAGACATCCCAGCGCCCCCGTGTGGTCCTGGGGAGACCCCCTGCTACATCTCCGGTTTACAACAAGAGTTAAGACTCTTGCAGATTCAGTCATACACTAAAAAGCATGGAAATTGCAAATTAAGGCTCCTGCCTTAAATTCCATGCCATGTGAGCAGTAAAGACATTGTACAGTCTCACATATTGTATTCACTTACAACTTAGGCTCCATGTGCCCACACTTTGCCTTCGTCTTTCAGCCCCAATCCTCTTCGTCTGCAGGTTGGGGGCAACACTGAAGCTGGGGACAGGAGGGCGTGATCTGGCCCCTCACCCCCTCCATTCCCTCCATTATTTCATGTTGGTTGGGGAGAATGGGACAGGTGAGTAATGTCCGATTACTCACAACCCTCCCTCTTACCCACTAGTCCCCACTGCCCTCCCAGAGCACAGTGAAGCTGGGTACAGTTGTATACACATGTTTAATATAAACTTTAAGTTGGGTATGCATTGAAATTAATTAAATAGAATGGCCATTGGAAGGAATGGAGGCAACAGCAATGCCAGTTTCTAAATAAATACTGTTGTCATTCCAACATCCAGTTACGTGACTGTGAAATAATACAACACAGCTGTATCTTTGGAATTACATGGGGAAGGCAAGAGGGTGTGAAATAATGAGCAAGGCACCAGATGCAGTAAGTGGAATGGTTGAAACGATAGGGAAAAATACAGAGAGAGTGCAGGATCAATTAAGTGGGTGGAATGTTAGGAGGAATTAGAAATAGTTACAATAACAAGGTTCTGAGTGACATAATTGATTCAGAAAACTGATAGGACTGCTCCCCTGGTATCCCATCATTTAACCCATTTACCATAGCTGACACCCTGGCCTTTGAGTCCCAATAGCATTAGCCCCACACCTGGGGAACATGGGACCGGGGTCTACGGGGGGTGCAGGGTTCACCCCTCACCTGGGGTGGACACCCAGGGTGGATCCCAGTCCCCCAGATGCAACTCGTAATGCGCCTGGGGGCTGGAGTGCTAACACCGCCATCCACAGCGCTGCAACCAGATACAGGCTGTAGTGCCGTCCCCACGCAAGGTTTCCCCCTACGTCTGCATGTTGATCCTGGGGGCATGGCCACAGATGTCCTGCCGTTGCAAGTGGAGGCCACGCCCCCAGCCTCAGCCCCATGGTGCTCAGAGCGGTTGCAAAACCGCTTGAGCGCTGGAGATAAAAGCGGCTCCCCGCCACCATGACCTTGCTGGTGATCAATGCAGACCTTGGCTGTGAGACTGGCCCCTTGCTTCGATTGTGTATTATATCCTTCATGAGAATCTGTGGACCCTTTGTGCGTGACTGAAGTGTGATTGAGACGGGTGGGTGTGGTGAGTGACTGAGGAGAGTGGGTGAGGTAAGTGTGGATCAGGTAAGTGTGTACACCTGTTGGGTGCACCCCCGCCTCACTATTCCCTGGACCGTCTTAGGTTGTGTGCCCTGTCCCCTTCTCCCCTTCCTGGGTGTGCACACCCCTGCTTCCCCGCACCGTGTCACACCCTCGTTCCCTTTTGAGTTCTCTGTGAGGGGAGTGGGGGTTAGAGGGGCGACTTGGACCCAGGTCTTCTGGGTTGTCAGTTACAAGGCTGAGAGCTGAGCAGGGGAGAGGAGAACAAGCTAGGAACCAGGACTATTGAGTTGCTTATGAAGTGAGTGCAGCTTACTGGATTAGAGTGGTGTGTAGAGACTGGAAGCCAGGCAGGGGTGTAGCATCCATTGAGTGAACCCGACATACCGCTAGGTCCCAGGGGCTGCTGCCTGGCCCTGCCTCAGGGGCAGCCCTGCGCCAGGGGCAGCCCTGTGCCTGGGCTGGAGGAGGCCTAGGTGCAGGGCACCCCCACATCATGAGGGAGTCCCCATCTCTCACCTGCCTCTGCCTGCTAGTAGCTCTGCAGCAGCAGGGACTGGGAGATAAAACTGTTTGTAAACAAACTTCTCACCATGTGAGTGATCAGAAGGTTGTTGCCTTGTAAAGAGGTTTCTTCGAGATGGTTCCTAACATTCTCATAACTGGGTTGTGCATTATTATTATTATTGTTATTATTAACAAACATTTATATAACGCCAGCAGTGTACCTGGCACTTTACAAAGTAATAAAATAGACATGGTCCCTGCCCCTAGGGCTTACAATCTGAGAAACAGGAGCTGGGGAAGAGACATAGGAAGGGGAACAGAGGAAGAGACAAGGGGTCTAACATTCATGAAGATGCGAAGTCTCAAGTGCACGTACTTGGCTTGGTTACGATGAGAATGACATTTCACCCTATTCAAATAATAGACCACATGATAGTCTCAAGCTCCTCCAGTATAAAATGTGCTCTCCCCCTCAGAATGACAGTTCCTTCCAACCCTTTCTAGGAATATAAGAAAATTCCCTGCACGGACTGAAAGGGTGGGGGTTGTGAGAATGTTAGGAGACATCTCGAAGAACCTTGTTTACAAGGCAGCAACCTTCTATTATTCTTTGACTGGCTCCTCACAGGCCCTTTTTACATGGTGGGGGGTCCATGGGCATGCTGGTGCATGGGCAGGGCGTGCACATGGCCGCACATGCATCCCCACTCACCCCCACTGATTCGCACCAATGGAGCAACCGCTGTTTCCCCCGGTTGCTCCATGCGTGGGGACAAGCGGGGGGGGGGGGCGGAGGGGTGACTAGGGATGCGTGTTAGGCGGGCGCATGCACTCCTACTCACCGCAGGAACCGCATTGTTCACATGGGGCTCCCCCACCCATGAACATGCAGAAATCTGCGTGTTCATGGGTGGGAGAGGCCCGTGTAAAAAGGGCCACATTCTCACAACTGTCTTACTTAGACTATCTTAGGTAGGAATTTAGGATGTAAAGCAATATCTATTCTATCTTGGAAAATCTACAAATATGGTTCTGAGATTATTATGGCTGCTATTTCACTAACTCTTCTTAATGAAGTTATTGCTAACAGGAATACTGTCTTTAAACCTCCACTCCATAACTAGTTCATTTGTGCCCCCCCCCCCAATATAATCAATTCATGGTGCACCGAGGGTGCAAATGAACTGGTTATTGGGGGGGGGGGCACAAATGGTTGTGGGTGGGGGGCAGCATAAATTGATTATATGGGGGCGGGAGTGCAAGTGAACTGGTTATGGGGTGGGGTCAGCGTGAATTGATTATGGGGGCACAACTGAACTGATTATATATATATATATCTTTGCATGACATAATGTGCTTAATAGGCTGGCTGCATTTTGGGTGTCTTGTGTGTTTGATAGCAGTGCCCCTAGGCCCGACAAGCCGGGCGGCACCCCTAGGCCCGTCAGCGGGACACAAAGAGGGGGGCCCATCTTGACTTCTTGGCCAGGGGCCCATTCCACCCTAACTATGCTCCTGAAGCCAGGAGTCCTGAATTCTCTCTTAAACTATTGGGACCAAGTAGATTAGAAGGGGCGGGAGCCAGGACTCTTAAGCTCTGCTTTTCCTAAAGAGGAAACAGAGGGAATGAGGAGCCAGCTCACACCTTCCTGTCCCCAGCTTCAGTGTTGCCCGCAACCTGAAGATGAAGAGGATTGGAGGTGAAAGATGAAGGCAAGGTGTGCATACATGGAGCCTAAGTTTTAAGTGAGCAAATGTGCGAGACTGTACAATGTCTATACTGCTAATATGGCATGGAAGTTAATGCGGGAGCCTTAATTTACAATTTCCATTCTTTTTAGTGCATGATTTGAATTTGCAAGAGCCTTAACTCTTCTTGTAAACTGGAGGTTTATTGACTATGAAATAATCTTTATAGTTCTCTTAGAATCATAGGTTTGGGAAGGGCCTCAAAGATCATTTAGAACAGCCCCCCTGCTCCAAGTCAGGATACTCTATACTGACAGATGCTGGACCAAACAGTTTTGCAAATATCCAATTAAGGAAATTCCTTCACTAACCTAGGTAACTAATTCCATTGCTCAAATTGTCTTACAATTAGGTCATTTCCCCTAACATTTAACCAAAACCTACCTGCCTCAGTATCAGCCCATTGTCCCTATATGGAAAGGTAAAGGACTATATGGGAGTTGTTGTCCAGGAGAGAGAGGAGTATGAGGATCATACTCAGGAAAAGTCAGGTAACTTATCAGCTCACATGGACAGTGTTTTAAAAGAAGAGTTGGAGAGACAAAAGAGGCCCTTGGGAATGGAGGGTGGCCAGAGCATGACCCAGGGTGGCTAAATGGGATAGTTAGCATCAAGTATGAAAAGATTTGACAGGGACTGGTGGATGACTGAAAATACAGGAGAGGTTTGTGGTACGCCTTAGAAGAGGGAACAGAATAAGTAGAATTGGCAAAAGTCAGACATGAACTGTTGTTAAGGCCCTAGGGCAGGGAGTCTCTGGGAGTGGCACGGCTGAGTCCCCTATCACCTGTTACTCTCAGAAGTAAAGGGAAGTAGGGTTTCAAACACCCAAGTGGTGTTGAGTTCAGCCCTTGAAGTCTAGACAGACTCATTCATAGAGGTCAGTCAGCCAGTATCCCAGAAAGGTCTTGACAGAGTACTTGTTCAGAGGGAGACACAATATTGGAAAATCAAGGCCAACGTATGACCAATAATGTTTATTACAAAGGACTTGATACAATGAGGATTTACCACAGTAACTTATCCTACAAATACCTGAAAAGAACAGGTGAATTGCCACAGACTCAAGCCTCACACTGCAAGGAGAAAAACAGAAAAACCTCAGGGTGAAAAACCAATTTTAACTGAGTGGAAGTTCTTCTTTACCTCTGGTCTGATGATCAGTTAGACTGTGAGCAAGATCTACCAGCTAAGCATCTGAGAGAGAAGTCTCTTTCACTCAGAGCTAACACACCCTGCCCAGTGTCGTACTTGCACCTGTCTCAGATACTTCACGGGAAGGGAAGAATAACTTAGAAGGGATGATATACGTTTCAGCCCTGGGATTTTGAAGTGAGGGACAGTGACACTCAAAATGAGGAACAATGAGGGACATAATTTGCATCCATTTCCATATGTTAATTCATGTAAATTTAAAATAATCCCTTGCCTAACTATGCTGCTGAGTAGGTCTGAAATGGGATTCTTATTATTTTCTCATGAGAATCTCACAAAGATATCACCAAGATGTCAGCCCAGTACGAAATTTCGCAAGATATCTCACCTCCACCCCAAAAAACCCCTCACAAATAAGTACTGCACATATGCAAAATGGCCACCGGGGTCATTCTGAACATATGCTGCCCTTTTCCAAAATGGTGCTGGCAATGTCACCAATATTTTGGAAGAAGAAAGCTGGTCTGCACATGTGCAAAGTGGCCAACACACATTTGCAGAATGGCTGCCCTTATCAAAAATGGTGCTGGCAACATCGCCACCATTTTGAAAAAGGGAAACTGGTCTGCACATGTTCAAAATGGCCACCACACATTTTCAGAATGGCTACCCTTTTCCAAAATGGTGGGGACACTGCTGGTGCCATTTTGGAAAAGGGCTACGCATGCGCAGAAAGGTCCCAGCAGCCATTCTGCGCATGAGAAACTCTTTTTTTTTCTTTTTGTTTTTTCTTGTGGTGTTGGTGGGTGTGGTGGACAGAAAAGGAGAGAGCAAGAGAGAGACATGGGACGTGAAACTCAGCATGCAGGATTCAGGACAATATATGATGCACAAATGGCTGCAGTAAGCAAATCAAGGAAAAAATCTCGATCGAGAAAGTGTCGAGAACCAGGGGGTTGTTTGCTCAATTCTCATTAAAAACAAGCGGAGAATTGTGCTTCTTGATGTAAATCAAGAAAAAAAATGAGATTCAGTTTCAGCCCTACTGCTGTTGAGTTGAAAAAATATATATTTTTTACAAAAATAAAAAATCATAGAAAACAAAATGATGCGTCCATATAACAACCTCTCTCATAAGCCAGATTGACTCTTTGATCTTTCAATCTTTGTTTCAATGCATTATCCTAGCACTACCCCCATTTGCTGCTCAGCCACACACCCTGGCTGCCCTGTGAGCGGCACCAGTCACACCATCCTCCATAGGACATAAAGCTTTTCCCACACGCCAAACACATCATCTCTGAAGAGGGAGACAGTGTGGATTCCCGACTAAAAAAAATGTGTTGTCTTTCAAAACAGAATGTAAACATTAAAACAGTCACATTAGCCTGTTACAAGGACCATATCTGACCCCGTCACCTACCAATTATATAGTCTCAGTTCTATACCAGAGACACAGGAGGAAGTGCCGACTACTACTTTTACTTCATTCATTAGGAGGCGGACTCACTATATTTGCTCTATTAACTGACTAGGACTGCAGGAAATATCCTAAAATTCCCATCAAATGCAGGACAGCTGAGAGGATATGATAAAAGACTTTCCTTTCTGGTTTCTACAGGCAGTTCATTGGAGTATCGGATTAGGTTCATCAAGATCAAATGGAGCTTCCCACTCTTTCCAGGCAGACCTATTATACAAGAACACCCAATCTATTGTCTTAGAGCTAATCAGGTTATTTCTTCCTCATAGTTCCCATTCTTCATATTACAAAAAAATAAAATTAAAATGTTTTGAGTTTATAAATTTTTAACATCTTAGGTCTGATTTTTTTCAGGCATGACAAAATTGGGTATATCTATGTCAGACTTGTAAATGCATCTATCACAATTGCCTGGCTTACTGACTTCAGTGACTAGTGAACAAACTAGACAAGCAAAAATACATGCATTTTTAAGTTCTTTTTTGTGTAATTAAACTTCTGAAAATTAGACCTGTTTCTTGTAAAAGTGTCTTTGGGAATGTGTGGAATCATTTATACACCGTTAAGACACTGTTTTATGCATACATGTGTAGGGTGTTTGGGGTGTGTGTGCTCCCTTGTGAATTCGTACAGGATAGAGGAGGAATTATGTCTGGAGTGGGGAACTTTTTCCCTCCTGTGATCACTGTGGAAATTAGTACAAGCGCTGAGAGCCAGATAGAAATTGGGAGCAAGGGTGGTTAAAGGGTGTACACAGGAAGAGGAGGATCCAACTCATAGGGTGATTTCAGAAATGACGCATTCCAATTCACCACAGTGAATCCCACCCCAGTGTGAACGGATTCACCACGGGCTGTGGTGACACGTGCGGCCCCAACAGAAGTGACAGGATCGTTACCACCACCCGGGGGAACACAACAGACATGCAGTGGAGATGTGGACCGCGGTTTGAGCCCCAGAATGCACCGCGGCTGAGGTCAATTCCTTCCACCGCGGCTGCGGGTTTCCGTTCAGAAGTTACTTTTCATTCACCCCTGCCATGGTGACCATTCACTACGCTTCTGGACCTCCTCCCGCCCTGACCTCACGAAGCGTGGTTAACTTCACCTCAGGCCGCGTTTGACTTTGGTGAACATCTGGATGCGAGCAAACAGACATGCATGGCGCTTTCACACACACACACCCGCGTTTGACTGAGGTTGACTGTGGTGGACATTCACCACATCGCTTCTGAAATCACCCAGTGTTCTGTGTCATGGATCTGCCCCCTTTCCTTGTGTGTATGCATGTCTGCTCCATTACCATGAGCTCCATTTTCAGCGATTGGAGGTAGAAAATGGATCCAGGAATTGTCAAGAAGACACATAAAAACTAGCTGTAAATAGCATTTGGCCCCTTTCTGAGGTTCCCCATTCCTGGTTTAGGTTATGTAACATGGTGTATGACGTTGCCTAATATGGAGATGCATCCACCTGAAATAAATGAGCGGGTAGAGCTAGAGCATACTGTAAGCAAAGTATCTTCAGAGAGGGAACCTTATAACAGCTAGGTTGGGGTGGGTGGATTAAATAAATATAATCAAAGCTCCTGTATGGTCTTTTTTTATGAGCCGCGGGAACATGGGGGAAGGGTGTGGGGTGTGTGTGTGCATGATGTAGCATGGGTGGCACGTGGGTGCCAGTGCACATCCACCCCCTACGCATCCCCACTCAGGGAGCAACCTCCGTTTTCGCTGGTTGCTCCATGAGTGGGGATGCGTGGGTCATGGGAGCGCGCACGCACCCACCCCCTCTAACCAGCCGTGGCATGCACATGGGTGGCACCCATTCATGCCCATGCAGCGGATCTTCATGGCAATGAGTGGGACGGGCTCTTGTAAAAACGGCCTATAATTGTTTTAATGGGAGAGAATGAAAATGTGGCATCTTAAGAGAATAAATGTAATGTCATTCATTTCCTCCCCCCCCAGCTTTTCTCTGTTTTTGTACAGGAAGGTTCATCTTCACCTCAGATATGCAAGGCTGGCAATGACATTAGTTAATTTGGTTCTGCGTAGTCCTTGAACATTAACATGAATTACAAATGCGTGCCTGAGCTATCATACTGATTTCTGTTTAGTCATTAATTTGTTCAAATTTGTATGTACCACACTCATCCAAATAGAATTAAACTATGGAAATGGTTATTTTTCACTTCAAAAATATAGAAGATTTTTAGATACACTCTTTTCTGTAAGCTAATAAAGTACAGATACATATGTATCCCCAAAGCTTCAAAAGTGTTTGGGGGCTTGGTTTAAACAAAGAAAGCTCAGATAAAATTAAATCTTAACACCTATAAAATATAGGAGCTGTTGTGCTTTGTCAGACTAATGGTTCATCAAGCTTAGCATCCTGTCCCCATTAGTGACCACTACCAGCTACTTCATTGGAAGGGTACAAGAAATGGGGAAATGGTAGTGGAATCCATTTCTTATTGTTCACTCCCAACTTCTGGTAGTTAGAGGTTTCAATTCTTACCATGTTACTGAATAACCATTGATAGGTCTGTCCTCCATGAATTTATCTTGTCTTTTGTGTTTTTTTAAAATCTATTTATGCTATTGGCTTGCACAACATCCCAAAACAAAAAGTTCCACAAATCTATTTAGTGATATGTGGAAGAAATATTTCCTTCTGTTTGTTTTGAACTTGCTTCTTCTGGCACCCCCCTCCTTCTTATATTATGAGAGGATATACAACAGTTCCTTATTCACTTTCTGCACACCATTTATTATATTTTATACATAACATCTGCCTTAGTCATCTCTTTCCTAAGCTGAAGAACGCTAATCTTTTCAGTCTCCTTTTACTCCCACATACCTCTCTGATCAATTTTGTTGCCCTTTTATATACCAGTATTTTTAGTCGAGTTTCAAATAAATCATTTTTGTAGTTTTTAAATACTCAAATAACCTTGTTTTTCTTATTGGGGGCACCTTCAGAAATTGGAGCTGGTTCTGGAAAGGTGGTAAGGCACTCCTTCAGAGAGTGCTTTAGAGAGATTTCAGACCCAATTATGGCAGCATTAGGAGGTTCAGCTAAGTAATCTAAGTGCTTCCAGACCACACCTGAACTCTGCGCTTTTTAAAGTACACCCACTCCTGCTGTATGCCTCAAATATTTGGGGATTTTGATTCTGCACCACATGTCCTCCAAGCTGAATTCTAGCTTTTTGCATCGTATGCTGTTCAGCATTTGAAACTTTCCGTATAAGGGGGTAAGAGAGACAAAATGAAAAATAGTTCAGATACAGATTTTTGGACTGTGTCCAGTTTTTACATTAAAATGTTTTTTCAACATCAGACAAAGCCTGAGTCATAACATCTCATTTAATATCATGTGCCCTTCTGAAAAAAATAAGATCAGTTGTTAAATGAAATGTCTACAGATCCTGGGCACTGTATATGAGATCAATAAAAATGTTAATATACAGAGGTGGAAGGATAGTAAGCTGGCCTTTTATTTACCATTAATTTTGTTTCCCCATATTTTTCAGCGTGCTCTATGGAAATAAGATCACAGAGATTCCCAAGGGCCTTTTTGATGGGCTTGTGTCTCTTCAGTTACTGTGAGTATGATGCTCCTTTTTTTTATTTTTTTATTTTTTAGCCTAACCAGATTTATAGATATTTCAGATTGCAGTCAAAGCTCTTGCCTGGTCCATTACCACCTTGTGCATTGAAAGCTCATTGAGACACTTCTGCCTGTTGTTTCCTTGTGAGAAGACTGGGACAGAAATGGATTTATGAAGTTGGGGAAGGTTATGGTGTTGGTAATGCTTGATGCTTGTATGAGACAGCTGATAAAGTACATTATGCTTTGGGAGGAAGAGAAGGAATAAATTCTTAGAGGGGGAATGTCTCACTCATAATTTATGAAAAAACTAGAGAACTGAAATGGTCACAAATGTGTCAGAATCCTAAGAGATATTTTACACTTGTTATATATTTGCAAATATGTTGGACTGGGTGTAGAACTCCACAGAGAAAAGAATGCTGCATGATATTCTGCCTGTGCACCAAAGCAAAACAAGTAGCATTAAAAGTATTAATGTTGCCTGCAGCTTTCTGTATTTTTTTTTCTATTGCTGATTGTGTTTCTATGATTATCAGACCAAGTTATTCCAGGCACTGCCAATTATTTAAAAACCCAGATATGATGACTTAAAATACATCCTTTGAAATGTGTCCTGGGTTATAAATATCTTAATTTTTTAAAACTAACCTACTGAGTAAAATAGAGAGAGGTCTGAATTTAAAAAATGCTAGATGTGAGAATTGATATCCATTCTTAGCCGCTCGATTTCTTCAATAGGGAGAAATATAAGCCGTTTTTAGCCAAGTGGTAGTGCGGGCGGGCGGGGCAAATTTTTTAATTCATTTCTAGTTTCAGAGCAGTGCTTAACACCACTGATTATGAATCGGGGACTCACATGCACTGCGTTTTCCCCAATGTCACCAATGGGGCAGTTGTCTCACACACACAAAAGAAGGCTACAGACACAAGAGTTTGGGTTAAAACCGGCCACAACTTTTTAGTCACCATAATATGGGAGCCTGAGTGAGAGAACAGTGGGAATAAACAACCCAACTGGAACCATACCCCTTTCCACCAACATGTCCAGTGTCTCAGCTCACTGATTCTGAGTGGGGTCCTGAAGAAGGGGTGCCATTTCCTGCACTGACTAGGGGCAGCAGGTATCCTGCATAGTAGCACCTTCCCTGCCACCCCCAACTTGGGTGAGCCTGTGGGTCACTTGTCCCCACCTCTCTTTGAGGTGCCTCTCCCTTCCATAAGTTCCATTCCAGGTTTGGATCCAAATTTGTGGGAGCTATTTCCATTGGCACTGGACTGCAGAGTTGTGAAAAACAACTAATGAACTACACGGCTTGAATGCTTCATTAACTGCACAACCTTCACATTGTGGGGGATGGTGCTACAAGGAAGGAGACCTAATGGCCAGCAGACTCTGCCGCCACCTTCCTTTAATTGTGGTATGGACAACAATCCTCCCCTACACACATTGCGGGAGGGGAGGGAAAAATGCAGTGAACACATCGCCGGGCATAATTGCTTCGTGTGCACAAAGTAGATGAGAATGATCCAGAATATCTTGTCATCTTTAATACACATGAAGGGGAACAGAGTGGGTTATGTGAAAACAGAATACTTGTCACATTAAACAAAAAGACAGTTTGGCATTAAAAAGAGTTTGTGTGTGAGCCTTTGTGAAGGACAGACATGATCTCTGACCTCAAGAGTTTATGGTATAGTGAAAAGTGAAAGTGTATGTAATTTCCCTTTATTTAAATAAAAATATGGGATTACTGTTGGTGTCAAAAGTTAAATTCACCAGATTTTTCCATTACAAACATGTATCACCTGGTAGAGAATGGATATGAGGTGTTCTTGAATGTAGTCTTGAACAGTTGTGGGAGAGAAGCATACTTTTTGTTCTCTTCTTTCCAATGTTTTCCCTAACCCTTTTCTTGCTCTTATCCTCCTGGCCAGTCATCTTTGACTTTACTGCATATGCAACAAGCCCATTTCAGAAAGCCTGTCTTGTACAAGAGTGGCCTTTCAAAGGAAACTGTTGCCCCGTTTATCATTTTGTTTTGTTCATCTCAAGAGTGGAAACAGTAGCTACAAAGGGTAATTTCAGATGTGATGAAATTGCCGTTCACCACAGAGGACCACAGTGGATTCCCTGTGGAGGCAGTAAGGCCATGCACATCAGTTTGCTCCCAGCCAGATGTTCACCACAGTGAACATCCGGCTGGGATCAAATTGACCATGGTTCTGGAACTCCGGCCAGCCCAAGGTCCAGAACCGTGGTTAGATTGACCACGGGTCCAGACCTCAGGGCAGGAACCGTGGTCAGATTGGCCATGATCCGGGATAGGCCAAAGGTAACATCTGTTACCTTCAGCCCAGCCCGGATTGTGCCCCTGACTGTGGGACGGCATCAGGCGCGTTAGCCACTGTGTCTGCCCGTCTCCCCGAGGGCGGGTGGCCAGGGGAGCGTGGGGGGAGGGGCTGTGCGGTTGTACCGCACAGCCCCTCCCCGCGCAGTCCTGCCCCTTCCCCGATCCCCCTCAAAGATCAGTCCAGCACGTCTAAAGGACCGCTGGCCTGATCACAGACTGGGATCCGAGATGGATCCCGGTCCAGCGGGGCGGGCCTCCGGGCCTGTCATGTCTGAAATTACCCTAAGGCTTCCATAATAGCTTGACCACAGTATGGAAACACACAAGTGGTGAATTTATCATTGTATTGCTCAGTGTTTGTTTCAGTAAAGGAGCTGAAAACAAATGAAGACTGTTTTCAACACCCAGCAATACTGGATTTCATTAATTTTTATTTTATTTTCTGGTTATATGGAGGAATGCATATGAAAGGAACTCAAGCTTTGTGCACAGCATCTCTTAATTTGTTTAAATAAATTTACGTCTAGTCTGTCTGCTAAAATCTGGATGTGTAACAGATGGGATTCTTCTCAGTAATACAAAAAAAGTGTGGTGTTGATATCACATGATATAGGGCTAGAAAAGCATCCCATGAAATTATGGCTCTCTAACCCTTGGATTAAACGTAAGGGGGTATATATTCTCAAAGTGTAAGGATGTATGTTATGTATATATATATATACAATAAATTACTATTTTAAGCCCAAATAATGGAATATTTATTTCGATTCACATTATCCAGTGATGCTTTTTTTTTATGACAACAATATGTACTTTATGGGGAACAGTTAGATCTCTGACCCCCACAGGTGATAAGAATTTAGGGTCTGTCTTGTGATTTTAAATGTGTCCTAGCTATTGGCAAAACTAACATTCACTGATCATGTTGAAATCAAATAAATATTTTCACATTTTTCTAATAACTTTGAAGCAGCTACTGCAAGTTTTCTTGTTTCTCATTGTGTGCCTAAAACACAAATAGAATGCCTTGGTTTGAGACCTGCTGTTGAACTGTTGGAAAATGGCTCTGCGATTAGAGCTAATTTAGCATTCAGTAGGCTCTAGATTGGATTTGTTCTTATTAGTCTGGAGACACACTGATAGAACAGTCTGATGAGAATATCTTAGTAGCCAGTGTAATTTCCCTAGCTTGAACTAAAGCATTCGGAAGCATTTTTTTAGTAGCAGGAAGCAAAACTAAACTCCTTTTCTGAAGGAGGTTTTCTTTTTGCTTTAAGGGGGGGAAAGACTAAATGTAAATTCATTTGTGTAGTGGATGATATTCCACTTTTGCCTTCTGTCATACTGAGTCTGCCTGTAAAAAATTTTTAAAAAATAAATAAATCCTCTCTTGTCCTGAATTTAGCCTTTTCTAAATATTATCCTTTATTCTGAAAGTGGGCCCACTGAAATTGGACTACTTGGCTTATCAGGATTTGGTCCTTAATGGCTTAGAGCAGTTCTACCTGTCCTTAGAATATGGGAAAGAAGAGACCGCTGTAGCACTTCTGACTGCCTGGCCCTACATGACTGTAGGGCGTTTATAGACGAGACAAAAAAGGCGGCTGATCCTTTGATCAGCCGCCTTTCTTTGCGCTCATCTAAACTGTAAGGCCGGATCTTACTCCGCGTCTGACCGGGTCGGCGATCCTGGCCCCTCAGACGCGGATCCCCGAAGTGCCGGCTTTACGCCGCACTTCCGGGTTCCCTGGCCGAGTGCGAATACGCGGAAAGGTGCGCATGCGCACAACGACTGTATGCCGTGTCTGAACATCAGATACGGCATACAGAGGAAGGCAGGGGAGAGATGCCGGCACTGAACGATCCCGCTTGTGAGCGGGATCGTCTAACAGTGCCCCAAGGCATTCAGCTGCCACAGGGCAGCTTTGGTGTAAGTACCTATGACAAGTAAGTATGCATATATAGGTTCCATTTTATTATGTTTTCATCCTGGGTTATTTTTACATTTGGAGGTTTATATGCAGGTTGGTGAGTACCTATGCTGTGATCAGCTTTCCTAGGTATTTGACTACTTAGAAGGGGGGTGGATTTTGTTTTTGTTTTTCTGGTATTAACAGCATAATTTCTTTTTTCATTATTAATCAATCAATAATAATTTATTGCATGACAATAAAGTTGTTGCAAGAAAATGTACACGCGCACAAGTTAAAATAAATAAGATCGTACACAAAACATAATAAGTGAGTAATCCATTAGTAATACAAAATACTTTATAATACTGTAAATGCAAATAACCGCCCCAACTAAAGGGCAAGTCCAAAAAACCCCAACAAACATTTCATTATTAATTCCAGAAAAACAAAAAGTGTAATAATGAAATTGTGGAATAAAAACAAAAATTTTGGAATTAAAATAATTTAAAATTTTGGAACATATATATTAGGTTGTTACTTCTTTGTTTACTGTTGGATTTGCAAGACATTTGTAGGAAGTGTGCCCCTTACCCAAGGGATCACATTCTGCCAAATTTCAGAAAGATTGGATAAAGATCCTGATTTTATAAGCATCATAGTGATGCATTTCTGGCTGTTTTCTAGTTGTCCCGCGTGGATGAAATTTAGACAGATTGTACCTCTCATACAAGGGTTCATTCCTGCCACGTTTCAGAAATACTGGATAAAGGGTTCCAATTTTATAAGTAATTTACTTTTCATGGTTGTGCACACATTTCCAGCGGTAACGTCTTTGTTTTCCGTCCAATATGGATGTAATCTGGATTCATTGTACCCCTCAGCCAAGGGATCATACCTGCCAAATGTCATAAGCATTGGATAGGAGCTGTTTTAGGAGGGGCGGGGTATAAATGTGAACAAATAAATAAAATGCCCAAATTTTATAAGCAACTGAATCTTTGTAATTTTAACAGAAGTCATGTGAATACAAGTCCTGAAAACTTTGGGACAAAAACAAAAATTTCAGGACATAACCAAGACTTCAGGCAGCAAGGCAGAGAGGAGGGGAAAGCATTGCAGCCCAAACGTACCCTGCAGCACTGTGACAGAGGACATAAGAGAATCTCTTCATTGGCTCTTTCCTAATCAGATGCTTCCAAATTCCCAGTAAAAAGGAGGAGAGTTGAGGTGGGCACATCACATAATGAGACTGCATGATTGACATTTCTGCTGGCCAGTTGGCATCACAAACCCATCTTGTATCACTGTGACAAACATAAGAGAATTCCTAGTATAGTCTCATTCTCTGGAGATTCTGCCAAGGCTTCCAACTTCCACTGCAATCAGGGAGACTTGGGTGTGAGCATTGGGCAGCAAATATAAGCTTCTGCCAAGCTGCGTAGCCTCCACCATGGCTACATATTGTGTGGCTCATAGGCTGGCTCAGTGCTCTTTGTGTGTAACTGTGTGTGCTGCAGTCTCCAGCCTCACTGCAAGTGCTCATTGTGACAAAATGCAGCATGGGACGCTATACAACAAAGCCACCCGCCTTACTGGGTTACGTCTAAAGATCACTGCCAGCACCGGGAACCAGGAAACTAAAGGGATTCACACCTTCCCGGATATGTGAACCCCAATCCAGCTGTAGCTCTTCACCCACAGCTCCCCCAGTACCCCTCTTGCTGAGGTCAGTCACCCTAAAGTCGCTCTCCGTAGGCAGGGCTGCTGGAACCTATGTGTCTTGCCAGGACTCCCCTTCGTGGGTACAAATCCTTCTAACCTTTAAAGGTACCAGAGGCTTTTTCTTTCCAGCCCCTGGTCTTTTAACTTAGGCACAGATACACCCGTTTTACAAAACAAAAGAGATAATTTATTGGCCAAAAGCAGAGAAACTGGTTTGGCAACAAGGCTAAGGTAAAAGGCTTTGGATAAAGAGGGAAGGAACCTTAAAATACAGTCTCAGATTTTGGGGATCAGGTGTCACCTGGTTTGGGTAGCCACCTCCTAGGACTGAGGGTAGAAAGGCTGTTGCTGGTACTCACAGATTCCTTTTCATCACCTGTGCAGGTAGAAACATGTCTTAGCTGGCTCCCTGCCAGCAGCGTGTTGCAGTTTCGAAAGAGAAAGTCAGAGAGAGAGCGTGGAAGGGGTGTGTCCTGTCTTTTTAAGCTCAATCCCTCCTCCCCTTTGGGAATCGCCCCCAGGTTTCTCCAAGCCCAGTGAACTGCCTGAGCCCTCTGACCTCTGATGTCACCTAGGGGAGACATCATGGCGTTCACCTTGAGATACTGATTCCTGTCCTTGGCTTGTGGAGCATGCCTAGAAGACTCGTCCTGTGACCTTGCGTTAGACAGGCCCGGGGGGGAGGGGGGAGGTTTGATAGGGTGTAACTGAGCGTTTTCTAGGGGACTCTGGTATGGAAACGGGCATTTTGCCACACTCATAAAGCAGAACTCTGTACCTACCCTGCCCCACATATGCCCCCGCAGACTGGGGTGCCAATAACTGAAACCTATGCCAGCACCAGTGCCTCTGTCACCTGCTCCTCCTCTGCTCTGCCCACCCACTCCTGTCTCCTTCACCCTCTCTACAAATGCTCCAAAAAGCAGATCTCTGCATCTAGTAAAACCTTTATAATTTAAACAGAGGCAACACCTACTATTGATTTAAGGAAATAGCTAACTTTTTTAAAATCACAAAATATGAATTGCTTATAATTCAATCTTTTTGAAATTTGGCAAGGATGATCCCTTTGGGTAAGGGTCATAACCTGTCAGAATTGCATCCAAATTATATGGATAACGAAGATGTTACAGATGGAAATGTGTGTGCAAACCATGAAATGATTAAATTTCTTGTAAATTTGGAACCCTTTATCCAGCCTTTATGAAAAATCAGCAGGGTTAATTCCCATGGTTACCGGTACAATCTGTCCAGATTTCATGCAAATTGGATGAAAAATGAAGAACTTACATCTGGAAATATTTCCCAATGAAACCAATGGAAAACTAAAATGAAACTTAATTACAAAAACAAAAATTCTCAATAGCAAAAACCAGAAAAATGAAATTTTTTACAACTAAAAAGAAAACAAAAAACAAAATGGGTCCCTTGTGCACACCCCTACCTTAGCCCTTCCACAAATAGCCTACATTGTGCACTTTTGTCCAAAACACTACTTGCTTACACACACACCACACTTCTTGCTTGCACACACCTCTCTCTCTCTCTCTGTGTCTTTTCCCTTTCCCTAAATAAATATAAGCAACAAATTTGAAGTCAGTCTTCCTTAAAACTATGTGCTTTCCAAGCTCTTTCATCCCCAGTCTGAGGGAATATAAGCTTAACACCCTTGAAGTGCTCATGCTCCCAGTTTTTAGTAGCTCAAATGGTATAGGATGTTAATTTGCTCTGGTCTGGGCCCGGCCTTAAATAGCTAAAATATTTCTGTTGACAGAGATAGTATTTCCTTACAAATATAACTCAATGGAAAATTAATGCTACCTTGTAACTTTCCCTTCCAGATCATGGTAACAAGGAGAATACAGATGTGGAACAAGCTTTGTTTTGTTAACATTGCTTGTATGACATGCATACAAATGTTACCAAAATGGATGATGCATCAGTTTGAGGTGGAAGCTTTCGTGGAAACGTTAACCACAGTCAATTTTATTACCATTCAGGAGGCTTTAAGCTAATCTTTGTCTGTTCAGGGCTAGAATAAATCAAAGCAACCACATCACCCGTCTTTTTCTCTTTCCTTGAAGGCAGACAAAATCTCTTAGAAATCTTTGAGTTTTGCCACATAACATGCCAATCACAATACAGTAGGTAAACATTAACCACACAGCTCATTCTTTCGCTGCAGTAAGCTGGATGACTGCACTGCTTACTATCCTTCACAGCCAGCCTGAAGGTAGAGAGAGGAACCATAACTCAAGCCAATGAACTGTGGATAATGAGTACAGATATGAATAACCGTTCTTTCCTTTGCTACCTGTTAAACCGTTCCAGAGCCGTTTTATTGCACTCAGATTCTGCATGCTTTTGTTGTATTTTTCTTCCTGGAACCAAAACAATATTTCAACATCTCTCATGTTTAAAGAGATCATGTAAGAAATACTGTAGCATTAGACTTATATTTCAAGTGTATCGCATATATCACTTTTCAGTAAGCCTTATTCCTTGAGGAAATTTGCTTTGTTCTATGGATAATGGTATTTGCAGTCTTGACTTGCTCACATTCTGTTATGATTTCATGATGGCAGGTTGGGTGCAATTTTATGAACCAGAAAGAGCTTTCTGTAATGGGTAGACATCAAATGGAATTCAGTAATTATATACCGTTTCCACCAAAAGTTCAGAATTTTGTCTTTGAACGGGGTAAAGTAGATTCTGAGAGAGATGGAAATCCCAGAGAGGGAAAAAAAGAAAAGAAGGGGTTGGTCGTGGTGGTTCTCACAGTTCCTCAGAACATGTGAAACCACTAAGACCCACACCGCCCTGAGCAGAGTGTGTATACATACATATATACACACACACACACACAAATATATACATACAGATACACAGACACACACATACCACACCACACCACACACAGGAATATATTTTAATTATTTTTTTTAAAAAAGAGATAAAACAAGGCAAGCAGTAATATTCAGTAAGAAAATCATTCATTTCATAACACTTAGTTCTTGTCATAATACCTCCTTAATGATCTCGTGTATCCATCTTGGATTTTCCTGTAGATAGCAGTCAAATGCCATTGGATTTTGTTATTAGCCTTACCCATAAAATGTCCCCCTGAAGCAATTTCTACCAGTCTTTTAAACATGGACTGCAGCTATGCTGTATTTTACAAAAATAATGATAATAAGGTTGAAAATCTCTGGAATCTCTGGACAGATTATAGGCTGCCTCCAAGCAATCCCCTCTACCAAAATTCAGACAAATAGATAAATAGTGCTGCTGCATGTCACTACAATGACAGCAAATCTTCATTTGGAGGCTTTCCCACAGTCAGTATGTGAGATTCTCTTGAAGCCATTGGGTTCAAGTAAACACAATGCAATATAATGTACAATTAGTGCTTATTAGGGTCCCAAAGGAATGGGGGATAGAAATATATATTGATTAATTAGAATTAAAATTAAAGAGACTCAGGCCTGGAGCAGTAGCAAATAAAACCCATATATCTACATATAAGATACCCAGTAAAGCCCCCCGGATCCTAACCCTGCCTGTTGAATGCCTGGTCAAATAAATAGGTCTTATATTGCCTCTGGAAGATGCTCAGACTAGAGCTTTGACAAACATCTAAGGCATTACCCAAATTACAGGGGGGTTCCCAGTCACCCTGCCTTGTTTGACAGCCTCCTTAACTACTGGCTTTAGAAGGCCACGGGGTGGGGGTTGGGGGGGGCATGGATTGTGGATTTCATTGAAGTGCCCCTCACCTTTTCCTTTATAATTCAAGCACTGGTCTAAGGTAAGGGAGTTCCAGAGCTGTGGAGCAGCCATTGAGAATGCCCCTCTGCATACTTGGACTTAGTGAAATAATGGAACTTGCAAGAGAGCACTTTCAGTCGACCCTGGATTATTGGGGGCATGAGAGAGGTGGCCCTTTTAGATATGCGGAACCCAGGCTGCTTAGGGCTTTAATGGTCAAAACCAGCATGTTAAGTTGTGCCTGGAACACTATTGGCAGCCAGTGCAGATTCTGGTGTAATGTGCTCCTGGCGACACAACCCTTTCAGGAGTAGGGCTTAAAATGAGAAGCATATTTCTTTCTCCTCACAAAAATATTGCGAGAATTGCGACTTGTCACTGAGATCTGGTACAATCTCGATAGCAGACCGAGATTTTGGTCAATAATTTTTTTGTTGAAATACCATTTACCGTCGTTTACCATTACTGTTTACCGTATACTGATTTACCATGTCCTGCCTTTCTCCCAGTAATGCACATGAACATTACTCGGATGAACGCGGTACATGGTAAATCAGTATACAGTGGTAAATTGCTGTAAATGGTGTTTCAAGAAAAAATTCTCAACTGAGAAATATCGAGAATCATTATTTTTCTTATCATTTCTAGCATAAAATGAATCGAGAATCATGATTCTCGACGATAACTGAGAAAAATTCGAGGTTCAGTTTCAGCCCTATTCAGGAGGCAGGCAGCCATGTTCTGCACCAGCTGCAAGCCCTGAACAGTCTTCAAGGGCAGCCCACACAGCGTGCATTGCAGTAGTCTAATCTTGAGATAATGACGGTATGCATGACTGTGGCCAGATCCATAACTGAAAGAAAGTGTCTCAGACTTTTCATCAGTTTTGTTGTTTAAAGGCACTCCTGGCTACGTCTGCAACCTGATATCCCAGACGCAGCACAGGATCTAGGAGCATGAACTTGTGTAATTATGTTTTAAACTCAGTTATAGTATTGGTCTTCACAACATCTCATTGCAATGAGTTCTGCAGGGTAATTCTGTATTGTGAAAAAGTACTTCCTTTTGTTGATTTTGGGCCTAGTGCTTGTTAATTTAATTGGGTATGGCCTAGTTGTAGTAGTATAAAAAATAGTAGACAACTGCTGTTTGTTCGCTTTCATGGTCCAGTTCATGATTTTAAATATCTCTATCATATCCTGCTTCAGTGGCGCACCTTTTCTAAGATGATGGAGCTATTTGGCCTTCTCCTTATATGGAGGTTTCCCTAGTCATTCAATACATGATTTTGCAGTTTGTTTTGTAACTGCATAAGAAAATGAAAATGCTGAATAAAAGTATACTGAATTCATTGCATTTTAGACCCTTTTTACATGAGACGGTACCACCACTCATGCCCACGCAGCAGAACTGCACGGGCATGAGTGGTACCATCTTGTGTAAATCCTGCAGCCGGTGAGTGGGGATGTGTGTGCACACCCACAAAACACCCATCCCTACTCACCCCCCACGCATGGAGCAACCGAGGAAAATAGAGGTTGCTCCATGCCTGGGGGTGGGGAATGGGACTGCGTCCATGTGTACCGGCACCCATGCTGTGGCGCACACCCCCATCCCCCACGTAGCTGTGGCCTGCGTAAAAAGGTCCTTAATAGTGGGTAATGTATCTTTAAGTTTCACCAAACAATCATTTCAAGCAGAACATTTCCTTTAAATGTATCTATATGTGGGCTTTGAATGTAGATAATGTGTTTGCTTTAAGGTAGAGATGGTGAACTTTTTCCATGTCGTTGGCTACTTTGAAAACTAGGGCAAACTCCATGGGTCAGACAGGAGTTGTGGTGGGGTGTTGGAAGTGGTTGGCTTGGACCTGGAAAAGGAACAAAAGGGTCAATATCATGTATCTATGCTATGGATCTGCCCCCCCCCCCCCGACCTATGGGCATGTTCTCTGTAGCAGGGAGGCTGTGTGCAGACCATGCTCCAAGGGGTTAAAACAGCAAGGCCCCTTTAAGCTATAGCACGTCATGCTCGGGTCACGCTGAGAACGGGCCTTTATATATATATTTATTTATTTATATTTACTACTTCGCCCCTCTCACCCAATAGTGACTCGGGATGGCTTCCATAAAACAATAAAACATGTAAAATACAAGAATAATCATATAAATAAACATAAAACAATACAACATATAATATAAAGCCAGTTCTGCACAAAAAACACACCCAAACTGTCCTTTAAACCATCCCTCCCCCTCCCCCCCGACACCTGACGGAAGAGCCAAGTCTTACATTGCTGCCGGAAGGTGAGAATATTTGGGCTGAGACTAATATCTGCCAGGAGGGTATTCCACGGCGAGGGAACCGCTGCAGCAAACGTCCGCCTATCTGTACGGGCCCACCTATAATGTAGGACCTCTAGGAGGTGCTCCCAGACAACCGTAGGAGCCACCCAGGAAGTGAGGCAATCAGACAGGCATGGCCTATACCATTTTTAGGACTTTATAAGTCAAGACAAGAACCTTGAATTGGGTCTGGGAGACAACAGGCAGCCAGTGCAATGCCTGGAGCACAGGTTTTATATGCTCCCTTTGGTTCATCCCTGCAAGCATTCTCCACTAGCTGCAGCTTCTGGACCATCACCAGGGGCAGCCCCACATAGAGTGCATAACAGTAGACTAGCCTCGAGATGGCGAATGAATGGATAACAGTGGTGATATCGGAGTCCGAGACATATGGGTGGAGCCTCTTCACCCGATGTAATTGGCGAAAGGTACCCCAGCCACAGCCGACACCTGCAAATCCAGGAGCACCCCCAGGCTCCACACAGATGGAACCAATGGAGGGCGGACCCCCCCCCCCAATACAGGGGCATTCCCCTCCCCCAGATCCCCAACCCCACCCACCATCCACCAACATCACCTCTGTCTTGTTGGGATTGAGCTTCAATCAACTAGACCTCATCCAATCACCCACCGCAACCAGACACTGGGAAAGCAACAAGACAGCAGGACCTGGGTCAGCTGAAAAGGATAAGTACAGCTGGGTGCCGTCTGCATATTGATGGCAGCAGACTCCCCAGCTGCGTACGACCTCCCCCAGCAGCTTCATATACACATTGAATAAGAGAGGGGACAAGGTGGTATCCTGTGGGACCCCACACGGAAGATCTCCAGGGGAAGATGCAACTTTAGAAGTTGGAAGCTGCTGGGAGAGTGGCCAGGTAGGAGCAGCCTGGTGAAAGGGACCAGCCAGGAGACTAAGTAGAGAGAGAGATTTCACTTGGGCAGTAGCCGCATGTGAGTGGGATGACCCAAGAAAGAACTGAGGGCATGGGTGCTGGGTGGCAGACAGCACCCGTGGAATTGGCAGGAGGGATCTCATACAAGCCAGAGGGTGGAGGAGGCAGCAGTGTGAAAGGCTTCAGAAGGAAGCAGCAGCTGTAAGCAGACCAGCCGCTAGAAATTGACTACTCCGGCAAGAGGAATTAGCAATGTCTTCACAGTGGCTGCGTGTTGCTCTTCTCCCCTGCTTTTTCCCATAGCTTATTAATGTTTTCTGGTCCATCTGATATCTATAGAAACCAACCTGTAGTGTCCTGAGTGCATTAAGGTTTCATACTGCTGTTTCAGACTTTAATAATAAAAATAATTGTATATTAAATTATTATAATTATATAATTAATAATTTATATATATATATATATATGTGTGTGTGTGTATATGTGTGTATATATATATATATATATATATAAAAATAAAAGATAATTAGCCATGGCACTCAGAATGCCTTACATATAACTAATAAACACAACTTTTAATCCTCACAACAACTCTGTGAGGTAGCTTAGGCTGAGAGAATATTGTGACTTGCCCAAGGTCACCCAATGAGTTTCTAGCTAAGGCGAGACTAGAACCAGGGTCCCCCCAGGGTCCCGCCCCCCCGCCTCCCAGTCCAAGTACTGCGCACTTAGCCATTACACAACACTGGCTTTGAGTAGCAGTTATTTGTTGATAGTTTGCTTACCGCCTTTACTGAGAAGAAAACGAAAATGAAAATGCTGATAAAAGTGAAAGGTACATCAGCATCCCTCTTCACTCTTGAAAACCAATTATTTTCAATCTTTTGGGTTTTGGAGTTCAAAATATTATATAAATGTTAATCACTCACAACTGTGCTCCTCTATATAATTCAGTTATGAGTCCATCTTAATTATCTAGATGAAGCTTGTGACCATCTGATACAATTACTGTGCCTGCTCAGTACACATTACTTTAAAGGTCTTAGCTGAAACACATTGTTATTTCAATGTGCTGTGACATGCTCTTTCATGAAGCAGGATTATAGTATTGTAATACAGTGGTGCTCTACACTGGGCTTTCAACCTTATACAAAACTGGAAGTCTTTAGGCACGTTCTTTTACATTTATATAGAGATGGTGGGATTTCATGGCAATTTTGTAAAAACATGACCAAGTGGATGGAATTGGGGAGTTGAGTTAATAATCTATCTTCCCCCTGGGTACCTATTTGGTTGTATTTCTATTTGACTTTTTGGCCTCTCTCTTGGCACTTCACTGTATCTCAAAATGTTCTATAAATCATGCCCTGTTAAGTTGGTAGCAGAGTAAGAAAATACATGGAAATTACTTGCACCATAGCTTGCTTTGGAAGGAGTGTACTTTTAGTCACAATTAAAATAAGATTGTAAATACAGCGGACACTCTCCCATATTTCCATTCTGCTCTAAACAAAATGAAGCTTACATCTTCCTGGAAGGTTCAATTTCATACAGTATTAATTTTGCCTTTTGCCATCTTATAACATTTTAAAGACTGCAAGATCTAACTTATTTTGATCTGCAGAAGCCCAGTCATCACATCTAATTATTTGTTCATTATTAATGTAATAGTTTGTTAATTGTTTAACTTGTTACAATTATTGAGGCCAAGACTTTTTCACAACTAATAAAGGGACTGGAATGATGAATGAGTAAGAAATGTATTCAGAGATCATTGTGGATCCACTTGGGAGTACAGGATATATCTAGTTACACTGAAAAGCTTCCTTTCCACTTGAATTCATACCATATGAAAACTTAATCCAACAGCACAACATTGAAGTGTGGTATACAGTCCTGCCAGGTGTGAAACTTTAAATGATCTATTCATAACGCTAGGACTTCATGCAAAAGCTATTTCTTCGGATGCGAAAGTCTAGAATTTAATCTGTTTAAGACAATTGGGTCAATACATAAACTGTGGGTGAAAACAGACATAATGCTAACTCCACCTTACTACTTTAACATCGCTTTAACATTTCTAATGCATGGTGCAGGGCTGAATTGGTGCCCTATGCAGCCCTGCGGCATGCATAAGAAATGTTAAAGTGGAGTTCGTGTTAAGTCTGTTTTCACCCAATGTGGTCTAGATGTGAGAGACTGAATATCTTAATAGCTGGAGGGGGGAGAAGGGACTGTGAGGGATTGTAACATATCCACAGTGTCTGCGATCCCAAGCGGGATCTCCATGGGATCCACACAGGTCCCGCATGGGATCCGCGCAGCGCGATGCAATCCCTATGCAGATACGTGTTATTTTCACGCACATGCAGGATGCGCGCAGCATGCGTGGGGCATGGGATCGCTCCCAGTGTCTGGTATAGTGGTTAAAAGGATATGTGCATGTGAGGCAGTATCCGAAAGAATGGCACCATCCACACTGGGCTAGAGAGAGGTGGAGAAATATCAGTAAAGGAAGTACTTTAAAGGTGGCTTCAAATAAGTGTTTTATAACAAATCTCACCGCAGTTTGAAATGTAAGCATTGCAGATGCGCTTCTGTAATGTTTGCTGTATCAATACAAATGTGTGCTGAATTCATATTGTAGCCATTTGCAACCAATCCCAACCCATTCCCTGAGGTGTAGCACTTAGTGAATGCTTTCTTACAGGGAGAAAATAGTAAGAAGTAGAAATATGTTCACTAAGGAGTTGGAAATAGTGGATGACAAGAGAGAGGTCAAGAACTCCAGTTGTTCTTAGGAACTGCTTTGCAAGGGCCGTGCTAAAGACCGTATAAAGAGGTCATTCAAAGTCAACATACTGGACTTTTGTTGATGGAAAGCTTCTGTATCCTTAAGAGGAATTCTCAAAGGAGCTGAGTGAAAATTACCTATGTGGAACACAGCCAGGGTGAGTAAGATCTTGTGGGTATGTACCACATAACCATCATACGTGCCTTCATTACCTTGAGACTAGACGACTGAAGTGCTTTCTGTGCGGGGCTGCCCTGAGGACTGCAGCACTGACTGCCAGTAGCATTCTGGGCACAGCACAAGGTGCTGGTTAGACCTGTAAAGCCCTAAACAGCCTGGACTCTACATATCCCAAGGATCGCCTTCCTCCTTGTGTCCCTCCACAGCTTCGAAGATCAGCTGAGAGTGCCCTTTAGTAATTTCCATCATTGCCCCAGGTCCATACAACCCAGGCATGTGGAGAGGCATTCTCAGCGGCTGCACCACAACTCTGGAACTCCCTTCCCCTGGAGGTTTGCCTAAGCCCTGCTTTGAATGTCTTCCAGAGGCAGCGTAAGACCTACTTATTCTGCCAGGCATATGACCGGCAGGGGTAGATTAAGGAAAGGGCGGGGGAATTGGATAAGGATTTTATGGATTTTACTTAGTATCTCATCTTTATGATGTTAGTTGCTATTTGTGGATAAAGCAGGATAAAATCTAAATAAATAGCTGCCAAGCACATAGATGAAAGCTGACCTTGAAAGCCCTAATTTTAGGAAATGTATTTATACAATAATTTAATACCCTGCCCCCTCCTGCCAAAGGCAGCTCACAATATAAATTAAAAACAAGATATAAAATACATTTAAAATATTCTTCCCATCCCCCCCACCCAGTCCCCATCTCCCCCACCAAAGACCTGGCCAGAACAGCCAGGTTTTGCACTGTCTTCTAAAAGAGGTGAGGTCCGGGGCCAAATGAACTGCTACTGGAAGGGAGTTCCATAGCCTTGGGGCACCCACCAAGAACGCCTTCCCCATGATGGCCACCAAAGAAACCTGGCAGACTTTGAGGAGGGTGCCCCCGGCCGATCAAGAGTCTGGGGTGTGAGGCAGTCCCACAGGTAGGCATGGCCTAGATCGTGTAGCGCTTTATAGGTAAGAACCAATACCTTGTATCGTGCCCGGAAGACTATGAGTAGAGTGTGTAGTGAGTAGAGCACCGGTGTTATGTACCTTCAATTTTGTGTAATACTCTAAGCAGCTTGTTCAGGTAAGAACTGACCCAGTTTATCTTTCACTGATCTCTATTGGACCTTTCCACATTGTATACTGCAGCTTGTTGTGCACTGCCCATATCAAAATCTATGAGAATGAACATTGATTTTTCTTTTCTTGCTTAAACAGGAGAGCTGTGCCTCTGACACATCATTATACCAAAGATCTATACAGTGTAAATCCTTGAGAAAAGGACCTTCAGTTTTCAGATAAGATGACAAGTATTTCATAGCACAACAACTGTAATCATTTCAGATTATCCTTATGTCTTGTGAGTGCACGGAGTAGACAAAACATATTATAGTTTAATGGCACAGTAGCTTTAGTCCTGAAGCAAGAGCAGGTGCTCTTGTTCTGCCGGAAAATACCAAAGTTTTTTACATTTTCCATGGTTTTCCGCTATTTTCTGCCATTTCAGTAATTTCCAGTAATTTAATTGTTGGTATTACTGATAATATCAGAAATTACAAAAAAAATATACTGAAGATACAGAAAATTACTGAAATTGTGGAAAATCATGAAAAATGACAAAAATGACAGTAGATTTCCTCCTCGTGCAAATGATGGCAAAAAAGCTGTTTCCATAGAAAACAGCACTCAGAGATTTTTCGTCTCAGCTCTATAAGCACTTTCTGACATGTTACTCTTCCATATAATGGCAATACATGTTGCTAGCATGTGCTTATAACCATGCTCTTTTCTTACAGATCACATCTTGACTATCCTTGGAGTAAAGCATACAAGTCATTGCATGGCAAATGTCCATTGTTGTTTTGATAGGACTCTGAGATTATGGTGCTGCGTGTTGATGATTGTGTTGGGGCTTTGGGTGTTAAGCAGAGATCAGTTTCAGTTAGATTTTATGTCAAATTCTGCTGAAATGGTATAGCAAATTCAAGCATCCCTTCAAAAAAATTAAAATGTTATGTAATTCTTTAGAAAACTAGTGTATGGAAAAGCTTTAAACCCAAGAAAACTTTTAGTCCTTGAGCCAGGCTCCAGAAATTTGGCCATTGATACCGTCTTGGGGGATGGTGATTTTTGGCAAGGTCTTATACCCCTAGAGATGGGAAATAGGTGATAGCATTTTTCAGCACTTGTAGCTTTATGTGTATAACCACAACTTTTTAAAACCCTCCCCCATTTGTTTTGTGATGGTTTTATTAGTTGAAATGCTTGTAAAAAAATTGTTTATAAAGCTAGGGAGGTGCAATTTTGTGATAAGGTAACCAGATATGTCGACTTGACTCTGTAATAAACAAAATGAAAACATGTTAACGTTATTAAGGGTGAAAGGTATCTTTTTATCCTTTGTAAAAGTGAGAGCTACTTGCGAGATTACATTTATGTGCAGACTTTTAGAACAAGAGCATGTTTGTTTCCTTACAGCTCAAATTCACGTAGTAATCCACAATATATAACACTGTTACAAAAACCTTTACATTTTAATTGTCGAAAGGTAGGTTTGGTTTCTGTGTGCTGAACTGAAGTGATATTAAATGTTCATAATCATCATCCAGCTCTTCCTCAGCTACACTTTCATCATAATCTGAACTTGCTGCCCGGTTCTCACAGTCTTGGAGTCTGCACATATCCGTGCACGTGAGTCCATTTGACAAGCAGACACATTTTGGAGTTCACATCTCCTAGAGCAATTGCAGGCTAGTCGATCCAGCACGGTGTCAGGCTCTGGCACACCCTTCATCCAGTGTACAGCCAGTCGCTCAGCCCTTCCTTTGGTTTCCAACTTCCAGCCTCTGCCAACAGGGCTTGGGTCCTGCTCCAAACACCTTCTCCATATTGTAGCCTGGTAGTTTAGTTAAATGTGCACACTGCGCAAACAGTCCCTGCCTGGTGGCAGTTGGTGACTCTCAATCTCCTGTTTCCTTGCACAGAACAGGTGTATTCTCAGGTCATTAACTTTCACAGCAGAGGCTTTGGGGGCATAAAGAAGGCATGTGAATGTCTCTAGTTTGTCCATTAGTTCCAGAGAAAGATCCCATTCATGGCCCAACTCCATGAATGTGTTCTGTGCCGCTTTGTTGCTGGTCAAGATTTTCAGAGCACTTGGCTTCTCTTTGCCTGCAATTGCACTGACAGTATCACATCCAGTGTATGCATGCATTCTAATGAGAGCCCTACAGACATCTCTGCCAACACTTGCTCCTATTTTTCCAGTGTCAAAGACCCTTGTGCGTGCTCTTGTGTTACATTTCTGGAACAACGCTCCAATGCTTTAATGAAATGCCAAGCACATGATGAATACATCTGTGTCTTTGGAGCTGACCACAACTGCTTGATAGCCCTCTCCCGCAGCATGAGCTGCATGCAGCAGCAGCTGTCCATCCTCTTCCTCTTGCATAGACTGGAGAGCAGGCACCGCCTCATTGCCCTCAGGTTTGATTTTGGAACATTTGCCATTCACTGTAGCAAAGAGCACCTTCTCCTGCAGCTTCTCTGTATACTCTGCCTTCTTCCGTTCTTTGACTAGGAATGTGATAAGACTGGTTTTGTTGTCGACCTGACTCAGAAATTTCCTCCACTGTCTCACAATCTGTGAGGCTGTGATACTCTCCAGCTTATGTCTGGAGACTCTCTTCCCCTCTTACTGATCTTTCACCATTCTTGATGGAGATCTCCTGGTATGTGTCAAACACTACACCAATCCTTTAACTCTGTCTTCCATCCCTCAGTGTCAGAAAATACTGATTTGGCCAACTCTCCTTTTACCTTCTGGATCAGACTCATTCCATCAACAATAGTTATGGTATTTTCTGGTAGCTCCTCTGCTGCTGTCACATTCTTCTTCAAGCAAGTAGCTAAGTGGCTTTGTTTGTCTTTCTTAGTAACCTTTCCAGTGTTGACAAGGCCCTTGGCAAAGCTCCTAAGGAATGGGAAAGGATTATCCAGCACTTGGAGATTGCACCCTTGTGCCATCACAATGATGCAACCAAACAGTGACCTGTCTGCTTTCAAAATGATTGCCCTCCCTCTGGACTTCACTTCCTTCTTCTTGCACATGTTGCTGAACGTTTTTAGCTTGCTCATTTTCATTGGGCCATGAAATTTCTTTGTGGGTGGGCTATTCTCTAGTCTCTCATCCTTGAAGGTGGCATAACCTTGCTCACCAATCTCAAATGCATTCATCAAGTCAGAGGCAATGTCCCGAGGAGCTGCCTTTGCAGTTTAGATGCTAATGATACCTTGCTTTTCAGCAAATGGGTTTACCCAGCTTTGTAGGAGGCTCGCAACTGCTAATACAGCTTCTTCATCCTTTTCAACTCTTGGCCTTTGCAGGTCTGCACGCTGAAGATCTGTTTTGTTCGATTGCACCATATCTCTCAGTTGCCCCAGGAATGTACTCCAATGTTCAGCTGTAAAATAGTACTTTTTTACAGCACCAGACTTCAGACTGAACCATCTTGTGCCCCCTGGAGTCTAGGTGTCTTTGTTCACTGTTTACTTCAGTGGTTTGATCAACAGGGATGCACCCAAAGGGATTGCTGCTGGACATCTGAACAGAGAGACTTCCGTTTTTGAAGGCTTCATACACATCTGGATGTTCCTCTGACAGATTGGTCATTTGTGCATAGTAGGCTGGCAGGTATCTGGCATAGTTCAGCTTGTCATAGGTAAAGCACCATGGGATCATTGATCTGATGGCATGGAGGTACAATTCCCAGTTCCCCTCGCAAGAAGCATGCAGAAGGCCAAGCAACGCATCTTCTTGACATCCAAAATGCCATTGCGAAGGAGTTCTAATAAGTCTTTCTAAAGGTTCCTAAATTCTTCTAAAGCAGGGCTGTGCAGCAGGTTGTCAAAGTTCTTTTGGCACAAGTCCTCAGCCATGATGTTCACTTGGTGCAAAATGTTGCTGGTCTGTGACTTCTTCTCCTGGAGGTTTTCTTCTACCCACGGTATGAACTCTGTCCATGCTAGTCCAGTGGCGTAGCAAGGCCATGGCGGGCCTAGGCTCGTGTCCAAATTATGGGGGCCCCTATGGGTAAGGGGGTCTTCCTAAGCAGTGGCCCTGCCAAGCGGTCTTGCAGTCTGTATTAGTCTGCCACAACATGGCAGCACTACCCTAGCTCCTTCCCAGTAAGCCCCCATCTACTGAAGTGGCAGCAACCACTCCAGGAAGCAAGTTTTAAAAGTGGGCACTGGATAAGGGCATGGCCAGCACTCTGTCCTGCCAACTCTGCCCTGTCAACTCTGAAAACTTCCTAAAAACTCTAAAACGCGGGAGGGGCGGTGTGCGTTGCGGTCGGTGTGCGCTGAGTGGGCGGGAAGTTCTGACAGGTGCACATCGACCTCCCCCCACTGCCACCCAGGGAGCCTCCTCCGTTTTCCCAGATGGCTCCATGGGTGGGTGATGGGTGTGGACGGGTGTACACAGGAGCATGCACGCACACCCATCCCCTCCACCCAGTCGCGGCATGGTTCACATGGGTAGCAAACACCCATGAACACCCAGAAGGTGTTCATGGGTGTTTGCCACCCATGTAAAAAGGGCCTAAGAGAAGAATGGGAGGAGCACCACCTCACATGTCATTAGCAATATCTGGTCCATGCAGGGGACCCTCATTCCTTTGTCCCAACCTATACCTGCAAGGGTGCATGAGTTGCAACCCCACAGCAGGGGCTAGCCTGGGGGCTGAGGATTTAGACAGAAAATGCACTAGACCTGTGTGTGTGTTTAACGGTTGTTACCCCAGACTGAGGTTATTTGTTTAAATTAAGTTATGGCCATTGCCACCCAGTTCATTGGTGTCTGTGCCGCCTTCTGTTGATGTGGGGCAAAAATGCATTGCTCCCAAACAGGACAATGAAAATTCTATATTCACACTTGCTTCTGTTCTTTATCTTTCTATCCAGTGTGCTGAATGAGGCAGGGATCTTGTGGGAAAAGCAGCATGTTTTGCATAGTTAGACTCCCATCCTTTCATTTATACCAAAGGGAACAGGAATAAGTTTGCATGGGAACCATTAAAAGTTATCTTCCTGACTTGTGAATGCTGATTCAGTTCAACTGTATAGCTTGCAGGTTTTTCAAAGGAAAGGTGGAACTAAATAAACCCCTCAACATACATCACCGGCAGAATTTGAACCCTGAGTATTTAGGAGTATCAAGCTACCACTAGAGCATAGGGATGGGTGAACAGAACGCGGTTCGGCTGTTCGGACATTCGGTCGTTCGGTCCGAAACCCGAGTTCGGGTTCGGTGGAATTCGGTTTGGCCAAAGTTGGCCAAACAGCTGGAAATAGCGCTATTGATACCAAAACAATTTTTTTTTTTGTATTGGTATCATTTAACCCTGAAACCACCTCTAGTCTCCACCCCTGGTGCCAGGAAGTCTGCTCCTCAGCTGCCTCCCACTTCCATCATGTTTTTACCACCCCCGAACTCATCCAAACTTTTCCAAACTGTTCGGCCGTTCGAGCGTTTGGTTCGGTCGTCCGAACAGGCCATGTTCGGCCCAAACTCCGAACTTCTGAACCGTGTTTGCACATCCCTACTAGAGCAGAGATTCTCATCCTGGTGCTTAGGGAAAGTGTGAAAGTGCTCTCCAAGCCAGCTGTAAGTAGTGCTCGGGAGGGAGCACTTTCACACATGCGAGGCATCAAATTGAATTAAACTGAATTGCAGAGGGGAGACTTAATCTATGAAAATGTATGCAAATCATTCATGCAAATTATGCAGTGCTCCCAAGTAGTCACATACATCACTCCAGTGCTTGTGACTGAAAAAAAGTTGAGAACCTCTGCACTAGAGCAACAGTAGTAAATATACATCAGCTGGCAGAAGGAGGTGACTGTTAATCTTTAGAGTTTGATCCAGAGACATGGTCAGAGGGTTTCTGACTAAGGCTGCATTCACACCTGACCCGTTGTGGCGGCAGAGAGACCCGTGAGGGAAGACGCGGCAGTGGGGAGGAGCCTGATGGCAGAAGAGCTGATACGAACGGTGATCTGCCGCGGCTTCCCTTGCGCATGTCAGGGTGCAAAATCCTGCCCTGACATGTACAAGGGAAGCTGTGGCAGATCCCCATTCACACCGGCTCCTCTTCTGCCATCTGGCTCCTCCCCACTGCCGCATCTTTCCTCTGCCACCACTGCCACCACAGGTGTGAATGTGGCCCAAGTCTCTTTCTCTCTCTCTCTCTCTCTTCCCCCATACTGGGCTTTTCCCCATGTGATGACTCTATTAGCAGGAACCTGGCCTAGTTCACTTTTCTGTCTCCCATGTTAGGAATTGGGTAACTTATGCACCATTTGGAATCTGCAGCGGGCAATATGAGTCACTAGAGCCATGATCACGGTGTGGAAAGAGGGGTGTTCTTGCCTAGCCATTCCTAGTGCATCATGGATGGTGCTTTGCTGATCAGAACTGATCCCATCCTCAGAACGCAACGCACAGTGACTTTGGAACTCTTCCACAGTTTTACACAGCAACACAAGAGAGAATGGGACACTATAATTTTAACAGTCTCAAATACATTTGAGTGTAATTTCATAGCAGATCAAAAGCCTGAGAACAATTCACTTGCTGAATAGGCCTTCTGCAAGCAAAATGTTTCAGTACTCCCTTTTAATGGAACATGTTAAATGTTAAGAAGTTACATATAATGTTTCTTCTAACAGTTCCTACTAGCGGTTAAAAGTAATATAATCCTCCTATGATTCTACAGGGCCAAATATTTTGACGCCATCTAGGTATATTATACCTATATCACCTAAAATACATATAGACACACACACACACACAGACACACACACCTACCTTTTGGTTTGACATCTAAAAAGAGTGGGGGTGTCACAAAGTTGAGAGAGATGGGAGACAGAATAGCTAGGATACCACCTTTTGTTGGACCATCTTCTGGGGTGAGTGGATGCAAGTTTTCGAACTAGAGAGGGTTGTGGTGGTGGTGGTGTTTTTATCAGGCAAAACCTAAAACAAAATCAGAAATGAATTTTTATTTCTCTCTGGTTTGGCAGATCTTTTAGTGATTGTAGGCTTTTGTTGAGCTTCTTTTATGGTAACAAAAATACTGAGACTCATGGGAGAACGATTTCATTTGAGCAGGGTTTTTCTTAGAGGTTAACCTCAAAGTTCAGTCTGTCTTTATTTTGGTAATTACAAAGATTAGTGAGTTATAAACCTTTCCTCTACTTTCAGGCTTCTCAATGCCAATAAAATCAACTGCCTGAGGGTAAACACGTTCCAAGATCTGCATAATCTCAACCTGCTGTCTCTCTATGACAACAAACTGCAGACCATCAGCAAGGGACTACTTGCACCTCTCCAATCGATCCAGACTCTGTGAGTACACAGGCACGTTGCATCTGATGGCTCTTCTGTTTTCCCTAAAGATATTCTCTGCCTTTACAGTGGCTTTTCCCTTTTCTATCTGAAGTGGAGAGAGAAAAATAGTGTAAAATTCAGTATTGCGCAAAAAATTCCAGTAGTATCCCCTTCCTACGGTCATAAGTAATAAGTTACAATACAAAATATAAATTATGCATCAGCGTATGAAGGCTATAAATATTTAATTTGGAGATAAATTGAATGGCTTTATATCAGGATGATACTACGTGTATGTGACACTGTATGTGGGATATACAAAGACTATATCACTTTAGAAATATTTAAATAATGGCTTTCTGTGAGCTAATCTATTTATTGTTTCTCCCTACCAAAGGTTGATACCTACTGTACAGATCATGGGTACTGAAATTTAATTTAAATTGGCATTGCAAGTATGCAGGATAAATGTGTATATCACTGTCATTTATTATTCATTTAATTCCTCTACAAATACGATTTTTCAAAATATCCATTGATATATCATGCTTTCTTTCTAACTTTACTGTGTGATGAGAGACAGCAATTTTGAGAACTAGAATGGAGGTCAAAAACATTTTGACTTTTTTCCTAGCTACACCATAATAGATAATTGATTGAACAAGGTTCCGATCCTGCATTTGCACCTGCTGAGCCCCCTTGACTTCACTGGTTCATATACGTCAATAAATATCTTTTCAATGTTGATCCCATAGCTGTGAGATCTTGCAAAGAAAGAATTGCATTCTCTGACAGTTCTGACATATATTTGGGGGCAGGGAATCTAAACTGTAGAGTGATATTAAGCATAAGTATATGGCTAGATTAATGCACACTCCATGTCTGCAAGTATTTGCTGCAAATCAATTTTGTGACTATTTGCTGACCCAGAACATTAATTCACAGCAGTTAACTTATTTGTAACAGTAGTAAGTGGTGGTGCTCCTCCAAATGCTGGCAGCATGGAAATAATTTGCCACTAATATTTGACTCGCATCTCTTTCAATAAGGAAAGCAGCAACTAAAGTGTGTATGTGTGCATCAACTTTATAAATGTAAAACATATGAATTCATAAAGATGAGAGAATTAGATTTAGATAATCAAGCTGCCTGTTAATGACTGCTAGAGAGGAGCATATAGTTCAACAAAGAAAGTGAAGCAATGTTTAATAAACTGAAAATAAAGCCATAAAAATAATGCCTTGGGTTCTGCACTTCAAATCGGTGCTTGTGGCTAAATTGTTAGTTTGAACATCAAACTTTCCTTGCTACTCTGCACTGGGACATGCTTTCATTTGGGGCTTCATTTCATTTTCATGGTTTTGGCAACTCAGTCTCGGGCTTTTGAAAGCACCCGTGAGTCCTCCATTCACTATTATACATTTGGTTTGGTCTTTGGGGAGCCTACCAATACCTGAGTGGCTTTATTCGCCATCCTGTCTTGCTTTCTAGTGCAGCAAAAGTGTTTATTTCTTCTTGTGGGCAATATTTTCTAAAGGACTGTTCATTGTTTTACTCTTCACTCTCTGCTCCCTTTATGGCTGCTGGCATTCTCCTCTCTGAGCCTGTATTATTACTACAAGTCCTAGGCATACTTTGGGATTGGAAGCAATAAATATTGAGCATGTATGAAATACCAGTTGGACTGAAAAATAGATGTAAATATAAATAAGGTTTATGGCTTTTACACCACTGTTCACATACACAAGTTAGCATCTCTTTATTATTATTATTAACAAACATTTATATAGCACCAGCAGTGTACCTGGCACTTTACAAAGTAATAAAATAGACACGGTCCCTGCCCCTAGGGCTTACAATCTGAGAGACAGGAGCTGGGGGAGAGACTTAGGAAGGGGAACAGAGGGAGAGACAAGGGGTCTAACATTCATGAAGATGCGAGGTCTCAAGTGCACGTACTTGACTTGGTTACGATGAGAATGACAGCAGGCAGGTCCATGTTGCAAGGATAAGGGTAAACCGATCGTAGGTATAGGAATAGTGGCTCAGCAAGATAAAGAGTCAGACAGAGCAAAACGAAAGAGGTGAGTTTTAAGGAGAGATTTGAAGGAATGAAGGGAGGGTGCAAGGCGGATGTGGACAGGGAGGGAGTTCCAGGCATGGGGGGCAGCAAGTGAGAAGGGACGAAGGCGCTTAGGGGAGCAGGGAAGGCGTGGAAGGGTGAGAGAAGGGACAGAGGAGGAGCGAAGTGCACGGGCTGGAGTATGGAGGGTGATAAGTGCAGAAAGGTAGAGGGGAGCGAGGTTGTGAAGAGCTTTATAGGTGAAGACTAGGAGCTTGTGCAGGATTCGTTCAGGAAGGGGAAGCCAGTGAAGCGAAGAGAGGAGGGGCTGCACATGGTCGAAGCGACTGGCAAGGTAGATGACCCTGGCAGCAGAGTTTTGGACAGAGATGAGGGGAGAAAGGTGAGACCAGGGAAGGCCAGAAAGAAGCAGGTTACAGTAATCGGGGCGAGAGATGACCAGAGCATGAACAAGAGTTTTGGCAGATAAGACAGAGAGAAAAGGGCGAATCTTAGCAATGTTATGGAGGGAGAAGCAACAGGATTTAGCAACAGAGTCAATGTAGGGTTTAAAAGAATGGGGTGAGTCAAAGATGAAGCCTAGGCTACGGGCTTGGGGGACAGGCAGGATGGTGACTCCATCAATAATTATTGACAGTGAGGAAGGAGAGGAAGGATGAGGGGGGAAGATAAGGAGTTCAGTCTCTTCACCCATTTCCCCCATGATCAGATGTTTCCAATGACTTGGAGACTCCATCCCTTTACCATCAAACTCAATTGGCATTTTACTATTGACTTCACTGGGAACAGGATTAGGCTTGGGATACAGACTTTCCTGTTTACTTATTTATTGAGCCCAGCAAGGACTAGAACTGTCAAATAATAGGTCCTAGGCTCCTGATGTTTATGGGCAGCTTAGAGAAGCCTTTGTATGAAATATCTGTAAGATATTGTGAAGGATCTGTATTACCAGAGTTTGAATTTCTGGTGAAAAGCTCCTCACATCTTACATTTCCAACTGGGCAGGCAGATTTCATACATGCTTTTGGTGAGATGAATTAACCAGTCCCTAATTTGCATAAGTACTAGTTTGTTCTAAAAAGTTAAACTTGAAGCTCAGGAAGAAATATTCAAGAAGAATTCTATTAGTCCTGATCAGGATATGCAAATATTAATTTCACTCTTGAGAGAAAACCTCTGGTTCAATTGTGGTTTTGCTTACTGAGCCAAAGCAGACTTCTTTACTTATCCACATTTTGATCCCAGGAAAGCTTAGCTTATGTCAATAAAACTTCTTTTGAAACCAGTATACAAAGTGTTATCTCAAGTCAGGTGTTTCTGAAAAGATACATTTCTATTGCAGTGTATCATGTCAGGCTCTCAGGAGAAAACCATGACCTTTGTGGACAGAAGGTCTGTGGCCTTTAAAATAGGATTTTCCATATTAATTTTTGTTTCTAACTTGAAAGGACTCACTGCAGTTTTAATGAGCTACGAAATAGGATAGCTCTCAGAATTTCTCCCATTCATGTGCAGCTCCATGTGGCTTCCGTCAGGCCTGGGTTTTGGGGAAGCTGATTCAATTACAATACTCTTCAGGTTTGCGTTTGTGAAAATCAGTGATGGAGTACTGTGTGTCAGGTCGCTTCTGATTAAACATCCCATCCCTCTCTCAGACATTTAGCTCAGAATCCATTTGTGTGCGACTGCCATTTGAAGTGGCTGGCTGATTACCTGCAGGATAATCCGATAGAAACCAGCGGCGCTCGATGCAGCAGCCCGCGTCGCCTTGCCAACAAACGAATCAGCCAGATCAAGAGCAAGAAGTTCCGTTGCTCAGGTAATTCATTTATCCAGGCTGTACTGCACTTTCAATTCAGAAATAAGCAGGTCCAGAGAGCCTGCTAATCGAATCTGCAGGACAGTGTTTGCCATAATGGATATTATGGAGCATCTTTTTAAATTAAATTTGGGAAATTCATTTAGTCCTTTAGAAAACCAATTACTTTATGGATTAAAAAAGAGCCAAGCCTGTGGCTTGACTTTCTTTGTGTCTTTTGGTGGGGGGAGGGGGCATGACATTTAATTTTGAAAGAATGCTGGGCATATAAATATCTTTGAGAAATGGATAAAATGTATTTTAAAAGGGGAAAAAAATTGTGATGCAGCGTGGACAAATCCATAGATCTTTTTTCAGTTTGGGCTCAGGTGAAATTCCCTTTTGCTTTTAATGGCAAGTTGTGCTTGAGGAACTGCTGAACAAAAATAAAAGACAGGGATAAAAGTATGAGAGGGGTAAGGTCCTTTCTCTCCCTCTCCAAAGGCATATGGTATGGAAAGCTGGTTTGAGCTCTCTTTTCTGTCTGCTTTCTTGAGAAAGAATAAAGAATATTCACCACTAAGTGACTAAATTTTCCAGTAAGACGTGCAAGTCACAAATCTGTCCTGTGTGGGATGCTCCATGTGGTTTTTAAAAGATGTTTGCCATAACTAATTTCTGAAGGCCATACGCTGAAGCCGTTGATGTTTGATCATTCAATCAAAGTTAGTGAGGAGTAGCTGAAAACGAAGCTTTGGTACTTTATGTGAATATTTTTTTTTACATACATTAAATGATATTGAATTTAATTTTTGTAAAAGGGAAAAAAAAGTTCCCTCGGTAGCCTATACTACTAGTGTATTCCATATTCTGCTGTTAAGAAGACTTTGCCTAATGCCGCCAAATTTGATGCTCTCTGGTTCTTCGTATGTGTTTTGTACTAGTAGTGCCACTTTTAATTTGCCAGTATTTTAAGTCATGATTCAAATGCAGGCAGGTTCTCTGTGGAGCAAAATCAGTTAGTATATTGAGAGGAGAAATGACTGTCATTAATGGAATACCTTGCAGGACTTTTGTATAAAAATTACTATCCTTTTTGTCATCTTGTCCCTGAAAAAACACCATGATGAATTGTGAGCCTGATGATAAAAGATTGATAGGTATTACACTGATGCAGCATGAAACAGAATGGCAGCAGCACAATACAAGCCATGATCCTTTGTGTGTCTCAGCAAACTATGTGATTGGATAAGCTACCAGCCAACAGTACAATAAAGATGATCTAATTCAGAATATAAGACTGTCTTTCAGACAGTTGTTAGTTTTGTGCAACTTTGGTTGTAGGATCAAGCTGCCGATCTTAGCTTCAAATTCAAAGTTGAGTTGGTACAGTAGCTTGATCTTTTAGTTAGGCCTAACTCAGTACTATAAATATTCATCAGTCAAATTTGTCTTTTTAAAAACTGGCAATAAGAATGGAGAAGTCATGATCCTTTACAAATTTTTGGCACATTATTTTCTAATCATGTATCTGTATGCACAGACTGCCATTCTTAACCTAGCATTAATAAGGCAGAACAATGAAAAAGTGTGTGTGTGGTGCATGTGCGTAAATGTACACAGCAGTGTATATGATATAGGGCTTGATTAAACTTCTCCAACACAGTGCCTGTGTTAAGGTCCAAGCACATGACTCATCCCCTTACCCTTTAATGGGATGGTACTTACATGTTTAAAGTGAATCCGAATTCTGCATAGAGGTCTGAGCATTATATAGGATCTAGCCTGCTGTAAAAAGCTAAATCAATATGATTTGTAAAGGATGTCCAGGAGACCTGGGAACATTCATTCATCTAATGTTGGGGATAACTTTTCATATGGGTTTCTTGGGTGGTGGTGGCGGTGGTTGTTTATCCATCCTTTTCTCACACTTCATCTGCTTCTAACTATTTTTAAATTCACATTTGTGGTATCCACAGAAAACCATGGAAAAAGACATCGCTCTAATTTTCCTTGTGTATGGGTAACGGGAGGTGGATATGCAAATTGCAGTGTCACAGAGAATGATTTAAATTCACTTATAAACCTAACTGCTGAGTAGCTGAGGGAATCTTCTTTTCCTTGCCAGCAAATGACCCAAATGGGAGAATTGTAAGCAGTGGAGCATCTTGTCTCCCTCTTAAATAGTGTGTTCAAATGTATGGAGGAGCTTTAAAAATTTGCAAAAGACTTTTGAAGAAACATTCCTACTTAGTAACCTTCTGTTGCCAGAGTATTTTTGTATCATTTTTATGCTTGGTATCTCAGAAAGAGAGAAACTCAATTTTTCACCTTGCATTCTTGACTTAAAACCAAGTCTGGGCTGCTTTTAGACAAGACAAATTTGCGCATGATTGGTGAAAAATGCGTGTGTTTTAATGCTCGTTTAAACACCTAAACTATTTTAAATGCCCATTTGCCATGATAGTGTAAAAGCCAAAACCGTTTTTAATGTGGTTTTTAAATAATGCACATTTTTTAAAACCGGTTTTGGCATCCCCCGATCATCAAAGGGGCTCAAAACCGGTTTTTTAAAATGTGCATTATTTAAAAACCACATTCAAAACGGTTTTGGCTTTTACACGATCATGGCAAATGCGCATTTAAAACCGTTAGGTGTTTAGCGTTAAAACACATGCATTTTTCACCAATCATGCACAAATTTATCTCGTCTAAAAGCGGCCTCAGTCAATACTTTGTTCTTTCACGAGAAGGTCGTCATGTATGGGACCATGTTCCCATAGCGTGAAAGAAGGCAACAGACGTGTTGGGGTTAAAAAGGACACCATTCTTGTCCAGTTCTTATCCACCTCTAATCTTTGGCCCACTCGGTACCCCTTGACTTGGCCTTGTCCCCAGGATCAGGGATGGGGTTGCTGAAGAACAGTGCAAAAATGTCCGCATACTCCTCCTGCCATATTTTCCCCTCGTTGACTAATAAATGGACTCCTATAGGAGCAGAAATGTCCGCATACTCCCCTCGAAGAGGGGGCAGCTCTTTCCCGAGCCTTGGTGTCAGCCTCAGTAGAATGGCAGCATCCCTGTGGGTGGGTAGCATGGTCTGTGCAGTCCCTGTGCCCAGTGGGGTGGCTATTGCTGCATTGCGCTTCCCTGCTCTCTCCCACTATTGAAACACCAGTCGCTAGACAACTGGCTGTTTTTGCCATTGCCTGTGGATATCAAGCCACATCAGCCTGGATGGGTCCTGCTGGGCAGGTGTGAGCCGGGCTGTGTGTTCACCCATGTTATACCCCCACTCTCTCTAAAATTACCTGCACTGGTGACTGGGGTTAGGAGCAACTTGCCTAGCAGGGGCTGTGGGAGTTGTTCACTCCCTAGTGCAACAACTTGTTAATGTGCTGGTCAGTTGCCTCCATCCTGGTAACAATCACTTTCAATGCCTCTCGATTTGTTGTTGGTTAATTTTTTATTTCGGTTCTCCCCCCGCCCACTTCTGCCAGCTGAGGTAGGGCAGACTCCTTAGGCCAAGAAACATCCCCCTGCCACAGGGGCCTATTGGCAGTGGGTAGGAGAACAAAAATAGGGGGAGAGTGTAGGGAGGGGGGGCAGTAGGGATGGGGGAGGGTGGGCTATCATCCTGTAGCCCCCAGTAAATCACCCCCTGGTGAGGCTGGAAGAATGGAAGGGGATGCTTCACCCCGAAGGCCTAAAGCCCTGATGCAAAGGGATGTGTGGTTGCTGCTGGAAGGCCACCCAGCACAGGCTGACTCACCCAGCCTGGCCTCCGCTCAACTGGCTCCTGGACTCCCACCCTGCCTGCTGCTGCTGTAGGTGCGACTGCTTCCCCCGCCACAAACCACTCTTGGCTTGGCTAGGCCACAGAACATGCTCCCTGGGTGCCTGACTGCTCTAGCCCCACCCTCCAAGCCCTCATAGAGAGGGCAGGGAAAGCACTTCCTCTGCCTTCATGGGGAAAAGCCTCGTACTGGTGCAAATGTGCTGATAAGCGCACATGCGCCCTAGATGCAGCCTCATTTACCCCATGCTGCCTTCTTTCAGCGAAAGGGGGCAAGGCCCCTCCCCTAACAGGTGTCATTTGATGTGTTTAAAGCAGCCATATAGCAGAGTGCAGTGCCTCCAAGTAGTCCTGCATCACTGCTGCCTTGACGGTGCTTAGTTAACTAGTTATCTTTGCTTGACATGGAGATCTCTGCCATTGGAGTCTCTTATCTTTTGCTCAGTGGGCAAAAAAGAAGTAAATTTTATTAATCTGCATCTTATAACTTCTTGAAGAGGTTACAAAATTAATGTCACCTGGTGCTATCGATATATTCCATTTATTTAAATTCCATTGTAATTTTTATGGTCAGCACAAGCGTGGCATTACAGTAGCACAATGTACTAACTGATTCATATTGTTTATTATTATTATTATTATTGTTCTTATATTTTAATAATTTTGTATCCTAATCATGTGACTGTAATAATAATAATTGAGGTGGGATTTCATTTTTTTTTACCTGTCTAGCATGAGGTCTGATTCTAAAAGTTTCTGAATAAACCCGAGCACCAGTGAGTGAGCTGCACTGGTCAGAATCAGACCCATAATCCTCTGTGCGCTCTGTATTGTATAAAAGAAGAAGTGGGCCCCCATGTGAAGGAATGAATTATTATTTTTACACCAGCAAGATATCACTGAATAGTTGTGTTTAAAGACGGGTCCCAGCCCTGAGGGGCTTACAGTCTAGAATGGGCAAGAGGAGAAGTGCCAAGAGAGAGACCGTCATGTAGCTGAGAAGTCACAAGCGCACAGGCTTAACTTACTTGCAAGGAAAGCAGGGGCATAGCTACTGTCGGGATAGGTGGGATATTTGTCCTGGGGCCCATACTGGGAGGTGGGCCACAAAATCCCTAAAGTAGCTAAAGCCCATTGAGTTCGAGGTCATTGTTTTTTGTTGTTGGGCTGCCGGCCGACTGCCATGTGAACTTGTCACCCTGACCGTCACCACCAGAAAGGTAATTGAGGCCCCACCCCATGGCGTCTCCAGGCCTAGCCTGCCCTCGGCTGCAGAGTGTACCGCAGTCGTGCAGGAAAGCAAAGCTGTGTTGTGTGTGAGACTGCGCATGCACCAGTGTTTTCACTGAGTTGCAGTTCAGCACATGAGGGCCTCTGAGGTGCACTAGGCAGCCTTCCTGAGTGGCTGTGCGGAGCATGTGATGCACGGTGGGGCCTGGTCTGGCTGAGTGCCATGGGACTGGAGAGGCAGCACACACACACACCCCGGCCCTGTCCTGCTTCTCCCTTCTGTTAAGAGTCCCTCTCCTGAGATTAGAGGGGGGCCTGTCAGGAAGAGCACACAGCAATGGCGCACCAAGATCTGTGAGCACCACGGAACCTCGGCCTGCACCCTACGCACAAGCGCAGGGAGAAATTGGATGGAGAGAGGAGCCAACGCCGCAGTCAGTCAGCTAGCTGGACAGGATCCTCCCCCAACTTTTACTACAGCAGGTCAGTGAGGTTCCCTTCCACCACTGCCGCGTGTTCCATCACCAGGATCAGTGTGGGGGTGGGTGACTTATGGGGTTTCCCTCAGTGGCCTGTTGCCTAAGGAGAGGGAGACTAGGAATGGCTCAGGGGCAGATTGCATGGGTGGGTGAGTCTGTTTGACTGCTGCAGCGGATCAGGGGACTGGCATGGCAGGAGGAGGCTTCTCCAGGAGGTGAGGGGTGATAGGCAAGGCGGGATGCCCCTCTATGCACACATTTTGGGAGAGAGACAGGCAGACTTCACTGTGGTTGTGAGACAACCTTCCACTTTGGGGAGTCTCCCCATGGAAATCTCAGGAGGGAGGGGGACTTCCCACCAGGAGATAGTTCTTGCTACAGGGATTGGAATGGGCTCCTAATGGAGAGTTGGGTTGTGTTGTGGTGCCCTAGAAAATGAAAATCCCAGCTGCAAGTTAAGAGGAGAGCAGGGCACGCTCCCTTTGAAGTGTGGGAGCCAGGGGAAGTAAGTGTCCCTTAACAAATGGGTATCTGCCTCTCCAACATTGCCCTTTATGTTTGGACTGGAGAAAGAAATCTTCCTTTGTAAAGACTGAAGGGAGGGGCTGAGTCCCCTCCCCCTCAGCCTTGCCTACAACAAAGCTTGATGGCACTATATGTTCCACTCCCATACTTGGCTGTGGGAAGTCCACACCAAAGAGTTGGCTGTATCATATTCTCCACTGTGCTGTGGCAGTTTGCTTGCTGGCATTGAGAGGAGCTTGATCATAAAGTTTTCATAGGCATGAAAACTCCCAGGCAACAGGAGAGGGACTGGGAGAGGAACAGGGGAGAGGATGGTGATTGGGGTGGCGGGGGTGGCAGGGCAAGTCTATTTCTTGTCCCTGGGCCCATTGCAACCTAGCTATGCCCCTGGAGGGAAGAGGCAAATTCTGAAGGATGAAACAACATAAGGCAAACGCATAAACACAGACAATCTATAGGGGTGAGGATTTAGGGGCAGCTTGTTGGAACAGGAGGCTTTTAGGATGGATTGCTATGTTTGGAAGTGTCAGAGCAGGAGATCCAGACATGGAAGTACCTTTGGGCTAAAATTTTGGGGAAGATATTGGTCCAAATAAGTTTCTTCCCCCCTATCTCTAGAATTATGGGGGAAGGAAATTTGCAGGGAATCTGTCTCTGCAACTCTAGAATGCATTCCATGGTCAGGCATATGGGGCAGCTTGGGAGAAGGGACAAAGACAGTTTAGATGAACAAACTAGAAAATCCAGTGCATTTGGGTTGGTTTTTTTTATCTCGTCTGCATTTTTTGTTAGATTCTTTGTTACACAAAGGAAAGCTTTGTTGAAAGGGGTTGGAATGATACCAGGGTAGTCAATGGGACATATATTTCGTATATTTCAGACTGACCTGGCCCCTATCATCCATGCCTTCATCACCTCAAGACTGGACTACTGCAACACACTCTATGAGCGGCTTTCTTGGTGACGGTTTGGAGACTGCAGCTCGTGCAGAACGCTGTGGTCCATCTCCTTACGGGGATGGGTCGCCAAGAGCACATTACACCAGTGCTCCATTCATTGCACTGGCTGCCTATAATCTTCTGGGCCCAATTCAAGGGGTTGGTTTGACCTATAATGACCTACACGGTCTGGGCCCCATCTACCTGCGACCACCTCAGGCCCCGAGTTCTGGATCGACCCCTGCAGTCTGCCTGGAGTGATGACCTCAAGGTCCCCTGGGTGTTGCATGTGGCAAGCATGGAGAGGGGGTTCTCGGTGGCCACACTGAGGCTGTGGAACTCCCTCCTAGCGGGGGGTGCATCTGTCCCTGGACCTTTCCTCCTTCCATTGACAATGTAAGACATGGCTGTTCCGCCATGCTTTTGGTGGGGGAGTGGTGATGGTGGGGAGTTTGGTAGGGTATGTTTTTGAGCTCGTGCAAATTGTATTATTAATGTTGATATATTTTAATTTAGTGTTTATTATTTGTTGACTATTTATTATGAACTGCTTTTATGTATGTATGTGTTTTATGAGCCTTTTCGTTAGCCGCCCTGTGCTGCCTGAGGCAGGATGGTGTGGGGTATAATTTTTAAAAAATAAATAAATAAATAAAAAATTTTTAAAAAGGAGCAAATTGGGGAGGGAATACAAACCTTAAGTGTGTCCTCACTGAAGGCTTGAGTGAGGGAGTATTTATTTATTTATTTATTTATTTTTCAAATTTATACACCACCCTTCCCATAGAGGCTCAGGGCAGCTTACAGTTCATAAAACAAAACAATAAAATTCAAACAATAAAAACTCCCACCCTCACCTCAAAATTCCTCCTTCCCCCCCCAACCCTACCCCCCCCCCAAAAAAAACCCAACCCCTATCCAATGCTTTTTCAAATAAAAATGTTTTACACTGCCCTCAGAAGATGCTTAGGCTTGAGGTCAAGCAAATCTCCTGGGGAAGGAAGTTCCACAAAACCTCAGCAACCAAGAACACCCTCCTGTGAACCCCCACCCTGCAGACAAGGAAAGGTATAGGTAGCCAGTGCAGACTTCGGAGCACCAGTGTAATGTTTTCCCAGTGGCTCATCCCTAAAAGGAGGCAAGCCACCGCATTCTGCACTAGCTGCAGCTTCCAAACAGTCATCAAGGGCAGCCCCACGTATAGCATTTTGCAGTAATCTAGCCTCAAGGTAATGAAAGCATGGATGACAGTGGCCAGATCCAAGTCAGAAAGAAAAGGCAGAGGCCTCCTCACCAGATGGTGTTGATAAAAACTACTCCTGGCCACCGCCGCCACCTGGTCTTCTAGGGGCAGTGAGGAATCCAAAAGCATTCCAAGGCTGCAAACTCGATCAACCAGAGGGGGGCGGATTCCATCAATAGCAGGCCAACCATCATCACTTCAGTCTTGTCAGGATTCAGCTTCAATCGGCTCACTCTCATCCAGTCGCGAACAGCAGCCAGGCATTGGGTAAGCAACGAGACTGCGACACCTGGGTTGGATAAAAAAGAGAGGTAGAGCTGAGTGTCATCAGCATATTGATGACATCTCATCCCAAACCTCCAAATGACCTAACCCAGTTGCCTCAGATACACATTGAACAAAAAGGGTGAGGGCAGAATAGAACCGTGCAGAACCCAAGAGGATGGTCCCAAGGGGACAATGAGCAGACACCCATCCACTTGGACCTCCCATACAGGAAAGAACCAAACCACTCAAGAGTCCCGCCAGGTCCCACAGTCATGTCAACAATACCCCATGATCAACTGTATCAGAGGCTGCTGAAAGATCCAACAAAATCAACAAGGTAGAATTCCCCTTGTCCATTTCAAGGAGCAGATGATTAACCAAAGCCACAAGTGCAGTCTCCGTGCCATACCCAGGACGAAAACCTGACTGAAATGGGTCCAGGAGTCCAATAGCATCGAGATAAGCCTGTAGTTGTCGGGCAACCACCTGTTCAATAACCTTCCCTAAAAAGATAAGACTAGAGACAGGCCGATAGCTAGCAGGGAAGGTAGCGTCCAAAGATGCTGTCTTAAGCAGGGGGTTGGACCACTGCATATTTAAGGGAATCAGACACCCTCTCCTCCAGTAGGGATGAGTTGACAACCACAGTCAACAATGGCCCCAATGTCTGTTGGCTGGCTTTCACTAGCCAGGATGGATAAGGATCTAATTCACAACTGGTTGCACTCATCACCTCAAGCACGGTGGATGATACCAATTGAAACTGATCCAAACAAACAGCACAAGACTTAGCGTCCATAACCTCAAACTCTGACTCTGCAGCCCAAGTCATGGTGAATATCAGTGATCTTGTCTGCAAGGTAATTAATACAAATATCACAGTGGCCATTAGATAACTGCATTTCCTGATGGAGACAGGCTGGATTAACCAGGTCCCTCACCACCAGAACAGCTCCGCTGGATGAGAGTTTGCAAATGCTACAATAGCAAAGAAGAACGCTTTCTTTGCTGCCATCACAGCCACAGCATAGTCCCTCAAAAACTATCCCGCAATTAGTCAGCTTTAGCATGAGTCGAGCACCACCTGCACTCTATCCGCCTACGCTCTTGCTTTAACCGCCTCAGGTCCTCCGTATACCAGGGAGACCTGTGCTGATGAAGCAGTGGGAGCAGACACCTGGATGCAACTGTCAATGGCCGTGGTCAAGATGTCATTCCATAAGGCAACCAGGTCATCTACAGAGCAGCCGTCAAGGTATATTCCCCCCCCACCCCCAAGAGTTCTGGAAACCAATCGGATCCATCAATCCCCAGAGATAGACCAACCTAACTGGTCTACCACCTCAAAGAGGGCATAGGAGGACCGGGATCTGGGCCGTTAAGAGGTAATGATCTGACCACAATAACGGTGTTATAACAACACTCCCGATAATCAGAACCCCTGTTTCCAGGCTGTGCAAACATCAAATCCAACGTGTCCCCTGCCTCATGTGTCGGGCACGATATTATTTGGGATAGGCCCATGGTGGCCATGAACTCCTGCTCCACCCCTAAAAGACTAGCCTTAGCATGTATGTTAAAATCCCCCAGGACAATAAGCCTAGGTGATCTCAACACCATCTCCGAGACTCGCTCAGCTAGAGCAGTCAGGGAATCAACTGTGCACTCAGTGTGGTGGTTGGTACTCCCAAATATCCCGAGATGGGGGAGAGTGGGCTATGGGAACTGACACCAAGTGTCTCTCCCAAGAGCCCTCATGGTCTATCCTCTCCCGCCCCGCCATACCTTCCTATGCCCAACATGACCCTGATAGCTGCCTCCCTCTCTTCCCCGCCCCAGGAAGGCTACACTTCCCAGCTTCTGATTAACAGTTCCAGCCCTCCAAAATGACAGCAGTCAAAGGGCCCGTTGGGCCTGGTGAAGGAGAGAGTCCTCTGGGCCCAGCATTCCTTGAGGCAGGCTGGTTGGGGAGAAAATTCTTACCCTCTCCCTAGCCAACCCATACTCCCCATAATCCCTCATGCCTGTACCTTTCCCTCTCACTGGAGGGCCAAGGTACCCCCACCACCACCCCATTGTGAGAATCCCAACCCTGCAAAACATCCCCAAACCCAATGCCTGTACTCCCCTATCTCACAAAGAGGTCATGGCACAATTCTCCACCCCTCAACCCACAAGAAAACTCCCACCCACTTTCCCTGTACCTGAACCCCACCCGCCTCACAGGGGTCCATGGCACCACCCATCCCCTTCCCTCAGGCCCCAAAGGGGGGCAGGGCACTGCCACCCCCACCTCTTCCTTTCCCCCATGCCTGACACCTTCCCTCTCACGGGGGCAGGAGCAGGACACTCCATTCCACCCCTGAGCCCCCCTACCCACAACCTGCCCACTCACAGGAGGGTTATAACAAAACCCTCCCCCCCCCCATCCCAACCAACCTAAAAAAAAAAAATTTAAACCATCTTAAGAACACACATAGAACGACAACAAATTCTCCACCACTCAGCCCACAAACAGCCCTGAAACAGCTGCTGCCTTAGGCGACAGCTTTTGACAGCCGCCTGCCAGCAGTAGAGGGCTTTATAGTCCTGTTGGAGAGGGTGGGGGCAGGGAAGCAGTCCCAAGAGGTGTTCCTCCAATATAGCCCCCCCCCACCAGTAACACAGCTGCCATTTGCACATTTTGTGCGTGTGCAATATTTTGAGAGGATGGTGTCCCCAAAAGTATTTGGAGAGGTAAAATGGACAATAAACAGAGCACAAGATCAACTTAACTTGCTTACCTGTTTCCTCCCTTCATGCTTGCTCTTTTTTCATCCCCAGTGCTATACAGGACTAGTAATCTTAGTCATAGTCAATTGTATTACCTCTTATGTGCTGCTTCATCAACAAAGCTTGATCTCTTGTCTACAGTCCCCACTCAGTGAATCAGGTGTTGCTGCTGACCACCCCCTGATGATAGAGTGGTAACATCTGCAGAGGGTTGTGTGTGTTGAAAGAAGTTTGTGCACACATGGAAATGGAGATGGTGTGTACAGAACACATTGCAAAGAGACGATGATAAGAATTATGACTGGAAGAATAATTGGTTGCACCCCGGTATGGAGGGGAAACAAGGCTTCAGTGTTTATAGCTGTAGATTTTCCTAGATAGCAATTTCTCTTGTTTTTGTGCTGTTTTTAAATGTACAGTTGGAAGGGTCTTTCCTTTCACCAACACAGTACTGTGCACTCAGATGAATGGGCATACTTTTTCTAGTGTGCTCAGAAAGGGGGAGTGTGTGGCCAGTTTCAGTAACAGCAATTAAGGGGCAAGATAGTGATTCTCTTTGCTCAGCAGCAGCTGCCCAATTTCCGCTAAATATCCAGTGGGACATGCCAGTTCCAAGTCATCAGAGGCTCCTCTTCTCAGCAAGGAAAAAATCGGCTATTCTGTCTGGTAGCTTTTGATTAAGTTAACTACAGTACAGTTTTGTTTTCTAAGGCAGCAATGGTCTTCAGGGGAAATAAAAGAGAATCCAGCAGAAGATTACACTGTCTCTTTGGTTGCTAGTGTGACTTCAGAATTGGCCGGTTCCTTGATTAATATTTGACACTGCAGCATGCAGTGGCAGTTGTGCAGAATTTTCCCTTCAGTCAGGAATAGTGGTTTCTCTTTTGAATGTGTTTGGGTGTGTTTTTTAATTGCTTGTACATTTGAAAAAACTGAAGGCAATACCACTTGCCATTCTCTCTACTTTGAGTCTAGGTGCAGGTGGAAGCTTTTTTCTTTTTTTTTCTTTTTTTTTAAAGAAAAAAATCTAAGTTATTAGTTCCCCATGCACATTGTAGAATCTTCTTTTCATTTTGGAAACCAGTTTCCTTAATACCGTTTGCATTTGACACCTGTTCTATTCTACTAATTTAGCTACTAATTAATTAGCTACTACAGTGTCTGACAGTTGCATACAGCCAACAACACAGCAAATGATCAGAAGTCTTTCCTGATCATGTGCTGCCTCACAGTAATTGAATCCAAATTGAAGGCAATAGCCCTGGTACAAATGTAGGAAATGGCAACATAAGTACCTGCATGTCATCTTCTATTTATCAATAAATGTGTCACGGGAATTTACAGAAAATACTCTTCCTGGTGTTTGGTTTAATGGATGGATGGGTTTAAAGATTACAGCTCCCTAGACTTGGGGCTTCTCTCTGGTGCACCATGCTGAAATGCAGGGCCAGCCGTAGGATTTGTGGGGCCATGGGCGAAGAGAAAATGTGGGGGTCCTGGTGGCCCCTTCCCCTTGGGGGCGACCTCTGCGGTGCCCTGAAGATGGTCATGTTTGGGGGCCTGGTGAGAGGGAGTGGTGCCCCACACAACCTGTCTTGGTGAAAACAGAGGCTAATGCAGGGGCCTCAGAGTGGACCCCAGGGCCCCCATCCTAGGTTGCCCTGGGGTAAGGCCAGCCCTGCTGAAACGTCAGCACTCTTACTCCTGAGGTGAATCCTGAGTTCTTCCCATAGTATTCAGTTCTGCCCAGTTCTCACTGATTAAGAATTGCCCTGAACTCTGAAAGGTGAGGGATAGCTGCAAAGTGATAGAGGCGATTGAGCGCTCATCCACCTAACACCCTTCCGCTACAAACACCCCACGTCTTCCTTAATCTATGTTTGTGTTGTCCAGTAGCAATGCACTGAAACGTTTGCTGATTTCCAGGCATTTCCCCTGTTCTCTCCCTTCTTTGCTGCATTATTTTCCACATTGCAAAGGGGTATTGATGGATGAACATACTTGTGAAATTTCTGTATGCAAAATTCCAGAAGTAGCACAGGTTACAGGAAGGAGTATCTCGGGGTTCTCCAGCCACATACATATGATTACACAGAGAACAGGAAGGGATAAACAGAAAACGATGCATCTGGGCTTAAAGCGTGATCGGGTTTATTCGAATCGTGCAACGTTTTTGCTTCTCAATAAACGTCGGTTCTTTGCAAGCAAACTCTTTACAAGAGGTGGCAGAGTACACAGGATTATCCAAAGAGCACAGGACACGGTTAGGATTTCATACAACACTCAGAATATGGGCTTGTGCTGCTAGTCGCTGTACAAGAGTGTGTGTAAACTTGCCCTAAGGCAGAAGATGCTGTTCTGGTTCTGTCACACCGTGAGTCACAGGTGACTAATCGATTGGACGCCCTCTCTGTATTTGTTTCCTCACATGGAAATACTTCTAATTATTCCACACCTGCAGTGGAGATGTATAACTGAATTGGTTTGAGATCTTTAGATGAAAGATGCAGAGTATTATCTTTAATATTTTGTCTGTAAGGTAACTGGAAATTATCTACTTTTTCTACATAATTTATTCTGTTAAAATGCTCTCTGTAGCTTCAACAGTTTGCAGATCACTGATTTCATCGCAGATACTTCCTGAGCAAAGTCCCGCAGTCGCCTTTGTATTCACGTTCTTGCCTGTAGCATTCAGCCTTGTTTCTGATCACAAATGTTGATTCTTCTATGCCCTAATTTGCCTAGGTACAATGCTGCAGGAATACCTGGTAAGGGATTTGCTGTTCAACATGCTTTCTTTTGGCCTACAATAGCTTGTAGCTGGAGGTGGAGACTGAAATCTGAAAGCTCTTATGTTAATCTGTACTGAAATTGATAATGGCTATCTGAAACTTAACAGATTCCTTTGAGGCCTAGACATTTTGCTTGAGGTCAAGCTCATAGAATATTGCCATCTGTAATGTAGAATCATGGTTTTTTCCCCCTTGTTTTCATTTTTTCTATCAATTAAATCTGTTATAACCCACAATCTTTTTGAAAGCAATAGGTGGAAAGCTCAATTTAAAATGCCTCCTGAGGTATTAAGAACACAAGGCAAATCTGAGGATATTGATTATTGTTACTCCTTCCTGGGTTTGCTCTCAGGAAAGGCAAGAGGATGGAAAATAAAAGTTGATTCAGATGAGAGTCTGTAGTTATACTGTAGCCAGGGCCTTACAGTCAGGGCAATTGCTACCAATGGAGAAAACGCAGTGAACATGGATCCCTGACTACAACTAAATGGATCTTTTTGAGTAGAGCCCGCTGTTAAAGAGGGGAAATTAGCAAATTGAATTTGGGGCATGAATCTTCCACAGCCATATTGCCTAATTTCTTTTTATGGCACCACATAATGCTGTATATTTCAGGCTTTTGGTTTACATGAAATTATGCACCTTGTATCCTGTCTAACCTCTTCAAAAGTGAAAGTAGTATGACTGGTATTGAGTGTGACAGGTAATAAAATTGCTAAATTGTTTTTTACCTTAGAAGTTGCCCAGTTGGAGAAGGCAGTTGATTTAACGGTGACATTTTATCTTTGTAATTTCATTTATTTCCAAAGGGTTGAAAGCAATTCATACCTTCAGGTATCCTAGCTTCTCTTTTCCTGTTCCTGTGATTGACTCAGTTTGTACGGTATGCACTTAAGTCTCCCACACTGACTTGGAGATGTGTGCTGTAGATGTCTCAGTGAAGTGGACCTCTAATTCCTTAGAATGTGGTTTTACATGTGGTTACCACAAAGAGAGGCCAGAAACGGGGGGAGGATTAAGGATGCTAATTAATTGTTTGTTTTTAAGCCTACTCTTAATATGACCTTTTAGGGTGAAGAATTATTTTGGAAATAAAATAGAACGGATGCTCTTGAGAACTACCAATAGGCACTCCCATAGGAGTCTGGGGAGCAAGACAATGAATGGTATGAGCATGGACTCTGAGCAATATTGTAGCCTCTGGAGGGTGGTGTCTTCAGAATGGAACTGGAGCCTGCGGCCACTGGATGTGAATTGTGGTTGCTTTGAGGCTGAGAAGTGTGTGGTGGTCTCAAGGGCTGTGAACATGTCATTTTAAATCATTAAATAGAACAAAAGTAAGAATTACAGACATTGGAGCCAAGAAAATCAGCCAAGTGCAGTAGCGTTTGAGCCCACTGTAAATGAATAAATTGTCACTATACGACTGTACTAATGTTAATTAGTTTGCTAAGTAATCACAACCAAATGGACAGCTGAAAATAGTGAACTCTGTACAATTCCTCTTCAGACTACAGGTTTGGGCATTTATCACAAACACATGCAGTTATTATTGCCGTTCCGAATTTCCCCCCCCCCCCCCAAAAAGTAAATATACCATTTTCCCCTGTAACTGACCCTAACTTTCTTCTCCTACAGTTAGGCAGATTATCTTCTATGTTAGGGGTAGTTCATGTTTATTACAGCTCATTGATCAGCTACCCTTTATTAATGTAACGTGCATGTTCAAAGGAGGGGGGAGCAGTTCTGTGAATAGGGGGTGACACAGTGTATGTGGTGGCTTACCACACACTTCTGAGCATTTGCATGGTAAAGGATACTATAGGATAAATACCCAGTGGTTTCTTTGCCATGGGGTTATTGTATTCCTCGCTGCAATATGTGAACAAGCCTGAAGGTGTGAGCACTAAAGGCGTTTATATCTTAAACTGCAATAGTTGTTCATTATGCCTTTGCTTTAAAGTGGCATTTGGCAATCACCGTGGCTGATATATATATATTTTTTAAATTAACTATCAGTGCACAGTGTAGTCTTGGGCCATAATCTGGCCACATAGTCAAGGTGCAGTTTTTGCTGACTTTAATGAATCATGAAAGCATCTCAAATCATAATTTGATAATTAAACTGGAGCCGTAGATTTACCAGAGCATGCTTTGGCACATGTGAGGTTGGTTTGTTTCCAAAATGACTTTTTAGATGGATGGAATATTTGAATTTGTGGAATGTTTCAGCAACATCATCTGGAAGGGATAAACCAGCAGAGAAAATAAACGGTACTGTTAAGGTTAGCGTAGATGAAAAAAATTCAGACAGAACCCCAGTTCCAGATGCTCTTGGAGCATCAATCTTTGGGTAGGATTTTTTTTATTTTATGTTTTTGTCACAATAGTTATGCTTTTAAAACTTTCTTGTACCTGTTCTCATGCACTAACAGACTGTGCTATACAGTGTTCTTGCAATCGTAGCGTCAAGTGTTTGACTTCCGGTACACCATCTCCTTTTTGCATTGGTGAAGTGGACAGCAGCTCTCAATGAAATCTCCAGTTTGTGCTTCTCCATGCTGCTTCCTCTCAACGCTGCTTTCTCTTTGGTGCGCTGCCTAACACTGACTCTGGCTGTTGATGGGGCTTTCCTTTGTGCTTGATCTAACCATGTGGTAGAACAATACAAATTGAACATGGTTCTGTCAAGCACCATGGAAGGTTGCATACTTTCCTGCAGCATGGCATGGTGGGATAACCTCTGCTGTTTTCAGAAGCATCAAAAGGTGAGAGACTCTCTCTTTCTCACAAGCGAAGTGGAAAAGGTTTTTGTGTTGAATAAAAATATGAAGACCTCCATAAAGCTGAACTGCTGAATGGAGTTTACAGGGCTGAAAATGCCAGTGAATAGAAGTGGTTTGGAAGTGGTTTTTCAAAGGGCTTGCATGCAGAATAACAGTGCCTAAGAAACTCATTCAGTTAATTGATATTAAAGTGAAAAACTGTATGTCTTGTTGATTAATTAGATTAGACTCTGGATTCAATGATGATTCCATACTTGGTGAAATGGGAAGAAAAAGTTCATTTAATTAGTTGGAGAGATTGTACGTTGAGTAACAGCACAAAGCTATCCAGTTGCCTGGACTGCTTTATCCACATTTAAGGATAGCAGCAGTGGCAGCATTACGTGTGTTAGCATGTGACATCTCACAAAACCTTGGAACTGAATAATAAGATATTGTAGTGCCACATCTTCCTACTAGAAAGAAGCTACATTGCCAGAGCATATCAACAGGGGAGTGCCAATGTCCTCCTGTCAGGGGTGAGTGCGAACACCATCACTTCAGAGGTTTCAACATCTGACTCATTCACTCTGTTGCCCCCAACCTGCCCTCTATTTAAATTCTCTATATCACACATATCCCCGTGTGTACTATTTCTTGTAAGTCACAGTGTGGCAAAACTTGTTTGGTAAGTGAAGCATGAACTTATTCTTCATTACTTTGTACAGTAGGGCAACATGCCTTTTATCAAAAGCAAGAGAAATAAAATGCAAAATCAGTCAACTCTTATTATGTCACGTTTAATGATTAAATAGATAAAAGATAAGAAGTAGATGTGGGAACCAAGAAAATAAGTCAAGTGGTGTGGCACTGGAGCTCATGTTAGATGAGTAAAGCATCATGATTATACTAATAGCGGAGCAGTTTGCTATGTAATTCCAACCAAGTGGAACAGCTGAAAAGAGTGAACTTGGTACAGCTTCTTTGCAGACTATAGATTCGGTCATTTGCCTCAAAAATATGCATTTGATGATTTTTGCAGTTTGAAATAAATCTAATGTTTCATATAACGTTACCATAATGCTCATCTTGTAGGTCTAGGAAAAGTGTCTCCTAGGTTAGGAGTAGTTCATGATTATGACTGGAAATGAATTGAAGTTAAGGTCAAACCCATGACTTATTCTTCATGACTCCAGGCAATATTCCCAAGGCCACAGACTTATGTGACAGGGGGACTCTCAGCCATTGTGTTTTGCTGTGTCTGTGTTATGTCCTATATTCAGTGACCACTTTTGCTCCCTCTCCCATTCTCACTTGAGGCCACTGTGATGATAATGAACCAGTCTCTCTCTTTCTTAATATAGATGTTTGACATTTTTGATAGACATCTAGAGCTGAAATGGATAATTCAGATGGATTCCATCTCTGAAGGATTTACCCATTCCAGTTGGCGTCTGACAAAACATGGACTGATCACATACTGGTTCCTGTTTCGCTAGAGATGCAGATTGGTGGCTCTGGCTCTCGAACAGCAGGATGGCGCCATCTTGTGCATGCATAAAAAGGTTTTTTGACTATTGCACGTATGCAAGATGGTGGCATCCTGCTGTTCAGCAGTCAGATCAGCAAGCAAGTACCATCTTGCACATGTGCAATACTCAAAATACTTTTCTGCATATGGACAAGTTGATGCCATCCTGCTGACCTGGTCCCCAAACAGCAGGATGGCATCATCTTGCACATGTGTAAGATATCTCTGTCCTGCTGTTAGGGAACCAGAACAGCTTTCAGAACAGTGAACAGAGATCTGCTCTGCATTGGTTCTCTGTGTACGATCCAGAAACCATGGTACACAGACATTTCTTATATAGAATATTATTTAGTGATTAGAGCAGAAGACTGGGGCATGGGCTTCTGAGTTACTTTTCTTGACATGACAATTGACTTATATGTAATCGTACAAACGTTTAACCTCTTTCTGCCACTTAACCACTTAAAATTCCTATTTTATATAAAATAGGAATATATCATCTGTCGTTTTGGTAGAACAATGACACTTGCTTGGAAGGCTTTGACAATGCACAATAAGTAATTCTAGAATTTTTGCAGATTTAGTTGTTTATGTTGGCTGAGTTTATGGCTTAGCAATATTCAAGTCCCAAATAAAAATCAAAGGAAATTTGTTCAGAGAGCAACCTATGTTTATATGCTGCCAAATTCCTGTTTAACCAGATCAAGCTGCTTCCCTCTCTAAATGCTCAAGACAGCTTCTATCCCATTACCAACTGCCAGTCAAATGTTCTTCCTACACTTCTGGTCACTCATACCTGCCACAGACCTTTCTGGATCTGTCCTCTCCTTTTGTCAGAGAAGTGGGTTTTTGTTATTCATTTATTTTTAAAATTCCCTTCAGGTTTTTCAACTTGCATGGAAATCAATATGACTGGGCCATTGACACTGAGAGCCAATGGAATAACTTTATGTTAAATTTAGTTGAATTTTAATGTAGTGTTTTCATCTGTTTTTACTAGTGTATTTTTGTATTTTGTATTTTTATTTTTAGCCTCCTCAAGCTGCTGGAAGCAGAAGAGGCAGGATATGAATATTTTAATAAAATAAAATAAATAAATGTTGGGGTTTGGGGAGGGGTTGGCCTCCTCGCAACACTGAAATCATTTGAAAATTAAATTCTGCGATATTTGAAACTGTCAAAAAAGTTTAATGGTTTATTATTCCACAGTTTTCATGTTCCCTATATATTACATTTAAAGTCTCTCTGTCAGCTGGGGAATACACCCTAGGTGGATCTGACCTGAGGCCGTGTCTCCCCACCACCTCATTATGAAGTCCCAATCACTCAGATTTCCCTCATCCAGAAACCTTTTGCCCTGAAAATTAGATCATTCAAGCTAGAAGTGATTCAGTTCAATTAGGCATTTCCCCCCAAGCCTTCTTCCTTCCTCTGAACTGTACACAAATCAGAGAGCTGCTTGGAAGTTCGGTTCTCAAAAGTTGGGTGGGATAATGGGCATTTATCCCTCTGTTCTTAAAATTGCATCCCCATTTTTTCTCCACCCACCTTTTTCCCATTACACCCATGCTTAGAGTATTCCCTGAAACTTTGCAATTGATCTAATGTGGTTTTTACAAGACATACTCATGGCTTAATTAAAGTATTTCAGATAGCACTAAAAAATGTGTATTCTGTTACTCATAACTTCTGTCAAAAAGAGTAACTTTTTTGATCTTGTTGCTAAAATGTTTAAGCAGCCATTGATTACAATTAGAACTCTTAGTAAAATATTAAATCTTTCTGATAAATGCCCTTGCCATTTTTACTGAACAACAAAGAGGCTGTTAGATCAAGAGGTCAGTTCAGAGAACTGTGGGTGTTAAATGTGACCGTGGGCCACCGTCACGTTAATAGCAATCCAGATGTTTGGCTTAGAGTTTCCCCAGGCATGGTGGTGGCTAGCCTGGGTGGTGACTCCGGAGACCTGGGCTAGTCGCTACCACGCCTGGGGAATGGCCTGCTCGACCAGACTATCACGTGTGGTAGCCCCCTGTTCCCGGCCTGGTCTGGAGTGGCCCCCATGACAATCATGTGGTGCCCTAATCCCTCTCCTCCGGGCCCAGCTGCATGAACATTCTGAAGCCAGATCCGATCCTCACCGGGTTGCAAGCAACACCCCGTTCAGTTCGTGGTATGACGGTGGACCACTACCATCACGTATGTTTACCCCTAGAGTCACGGTTTCTCGATTTCTTTATGGACTCTGCTACTCTGTGACTTTGGACAAAGTACTTAAACTGATTTTTAAAACAACAACAAAAACAGTCCACTAGTTTTGGGTACCCAGTTTGAGAAGTCTAGTCAAAAATGTTAAAATCCATATTTAGGTGTCTAAGTGGCCTCATATCCAAAGGTGCTGAGGTTGCACCAGTTCCCAACTATGGGCTTCTAGGACACACTGTATTTTTTTTTTTAAAGGCAACATTTTTAATACCAACATGCAATCATTGGGCCTTACCTTCAGCTAAGCATTTTATTTATTTTTCCTTATAGCAAAAGTGAAAAACCTTTTGCCTCCCAAGAACCACTTTGAAAGTTAGTACAAGTGCCAAGGGTTGCATAGAAGTTGGAGTGGAGTAGTTAAGAGAAACTCAGGAAGAAGAGACTCAGATCATGGATTTCTGCCGTGGATCTGTCCCCTGTTCTTGTGTGTATGCTCTCATCTCTGCTTCCTTATGCTGAGGTCAGTCTTTCAGTGTTTGGAGAAATAACTAGATCCTGCGGCCAGATCCAAGAAATGGAAAGTGGCCAAATAAGTAGGTGCAGACCACATTTGGCCCATGGACATGCAATTCCCCATGTCTCTCCTATAGCCTTACGGTCTCAAATTGGGCACCAAATAAAATATATGAGTCCCAGTATTAATGGACACTTCACAGTATAGGCCTCGACTAACACTTGTGTTAAAATATACTAATATGTGTTTTCTTCAAGTTATTGTGGTCTTATTTCAGCTGTGCAGTGCTTTTAAGAAATGAATGGCCTAGAAAAGGCATCCCTTCACTTGCCTTGAGCTTTATAGCTTCAAGGAATTCGCTTTCAGAGAGATTTAATTGTTTTAGAAATGTTGAGTTAAAGGGTGTTCTCAGTAGTATGCCATGTTCACATTCAGGTTAGCTTTAGCGGGTCTCCCATTTGACGTTTGTGTGTAATTCTAGTTGTAAACATGGTCATTTTATGGTGTGTGTAAAATATATGAATTAAAAATATTTCTTTGGTGCTACCATTACGTGCTTTCTGCTGTCTTGGAAAGACTGGTTTGTTTGCTTTGTAAAAGAAGAAGTAATATTTACAGTTAATCTTTAATTGTACTTCTTGAATCACACCACATCCACTTAAAGCCCCATAGGATTATGCTGATTAAAATATTGCATGTAGTGATGGACATACACATTTAACTAGTTCTGCAAGCAGATGGCTGGCTTTCACATTAGTCTCCCTGATGGGAATAGCTTAATAGAGCTGCCACCTGTCCAACTGATCTCATGGCTCAAGTCAAATAGTAAATTTTATCTTGTTGGCAGCTGATTCCTGCTGTCTAGCAAACTAATGGATGACTTGGAGTACTTGATGAGAATGTGTTTGTTATTTATCGCTTTTGAGTATGACTTATCCGGATAACTTCTTAAACATTTAGGATAAAAACAGTCTTTGCTTCCTTCCTCTCTTGCTGAATTCAAAAGGTTTTTCACCTGTTCCAATAAGAGAGATGGAGGATGGATACCCAAGGCTAGATAGGTTTCAAGTTGTTTATGTAGTGTAGATGTAAGTTTGCATACAACAGGAGAGTTGGAATTTGAAGATGCAGTGTCTGCTTAAGAACTTTGTCAAAAAGTTTAGAGAAAAGATTAGTGTTCGTGCACCCCTGCAAAAATATACATACTCCTCTTTACTCCCCCCCCCTCATATGTAGAGTGCCATTTTTAAATAACATGTTTCTTATCTCCACTGCATGGCTCTTACTTCTGACAAGGTCTGTATTTCTGTTGGGTATTTTATTTATTTATTTATTTATTTATTTACAGAGATTTATATCCTGCCCTTCCCCAAAGGTGCAGGTCAGCTCACAAAAATAATATAAAATACAATATAAAAACATTTAAAATACGATCTCCCCAAAACCCAACGGACAAACTCCCACCTAATTTACTTCCCTATCCCCCCAGTCCATCCTCCCCTATAAAATTAACTCCTTCCCCCCCCTCCCAATTCAGTCTCCACTGCCAAAAGCCAGGCAGAACAAAATGGTCTTACATTGCCTCCAGAAGGCCACCAGGCTTGAACACAGACAGAGGAGGGAGTTCCATAACAAAGGTGCAACAGATGTGAATGTTCTCCTCATAGTCGAGACCTGGCAAAAAACTGGAGTCTCATGAAGGTGCCCTCAGCCGATCACATGGGAAGCCAGGTGATCACTCAGATAGATCACCTCACCCTCCGCGCCCCAGAGCAGCTCCTTCGGTCTGCCGGGGGTGCCTTGGAGGTCCCCCATGTTAAATGGGGGGCCACAATGGAGAGGGCATTCTTGGTGGCTGGGCCGCGTCTTTGGAATTCCCTCCCAGAGGAAGCTCACCTGTCCCCAAGCCTCTTAACATTCCGGCAAGCTTGTAAAACCTGGCTGTTCGCCCAGGCCTTGTGGGAGGGTGGGTTAGTGGGTTTTTATCCCCCTACCCTTCCTTATTTTTTGTTATAATCTTGTCCTTCCCTGTTTTAATTGTTGAGATTTTTATGATGTTTTAAATATTTTAAATATTGTTTTATATGAGATTTGTTAGCTGCGCCGAGCTGTTTGCAGGAGGGGCAGGGTATAAATATATAAAATTAAAAATAGATGGAGCCTGGGACAATTAGGGCTTTAAAATTCATCACCAGCACCTTGAATTGGGCCCAGAAGGCTATCAGCAGCCAGTGCAGCGAACAGAGCACTGGTGTTATGTACTCGCGGTTGCACTTCCCCATAAGGAGGCAAGCCGCCGCATTCTATACCAGCTGCAACCTTTGAACCATCGCCAAGAGGAACCCCACATAGAGCACATTACAGTAGTCTTGCCTCCAGGTGATGAAAGCATGGATGACAGTGGCCAGATTTGAGTCTGAAAGAAAAGACCGCAGCCTTCTCACCAGATAGAGTGGGTGAAAAGTGCTCCTGGCCAAAGCTGTAATCTGGCAATCCAGGCATAGCAAAGGATCCAGAAGCACTCTGAGGCTGCAAACCCAATCAGCCAGAGGGGGCTGGAGCCCATCAATAACAGGAGTTCCAGTCCCCTCCAGAGCACAAGACCGGCCAGCCATATCACCTCAGTCTTGTCAGGATTCAACTTCAGTCGACTCGCCCTCATCCAGTCCCCCACCACAGCCAGGCAAAAGGTAAGAAAAAATAAATAAATAAATAAGAACCAAGACTGCTGGACCTGGCAGACATAACACGTTGAAAGTTTTTATTTATTTCAATTCTCCAATCCTTTCCTGATCATGGTTTAACTTGTGTTCAATAATAACTTTGTGGTGTTAACACAGCAATTACACTGTTCAAATGAACTCTCACCTAGATACAATTATTATTTGCAAAAGATTTGGATGGACCCAGTGAAAATAATAGTTGTATTCTCCTGTAAAATGACTATTGTGTTTGTCACTTGCCATTTTAGCCAGAGGAGTATCAGAAATTAACTTTTCAAGACTCAGGGTGACTGGAAAATAGATAATATAGCATTTAGGTAGTCTTCTGATATGTAGTTTTGAAGCAAACTGAAAAACATGTTGAGATGAGGACAAGCGAACAACAAATCTGCAAAATCTAAAAGTGACAACGGGTGTTTTCAGACATGATACTAACCCCAGTTTAACCACACTTGAACATTCCTTATGCATGTTGCAGGACTGTATGCATGCACTATGCAGCCCTGCAACATGCATAAGAAATGTTCAAGTGTGGTTAAACTGGGGTTTGCGTCATGTCTGAAAACAACCAATAAGCTAGGTGATTAATTTTTGGACCAAATAATGACCTGATTTTATCTGTTTTCATACAGCACTCATCACGATGGTGTCTGTAGTGTAGAAAGGAGTGCTCACTTGCTTCATATTTTGTGCCATAGTATTAATAATCATGCTATGATAACTTTGCCTACGCTATCTTTGGGACTTTATCAGACTCTGTTCCAGCGGTCCACCAATAGTGACCTAGGCTACCAGAGAAAATAACGGATTTCACCGTGTCCACATACGGAGGGATCCATATTAAGAATACAATAGTTTTGTAGTTAATTTAATTTAATTTTTTTGTTTTTTTAAGATCGCTTGTGATCACAGAAAAAGTGGTGGTGTTTTAATCAAACTGTACAAATAAAATCAGAGTACCAAAATGATGTCAGCTGTCAGAAGGCAGTTTTCATCTTGGGTCTTAGTTTTAATGACCATTTTTGGAGTACTCTTAAAACAAGCTTGTTTAAATTGCTTGTGGGGGGGAATAAGTATGGCCTTTTTGAACTAATTCTTTTCAACTAGATAGATTTGGCATTGACAAATACCTCTTACAATTGACTTTTAAAGGCCCTGGAAAAATTTTTTTAAATAAATCCTTTTTGGTTGTTATAACCATGAGGCATAACAAATAATCCTAGAGAAGTATTTGATTGTTTTATAAAGAAATATTAAGTGAGTGAGAAAGTATTGCCTGACTGGATCTTTGTTGGCAACTCTTATTACATATAATTTAATACTTTTGGCTCCTATAAGCACAGAGATCCAGTTTCAACCCCTTATTATTATTTTAAAAAAAATAAATCTGGAAAGTACCGATTAGTTCATTGAGCCTAATTGGACAAGTATTTCATTAGAAAGGGTCAAAAACCTTGTCAAAGATGTCTGCAGTTGTAATCTAATGGCATGTAACAGGGCAATTCTTGCCAAGTATAGTTTGCTCCACTGTAATGAAAATAATTTAAACTTGATGTTACTTTGGGCTGTTTGGCTTAATATAATTAGTCACAATTAGGGGTGTGCACCAGGCCCCCGTGTTGTATTTCATTTTCGTTATTCAAAAATGTCATTTTTGTCATTATTAATGACAATGTCATTTTCGATTGGTTGTGGGAGGCAGTAGGCATTGAGCAATCAGAGTGCCATGAGAGTGCTGGGGCCTGCTTGCGCTGCTCATTGGCCAGCGATACATCCATCAGATACTGCTGAGCTGCTTGCCGCTCCCAACACAGGCACAGTTCAAGAGTTCAACCCTGTTTAAGGCTCTGAGATGTCTGCTCCCTTCTCCCCTCACCACATTTTCCCTCCAAAGCCCAACTGCCAGAGCACTAATAATGACAATGATAACAACAACATAGTCGTTATCGTTTTTGATATTTTTATTGTTACCATTACCATAACCATTTTTGTAATGGGTATTCTCAGTTGTCATTTTCGTTATCGTTTTTGTTCTTGCAAGAACAAAAATGATAATTTTCGTTATCATTATTTTAATAACGAAAATGTCATGCACACCCCTAGGACAATGCGTAATTGTTGCAAAATAGGCTGTTTCATGTGAGATCATGTCTGATTAATGGCTGTTTAAACTGTCTTTCATAAAATTGGACATGCGAACTTCAAGCACGGGGGCCCAACTTAATAAAACAATAATAATTTTTATTTATATATGCTTCATGCTTCAGGAACTCCTGGAAGATTATTCAGCAGTATAAATTCATTTGCTGTGAAAACATGTGGGTGATCGCAGTCAGGATCTTTGCAAAGGACATGACACCATATATCATAAACTTGCCATTTAATGTTTTTGTCTGGGGATGCTTTTCAGACTTGGGGTAGATGAGTTGTGACAAGGCCCAAGCTCCAAATAGACATTAGGTTGAAGATTGCTGGGCATTACTAATCTGACAGATAAGTTTCTAGCTTTCGTTGTTTGATTTTATGTAATCGAGATTGGATGGCGCTTCTTCATAGCAGGTGTGGCAAGTAATTTGAAGCAGCTTAATTAAATAGTCTAAGAATTGTGGTCTGCTGATTCCACATTCCAGTAGAGTAGTACCTTCACAGTCAAAGAAAGTAATGTACGTACTTTGGTTGGTAACCTCATGGAATTGGCACATATAGGCAAGTTTGAATTAGACTCTGCGGAAGTGATATTGAGTTTCTGTAATGGGAATTTGGCACAGTTGGATGGTCATATCTCTACTGATTGTACAGTGCCTGGCACGTTGTTGGCAGTATATAAATGATACATATTAATAATTAATAATTCATTCCAGTCTGTCAGAATAGGCATTTGTTTGCCTAATTAAAGTTGTGCAATGTTTTTAATAAATAGGAGCTTGATGCCAGTAGGAATTAGCAACTTGATGTCTTCTCCCTGGCTGTGTGCCAGGACAAGACATCAAGTACAAAGGACAACTCACCCTCTTGAAGGTACCCTGGCCTGAGTACGTAGCACAAGGGAAGGAAAGAGACACTGGAGTTTGTTCAATGCTATGCTTGACTCAACGCATAATTGCATTGAGTACTACTGCTTCTGGGGTGTGTACACCTTCCTCATTCCTTGCAAGGGTGCACTGGTCTTTTAAAGGGAGAGGCTACTCATCTGCCTCAGCCACATGTCAAAATTTATGTGCCAGAATCGGAACCTACAACAACCTACTTGACAAACTTGCTGGATCATCCTGGGGATCCAACATGCACTCTCATCTGCCCTTACATTCCACTACTTGCCAGCAGAATACTGCCCTCCAGTTTGGATCTATTCTTCATAAGTGCAAAATATGCCAAGTTTAATAAACATTGCTTTAAGGACATCAGAAGCAGGAACCTGCTAGGGAGTTAGTTGGGTCATTAGACCTCAAGGAAAGGGCTTTCGTGAAACACAAGGCCATAGCAGAGATGCTAAATGAATTATTTGCATCAGTCTTAGCAGCAGAGAATGCTGGGGTGATACCCGCATTAGAACTATTCTTTTTTGGTGATGAATCTGAAGAACTGGCACCAGGTGGATGTGTCACTAGAAATTATTTTGGAGCCGATTGATAAAATAAACATTTATAAATCAACAGGACTGGATGGTATTCACCCAAAGGTTTTAAAGGATCTCTAATATAAAATTGTATAACTATTATTAGTGATCTATAACCAATAGCCAAAATCAGCCTCTGTACCTGAGGACTGGAATGTAGCAAATGTAACAACAGTTTTTAAAAAACCTTTCAGAGGTGACATTGCAAACTACAGACTAGTGAGCCTGATGTTAGTACCAGGCAAATAGAGACCATTTTAAAGAACAGAATTATTAGGTATACTGACAAAAATGACATGATGGTTTTTGTAAAAGGAAGTCAGTTGTTCGAGGGTGTCAACAGTATGTGGATAAGGGTAATTTGGTCAATAAATTGATTTAAATTTTCAGAAAGCATTTATTTATTTATTTATTTATTTATTTCTACCCCGCCCCATCCAGCCTCACAGCAGCTTGGGTATGTTGACAAAAATAGCATGATGGTTTTTGTAAAAGGAAGTCAGTGGTTGAGGGTGTCAACAAGTATGTGGATAAGGGTAATCTGGTCAATCAATTGATTTAAATTTTCAGAAAGCATTTATTTAATTAATTAATGATTTACTTCTATCCCACCCCATCCAGCCTCACAGCAGCTTGGGGCAGCTTACATAATTTAAAACGGATAAAAATGTACAAAAGGGGGTGGGGGTTTACAAAGACAATACATACGGTAAAAAGAGATAAGACCCGCACAATTCCATCCCTTATCCCTTTACCCCACTCCCCCAAAGGCCTGGACGAACAGCCAGGTCTTACAGGCCTGGTGGAAGGCCAACAAGCTGGGAGCCAGGCGAGCATCCTCTGGGAGGGAGTTCCATAGCTGCGGTGCGACCAACGAGATCACCCTCCCTATTGTGGCCCCCTGGTTACCCAGGGGACCTCCAAGAAGGCGCCCCCAGTGGATCGCAGAGATCACTTCAGGGCCCAGGGAGTGAGGTGGTCTCCAGGGTAGGAAGGGCCTAGGCCATGTAGGGCTTTAAAGGTCAACACCAACACCTTGTATCGGGCTCGGAACGCTATAAGCAGCCAGTGCGGAGCCTGGAGCACTGGTGTAATGTTCTCCCTAAGGCCTGTCCCGTCAGGAGACGGGTCGTGGCATTCTTCACCAGCTGCAGCTTCCGAACCGTCACCAAGGGCAGCCCGAGGTAGAGCGTGTTGCAGTAATCCAACCTAGAGGTGATGAATGCAAGGATGAGGGTGGCCAGGTCGGAGTTTGGGACATAGGGGCTGGATTAGGGGGCAGTAGAAGGAGAGCGCGAGGTGATGGAGGCCCTGTCTGGTCCAGCTTTCTGGGGGGAGTTTCAGGAAGTGACGCCGGCCAATGCGGCGGATGACTTGGGGTCTGTGAGGGTCACCTGTTGCGAACTTGATCCATGCCCGTCCTGGTTGGTGAAAGCCTCCAGGGAGACGTTGGGGACGGTGCTGGCGAGGGTGGTGAACGCGTCTTTGCAGCAGGGAAGATTGTCACCCAGCCCCAAGGAGGCTGTGGTGCGCCCCCTGCTGAAGAAACCATCCTTGGATGTGGATGTGCTCGCCAGTTACCGACCTGTCTCTAACCTTCCTTTTTTAGGGAAGGTTATTGAGCGGGTGGTGGCAATCCAGCTCCAGGTGCATCTAGATAGCATCGGTTTCCTGAACCCTTTTATTTGGGTTCCGCCCGGCTATGGCACCGAGACGGCGTTCGTGGCCTTGGTCGACGATCTCCACCGGGAGATGGATGCAGGATATTCAACATTTCTCATCCTGCTAGATCTCTCTGCCGCTTTTGATACCGTGGACCATGGGCTGCTGTTGAGATGACTGCGTGACCTGGGGGGTCTGGATAGGACTGTTCTTGAATGGTTCCGTTCATTCCTCTCGGAAAGAAGCCAGCGGGTGGTGCTAGGGGATGAGACATCTTGCCCCTGCGCTTTATCTTGCAACATTCCTCAGGGTTCCATTCTGTCTCCATTATTATTTAATGTATATATGCAGCCCTTGGGGGATGTCGTGAGAGGGTTCGGGGTGCGATGTCACCAATATGCTGATGATACTCAGTTGTACCTCTTTTTTTCAACTGACCCAGACCCTGCCATCTCATTGCTATCCCAGTGTTTGGAGGCCGTGGCGGAATGGATGTGGCAGAGCAGACTGAAGCTCAACCCCGATAAGA
>QEPC01008745.1:4462415-4485253 GCA_003113815.1 Sphenodon punctatus
CGAAGTTGTAAAACCTGGCTGTTCGCCCAGGCCTTTGCGGGGGGGGGGGTTAGAGGGTTTTATCTCCCCTACCCTATTTATTGTTTTATTGAGTTCCTGGGCCCTGTTTTTATATTTTGTATTGCATTTTGATATGTTTTAACTGTTTTTAGATATATTTTACATGTGATTGTTTTTATTGTTGTAAGCTGCCCTGAGCTGTTTTAGGAGGGGCGTGGTAAAAATTTAATAAATAAATAAAAATAAAATAAAATATGGCTGGATCCTACACACAAGATGTAATTGGCGATAGGCTCCCTTTGCCACTGCCTCCACCTGACAATCCAGGCAGAGGCCAGAGTCCAACAGGACCCCCAAACTCCACAGCTGTGGGGCCAGCGGGGGGCAAATCCCCTCCATAAGTGGGGCTATTGCCCCATTTGATAAGGTCCTTCATGAGACGTTAGAGAAAACCAAGTTGTCACAAGAATAAAAGGGAAGGTGCTCTCATGGATCAATAACTGACTTTAAAAAAAACAAGGAATAAATGGTCATTTTTCACAACAGGAAAAAAAAAGGAGCAAACACTGGGGTACTTCAGAGGTCTTTACTAGGTCTGGTGTTTAACGTATTAATTAATGATCTTCTCTTCAGCTTAGAGAAGAGATGACAGAGGGGAAATATGTTAAAAATTTACAAAATCATGAGTGGTGTGCAACAAGTAAATAGCCCTGTTGTGGCGCCTTGGCCCATTAAACTTAGGCTAAAAAAATAATCTGCCTCATGCTTCCTCCTTTGTGCATCTAAAATGTTGCGATTTTTTGCGACCGTCCTTATGCTCCTGGCCATTGATACTATAGCAAGCTCTGCACGAGAATTTCAGTGAGGATCCAAATGAATGGACCCCAAAGAGATGATTAAACAATATCAAGAAAAATATAAAAACATTGTCTTAACAGTGAGGTGTATAAGATTACAAAATAGTATTCCCAAAGGGGTGATGGAAGCCTAGACTTGGGAACAGAGCTTCATGTGGGTTCCAAAATTGAGCGCAAACAGAATCCAACTTCACCAGGATGTACCTGAGCTAGTGCTGACACAGCTGGATTCCTCTGTGCCAATTCCTGATCTGTACTTAGGTGGCTCTGGTGGTCCATGTGGGCAGGAGGCACGCCAGGAAAAGGGCAGAGTTAAGCCATTCCACTGACATTTATCTGATATGACTCCACCTCATGGAGTGCCGTGGCATCCTCAGCTCTCCCTCTTGCCCACATAGAGTCTAGCCTGAGGTGGGGGAGGGGGGAGGGGACGGGCTTGGACCAAGCTAGCTCCTGAACTGAATGAAAGCCAGCAGGACCACTTGTGTACAATCAGGATTGGTCTGGTATGCAGGTCTGGCTCTACTTTGGAAGAGTTTAAGGGCAAACCATTTTGGTATATAATGTAGGAAACAATCCTGGATTGACACTAGGGGGAGAAAAGATTTGGCAATGGGCTAAAACTGACAGGATTTTCTTTTCCAGCTCCAGTAGCATGAATATTCACCTGGATAAATTTTAATTTTCCTGCAGGTTCAGAGGATTACAGGAGTAAATTCACTGGGGAGTGCTTTATGGACCTTGTCTGTCCTGAGAAGTGTCGCTGCGAGGGGACAATTGTAGACTGCTCCAACCAAAAGCTCACACGGCTACCCAACCACCTTCCCGAATATGTCACAGATCTGTAAGTGTTACACCTCTGACAGGTGGTGGCAAAGAATGCCCAAGGTCTAGAATTATATGACTCTTTCTCTTTCTTCTAGCATTACCTTTTTTCAGACTTTTTAAGAGTCCTAAGAACATAAGTAGTGCCATTCTGGGTCAAACCAATAGTCCATCAAGCCCAGCATGCTGTCTCTGACAGTGGCCAATCTCTTTCTCTTGGGTGAAGTACCCAACAGGTCACAATGGGCAATCTGTTCCCTGATGTTCCAGCCCCCAACAGTATGAGATTACGTTCCCAAAACCTACTTGGCTAAAAGCCATTTATAGACCTATCCTCCAAGAACTTATCCAGTCCCTTTTTAATACTAGCTACACTACCAGCCGTGACCACGTTCTTGGTAAGTAAGTGCCACAAATTAACTGTGCGTTGATTGAAAAAATCGTTTCTCTTATTTGTTTTAAGTGTCAGTACTGCTAAATAAGAAATGCATTAGTCCCTCAGTCTAATTGTGTGTGCAGGGTCGTTAAGCAATGGCCACAATACTCTTGACAGCTGTCTGCCCTCTTTAGAAGTGAATGTGACTTTAGTTTGTCTAATAAGTCGAATCTATTGCTTCTATTGAACCTGTATGATATTGCTTATTTGCTTTTGGGGAGTCCTTTGAGATGAAAGACATAATAGTAAAACTGTTTGCAATATAATCACACAAAGGCATCTATGGTGTCCTCAGCATTTTATTTTATGGCATTTGTATCCTTTCCCAAAAATGGGTTTTAGATTATTTATGTTTACATAAGACCCCTACTAATGAATCTCTGCTATCTAGTGGAAACTGCATTGGAGAAAAGGAGAATACAGCAGACCATTTTATATATAAATTTTCTTTGTTGGCCATCTTGTATATATCTTTAAAACATTTAAAGTGCATTTTTCTTTATTTACACCAGGCGTTTAAATGACAACGATATCTCCATTCTGGAAGCTACTGGAATATTTAAGAAACTACCCAGCTTAAGGAAGATGTAAGTTAAGTTTTTTGTCATCTTACAAGTAGTTTGACATACAGTTTTCAAACAGTAAAGTACCACTTCTACCAGCGACTGAAGTGGCCAAACATTACAAATCACTATATGGTAAATTACCATTCAGATTTTTTTGCTGGGTTTGCCTTCAGAAAGCAGGATATTGGAAAATACTGCTAGTTTGCGTATGTAATATTAATCCTTACTGCCTTATACTGAAAGAAAAGTAGTCCGGGGTGTATAAATTCTCTAGTTTGGAGACTGCTTCTCCAGTGGTAGAATGTCAGATGAATTTTTGATTGAACATTTGAAGTCAGTTCATTGGGAAGGGAAGTCTTTTATTCATCTACAGACTGGCTGCAGCACAAGTGTTACTGAAACCCTCTCCATGCTGCTTACTCCAATGTACTACTTTCCTTGCGTTCCTTGCAAGGTATTTATCCCATGACGTCTTCAGGAGAGTTCATTCTTTCTGTTTATTACGCTCTTGGCTTCTTCACCAAAATTTTCAATGGAGTCGTTAATTAGTAATTCTCTCTCTGTTTTCACAGAGTGGACAGTCAGAACTGATGGATTATGTCCCTACTCACTCAGCTGTAGGAAGAATTCAGATGACTGAGAGCCAGTGTTAGTGGGAGGGGTATACCCCCTGCACCAGCTCTCCATTCTGTTCCTGCTTTGTGAGAGCAGGAGCTGTATTAGGTTGCATAGGGCTTCCCCTCCATGCACACACTTTTTGTTTGTTTTGGAGGATAGTCTCCTTCCGCCTCCTCCTCCTCCTCCTCCTCTTCCTCAGGAAGACAGGGCTTTGAGCTTTGTGGTAGGGGTGGAGTGTCAGAGGGGTGGGCAGTTCTTCCCCTGGTTTTACCCCCCACCCCCCAATTTAGTCTCCTTAAGGGGTCCCTGTTTGAGGAGGTGGGGAGTATTGGCCACTGGGGGCTTCTCCTCTCTCTTCCGCCACTGATGTGAAAGGGAGTTTGAGGCTGAAACAAGAATCAAAAGTCATTTCGGTGAAAATGTAGTGAGAATAGAGAATAAGGGTTGAAATCTCTCAAAAATCTTGACCCTGATTCAGATCTCTATGAGATTTCTTGCTCCCCCTGCAGCACCAGGCTGGTCTCCCAGCTAGAGAAATTAAAGGAGGGAAGTAGCTTCCCCCTCCAATCTGGAAAGGACTCCCCTCTCCCATCTTTCCAGATGTGCGGAGGGAGAGCTGAAGGGAAGAGGTGGGCTCAGCATGGCTCTTCAGCATTCAATTGGGTGATGATTTCTGCTAGCCAATAGAATGCTGAAAATGCCTGCTGAATCTGGAACCAAGAATTGAGGTTCAGCCCTAGTTCATAATCACAGTGTCTCCAAATTCCTTTCCAGGATAAATGACCCCAGAGTCACCCAGAGGGCTTCTTTAAGCATTCTCTCCCTTTCTCCTCATCCCTTGTGTAATTAGAAGACCAGAGAGAAAGGGGTTTGTGTGATCCTGGTGGCACAGCCCTGACCAAGGAAACTCTGGTTCCTTGATATCATCATCATGTTGGTGAGAGGCTCACTTACCTCAGTGCAAGTCTGAACCTCCTGTCCCAGGAACCAGTTCTTCATCCAGACCCATTGACATTTTAGCTTGCCACTTGGCTGTTATAAAGGTTCTGTTGAATGTCTTTGTTTACTCTGATAATCTCTTGAATACCTTGTTATCATCTTGTAGATCTTTGTCCAATAAGGTATATGGTACAACTTGGGCAAAGATTGTATACTGGTGCAAGGGAACAGGATGCAGGACAGCCAATACAAGGGGGTATTGGAGGTCTTGCAATTTCTCCAGGAAGTGGAGTTTCAAAGTGGGTCTCAGGGCTAACACTCTCTTAAGTATTATCTGCTATGGAGGCCAGCCTTCCTTGTTCTTACAGCCTCATCTTAGGAGATTCCTCAAGGTAGCACAGCTCACCTGCCCACTGTTTAGCCACAAGTTCGCCACTTGGAGGCTAAATGTTTTCTCAAGACTTCAATGCACCCACCGTTTAAACTGCTTCTGCAGATGTCACCATTCTTTTTGATGGCTAAGACAATGTTCCTGGTGTCCGTGACCTCAACTTGCAGAGTCTCAGTTATGGGGACTCTTTCTTCTAACTTATAATTGTGCATTTTTAACTAATTATTATTATTTATTCATTTATTTATTTATATCCCACCATCAGGGCAGCTCACAACAGGGAATACAGAAACAATAAAACCAAGAAAAAACACGTACAATAAACCAACCACATAAAAATCATCAGTATAAAAATTAACATAAAAGCAAGAATTAAGAAAACCCCACCCACCCCCAAACCTCCCCTTCCCCTTCATCAAATGCCTGGTGGAAGAGCCATATCGTGCACCAACGGCAAAAGGCAGTGAAGGTCAGGCTGAGGCAGACACCCACTGGGAGGGAGTTGCACAGCATCGGTGCAGCCACCAAGAATGCCTGCCTGTCAGTCCCCACTTGATGATACCAAGGGATCTCCAGAAGGGTGCTGTCTTATGATGGCAGGGACCATCCCAGGGCCCAAGAAGTGAGGCAATTTCTCAGATAGCTAGGGCCCAGGCCATTTAGGGCTTTATAGGTTAATACCAGCACCTTGATTCGGACTCGGAAGACTATAAGCAGCCAGTGCAGAGCCCCGAGCACAGGTGTAATGTGCTCCTAGCGACTTGTCCCCCATAAGAAGACAGAACACCGCATTCTGCACCAGTTGCAGTCTCCAAACCATCACCATGGGCAGCCCCACGTAGAGGGTATTACAGTAATCTAACCTCACAGTGACAAATGCATGGATGATGGTGGCGAGATCGAAGTCTGAGACAAATGGGCAGAGCTGCCACACCAGATGTATCTGGCGGAAGGCACTCCTGGCCACAGCCACCACCTGGACATCCAGGCACAGCTGTGAACCCAGGAGTACTCCTAAGCTCTGCACATGAGGTGCTAACACTGGGCGAGCCCTGTCAATGAAGGGGGACACCTCCTCACCCAGGTCACCAACCTCACCAATGAGCATCACCTCTTTCTTGTCAGGATTCAGCTTCAGCTGGCTAGTCCTCATCCAGTCCCCCACAGCAACCAAACACCGGGAAAGCACCGAGACTTCAGGGTCTTGGTCGGATGAAAAGGAGAAGTACAGCTGAGCATCAGCAGCATATTGATAACGTACCCCCCACCTACAAACAACTTCCCCCAGCAGCTGTATGTACTCATTGGACAAGAGAAGGGCAGAATGGAACCCTGTGGGACCCCCCACAGGAGACCCCTGGGGGACGAAGTATATTCTCCCAGGACTACCTAATGAGGTCATCCAGCTAGAAGATCTCAAAACCAATACGCAGAACCACTGCAAAACCATTCTGTCCACTCCAGCTAGGTCCCGCAAGTGGGTCACCAACACCTCATGATTCACTGTGTCAAAAGCCACTGAGAGGTTGAGACGAACCAGCAGTGTTGAACGTCCCTCATCTAGCGCCACTCGCAGGTGATCAACCAAGGCCACAAGTGCAGTCTCAGTACCATAACCCGGGTGGAAACCAGACTGCTAGGGATCCAGAAAACCAATATGGGCTAGATGCGCCTGCAACTGACAGGCCGTCACCCATTCAATAACCTTCCCTAAAAAGGGAAGGTTAGAGACAGGCCGATAGCTCACTTGGGGAGTCACCATCCAAAGATGGTTTCTTGAGGAGTGGCCAGACCACCGCCTTCTTAAGGGAGTCCAGTAGCCTTCCCTCCCCAAGAGAGGCATTGACAACCCTGGCCAGCAACGGCCCCACAGTCTCCCTGCTGGCCTTGACCAGCCAGGATGGGCAAGGATCAAGTTCACATGTTGTGGCCCAAGCACATCCCCCACCTCAGCAGGCATCACCAACTGAAATTAATCCTGCAAACAAGGGCCAGACAGGGCATTCCTTACCTCTGGCCCTGATACTGTCTCTGAAGGGGGTGGAGTCTAAGTTGTGTTTGGTGCGAGCGATTTTATGCATGAAATAAGCAATAAATGTGTCACAACAGGCCCTGGAAGATTCCAACTCCAGGTGGAGATAAGCTGGACTGACCAGACCCCTCACAGCCTGAAAAAACGCCGCTGGACACGATTTCATGGCCACTATGATGGAAGCAAAAAACCCTTTTTTTGGTTTCCTGCACAGCCACAGTGTAGGGCTTCAACTACAGCCTATGCTGCAATTGGTCATCTTCAGCATGAGGATGACATCACCGCCACTTCAATCACATCTATGCTTCAGCTGACTGAGAGCATCCGTGAACCATGCAGATCTCTGGTGTCGAAACGCTGGGAGCGGATGTCTGGGAGCCACTCGATCGATAGCCTCCACCAGTCACTCATTCCAAAGAGCTACGAGGGCATTGATGGAGCAGTCACTGATGTCCATGGGCAAATCACCTAGAGCCATCTAGAATTCAGAGGGGTTCCATCTGCCTCCAAGGGCGGGCCATCCTAATTGGTCTCACACCCCTCCGGTCAGGCAGGCATGCCAGGAGAGAAGCCTGAAGGAAGTAATGGTCTGACCACGACAAGGGTAAACTAACAACATCCCCCACCTCAAGGTCAGTGCAGAATATCAAGTTCAGGGTGTGCCCTCCCTCGTGTTGGACCACTCACCTCCTGGGACAGGCTCATGGTTGCCATGGCAGCCATAAACTCCAACTCTGTACCATGCAACCTGGCCTGGGCGCAGATATTGAAGTCCCCCAGAACAGTAAGCTTCGGGGACCGCAAGACCAACCCCGAGATCAGGGCAGCTAAAGTGGATAGGAATGCCACTGGGCAGTGGGGTGCATGTAGTCCTGAGGTTAGAAGGTCAACTCAAGCACCCTAGAAAGAGGGAATAGTATAGATTAGGTGTCAGGAGGGCATTTAGAATTTACCTAGATAGGCATAGGCACTTCAGAATGGGCTTTGCCCTCTTTGTAACGTTCTGGGATAGGAGAAAGAGTAGGAAGGTTTCAAAAAGTACCCTAGCTAGATGGTTTAGCACCTGCATAAATTGATGTTTCCTAGTCTTATTGGAATTATTGTGCATCCTTTCAGGAGCAGCTATAAATTTGGTGTTCCTGGATAGGATGTCAGTGGAAGAAATCTGCAGAGTGGCCCCCGGCCCTCTGCTTAGTCCTTCACATTCCTTCCTGGGAGGACTCTAGCACCCACCGAAGTGGCTTTTGGCTATTCCATGCTTCAGAGTGTTCTGATTTCGCCCAGTTGGGAATTGGACCCATCTGTGGCAACCGTTTCTTTCTTTTTTTGGACTGGTGGGAAGGCACTGTTTGGGGATTTCCCATCAGTTCTGACTGTCCACTCTGCAAAGAGAGACAGAGAGGGAAATTTCCTTACCTGTGAATATCCATTCTTCTCTTGAAGCAGAGTGGACAGTCTAGTCCCACCCAGGTTGGATTTCTCTTCTGAGAATTAGACAGGGGTTTTGAGTGGAATCTGGGGGCTTCTTTCGCAACTCCCTTTTCCTGTCTCTGCCTGTTTTATCAATCTCTGTTGTTTTTTTACTGTTTATTTTACCTGTTTTTTTCTAGTTTTCTAAGTTATTTTTGATAGTCACATCCTGGAGCACCGGTGTGGGAGTATTGCTCTCCCGCTTGCAGTGGCTGAAAGTCATCTGGATCCTGTCTACTGCTGAGTGAGTAGGGACAATAACCCATCAGTTCTGATTGTCCACCCTGAAAAAAGAGAAGAACAGAAATTCACTGGTAAAGAAATCCTCCTCCCTTTTTTTTGTAGGGGGGTGTCAGGTGGTCATGTCCTCTGTTGTACTGATTTGGGACCACTAGCTTATTTCACACAGGCTAGCAAGCAGTGTGATGGCATCAGATACTGCAGAATCAACATCTTTTCTAGAACTGAAACAAATATCCACAATAAATATATCCAAAGATTATGCCCATTTTGATTCACGTCTGATAAATGAGTTACAAAATCCTATTCATCCCAGTTTGTTCACATGTCCATTTCAGGGTTTTCAGCTTTAAAGGTAATTGCATGAGAGAGAAAGAGAGAGCATGTAAATGCATTCTCATTGTCAAAGTAAGCTGACAGAAAGGTGGAATGGGCACACAGTGAACTCTAGAATCCAACTATGTCTTGGAAGAGGCTCAGTGACACAGGGCCGTCAAGAACCCAGGGCTCATGGCATAATGGCCACAAAACTTAGCCATCCAGTCCCACTGCTACTGCTAGTGTGGCAGCCTCACAAACAGCTGTCTAGCATATTGGACAATAAGCAGAGTCCTTCTCCTGGTGCCTGAATTAAAAGCAGCAGCAAGCCCTTCCTCTTGTAGCTCTGGTAGTAAAACTGTAAAAGTAATTGATAGGAGAGCATTCAGTTTTGGATTTTGTGATAGGTTAGAGGTGTGGGTTTTAAAAAAATATTTAAGTTTCCTTTTTAATGCAATAATAATGTAGGCCCTGGCCGTTTTTACACGGATGCCCCTCCCCCCCACTCGGTGTTCGGGCGGGTGTGCGGGGTCTATGTAAATGGCTGGCAGCGGATGGGGGGATGGGTGTCTGCTCAGAGTTTGTCCATGTGAACACAGAGTGGGATGGGTGGGGGTGCACGCGCTCTTCTGCCAATTACATCTGATGAAGAGGCTCCGAATCTCACCATCATCATCCATACATTCGTCACCTCGAGGCTGGACTGTTGTAATGCGCTCTACATGGGGCTGCCCTTGGTGATGGTTCGAAAGCTGAAGCTAGTGCAGAACGCGGCAGCCCATCTCTTGACTGGGACGGACCGCAGGGAGCATATAACATTTGTGTTTTGAGCACTGCAGTGGCTGCCTGTCTTCCAGGCCCAACTCCAAGTGCTGGTTTTGACCTTTAAAGCCCTTCACAGCCTGGGCCCTCCCTATCTGAGTGATCGCCTCACCCCCATGGCCCGTGGGTGGTCCCTGCGATAGTCCGGGTGCACCCTCCTGGAGGTCCCGGGTTATCAGTGAGTTTGGATTGACAGGATGGTGTTCTTGGCAGCTGCGCCTTCACTCTGGAATTTCCTTCCGGTGGAGGTTCGCCTTAGCCCGAATATTTTCACCTTCCAATGAAACTCTATCACCAGGCATTTGGTAAGGGGTGGGATGGGCTAGAGGGGTTGGGGGTGAGGGGTTTTATGCACAAGTCTGAATCAGGATTTTATTATATTTTTATATTGTTGTTCATATTTATGTATTGTATTTATTTTTAAATATTTATATTGTGATTGTGTTTTTATGGTTGTGAGCCACCCCGAGTCGCTTTTGCGAGAGGGAACGGGGTAAAAAGTGGAACAAATAAATAATATATTCTCTCTCTAATACACGCACACACACACACACACACACATTATTTTTAGTCCCAAACGGAACATCTGGAGACTCCTTGTCATTTTAAGTCGAGCAGGATCTCAAGGCTGAGATACAGACGTAGATCCCCTTTGTCAGCTCCAATCCAGATAGAATTTCAGATCGTGTATATTATAAGCACTGCTCATTAGGGCTGCAAGGCAACATGGGAAATGAGTCATCCCTTTGCAAGACTAAGTCAATGTTTGATAGCATGGAGAAGTCACATCCATGCGGTCAGTAAATACTGGTGACATTTTCCCAATGCCCTGATACTTTCAGAGGCCAGAGTATAATTCAGGACTGCAAAAATTTCATCGGATTAGGAAATAAATGTAATGTAACAGTTGGGTTTGTTTGCTCTTTTTATTTGAGAGTAGTAACTGCCCTCCTTGTGTGCATACGTTTGTACAGAATGGAAATATTTCAAGGAAGCAGGGTTTTTTATTTATTATTTCAGCATAAAACAGACATGTTCTTTTTTTACCACTTGTTTCTGTGAAGCAAAGAATCCTCAGTGCCTCACTGCCTTATGCTTGGAAGGAGATCAGAATGCAAGAGTACAGGTGCAGTTCAGATGTCTATATTCTGGCAATGAGAAGTATTTGTGCCATAGATTTCATCATAAAACATTGTGTCACATGGATTTACTTTAGCAGCCTCCAAGCAGAAACTCTCAGGTCACCCTTATTAGCTAATCTTCCTTTGTTCCTATACCTGAAAGCCCTTTCTGTACATTGTAAAATGGATAATCTATATTACAATCTGGGATTTAAGAAAAAGAACATTGGAGAACATTGCTTTGTTTAAAACAGTTTTAAGTTCTGAAAAGCAGGACTCTACTTTTCTTGTGCCATCCGTTCCTATCAATTGAAATGTTATAAGTATTCAGTATTTATGAAGTGGATTCAGAAGCATCTGCAAAGCAATGAGACCTCCAGGAATAGAGCTGTCCTGTACAACGTTTTTTTGTCGTTACAAAATGTCTTCTTCCTGAAATGTATAATACAGGGAAATATTTGGCCAGTGGCTGTGTCAGAGAACGTAGTGTTATAGATGGAAGTACAGATTCTCCTGTGTGAGGAGAGAGTACATTGTTCAGTTTGTATGGGGATGATGGAGGATATATTGTTGAGTTTGCCATGTAGTCAGGCCTTTTCACAGCTACCAAGAGGAGTAAAAGGAATGAGAAAATATTTGTGGGACATAGTCTATTATCACCATGATTTCAGTTTTATATGAGTTAAGTATTTAAAAAGTTCTTCAGGCTTAAATTCACTCTTATAGTTACAGTTTCCTCTCTTTTACAAGGCAGAGGCCTGAAAACAAAGGCCGTTTTAACACAGATGCCCCCCCTCCCCCCACTGTGTGTCCGGGAGGGTGTTAGATCCGTGGGGGCGTCCATGGAAATGGTACAGCAGTGGGTGGGGGGATAGGTGTTCAATTGGTGTTCATCCACAGGTGGAGGTGCGTGCATGTTCCCACGTAACACCCACCCCCACCCACTGCTCCAACACTACAGCTCCACAACTGGAGACCATCTAAGCCAGGGAGGAATGGTGAATCCCCAAGCCAGTGACCCACCTCATCCCCAACAAGTGACACCCCTGAGCCAGCCATATATCCCATTCCCACTCCCCAAACCAGCAACTTCCCCTGAACCTTAAATAGCCCCATACTCCATTCCCTTTTCCAGAAACCATCAACCCCTTCCCTAAGCTGCTGGCACTAAAAACTGAAAAGGAGTTAGAGCAGTTTTAAAACTAGAATCCTGGGGAAAGTCAACAGGCACTGAGGAACACAGGTTCGGACCGAGGCATCTCTAAAGGATGCTGTTAATTTAGGGAAATTAGAGTATCTTAATATAGAGGATAGGGAAAAAGCTGAGGGAGCTCAGACAGAAATCAGTGCAGAGCAGATGCATATAAAAGATTCCAAAATACCTGAAGCAGTTACTTATTATTGAGCAGACTAAGAATAAGAAGAATACATTTAAGTGTCTATATGCAAATGCTCGTAGTCTAAAAAGTAAGTTGGGAGAATTGGAGTGTATGGCGCTAAATGAAGATCTAGACATAATAGGGATCTCAGAGACATGGTGGAATGAAGATAACCAATGGGACACTGTAATACTGTGTAATACTATACAAAATATATCAAAATGACAGAGCAGGTAGATCTGGTGGGGGGTGGCTCTATATGTGAAGTCAAGTAGGATTAAAATTTTACAGGAAGGGAAGTGTACTCTTGAATCTCTATTAATAACAATTCCATGCCTTACACGGAAGTGTATAGCTATACTATACCATAATACTATCACCCCACTGACCAGAATGGTGAGACTGACTATGAAATGCTAGTGGAGATTAGACAGACTACTAAAGTTGGTAACACTATCATAATGGATGATTTCAACTATCCTAATGTTGACTGGATGAATGTCTCCTCCGGGTGTGATATGGAGGTAATGTTTCTAGATGCCATAAATGACTGCTTCTTGGAGCAGCTGTTCCTGAAACCAACGAGTTGTCAAGGATGCTGTAGCTGCAGATTTCCATTGTACAGGGGTTTGGACTAGATGACCTCTGAGGTACCATTCCAACTCTACGATTCTCTAAGAGGAGGAGCTACGTTAAATCTAGTTCTAAGTGGAGCACAGGACCTGGTGCAAGAGGTAACGGTGGTGGGGCCACTTGACAGTAGTGATCATAATATAATAAAATTTGATATAATTACTGGAGGGAGAATTAAATAGTCAACAAAATTACCACAGTAACAGTTATCTTTCAAAAGGGAAACTATGTTCAAATAAGGATACTAGTTAGAAGGAAACTAAAAGGAGCAGTGGTGAGGATTAAATGACTGCAGTAGACATGGAGACTATTTAAAAACACCATCTTCGAAGCCCAGATTTAATGTATCCCATAGGTTAAAAAAGGGGACCAAACGCCTGCCAGCATGGCTAAATGGTGAGGTGGAGGAGACAAATAGAGCCAAAAAGGCGTTAATGAGGAAAACAGAAAAGAGCATAAGCACTAAGTCCCTCAGAAGCAAGAGGACTGCTAGAGAGTCAGTTGGGCCGTTAGCGGACCAGGCTGTAAAAGGGGCGCTCAGGGGAGGATAAGGCCATTGCAGAGAAGCTGAATTAATTCTTTGCTTCGGTCTTCACTGCCGAAGATGTTGGGAAGAGATACCCACACCAGAACTATTCTTTGTAGGTGATGAATCGGAAAAGCTGTCATAAATCAACGTAACTCTAGGAATGATTCTAGAGCAAATCGACAAACTAAATAGTAACAAATCACTTGGACCAGATGGTTTACACCCCAGAGTTCTGAAGGAACTCAAATATGAAATTTCAGACATACTCCTGGTAATTTGTAACCTGTCGTTAAAATCTGCCACTGTAGCTGAGGACTCGACGGTAGTGAATGTAACACCGATAATTAAAAAGAAGGGATTCAGATGCAATCATGGAAACTGCATACTGGTGAGCCTGACATCTGTGCTGGGGAAAATGGTGAAGGTTATTAGGGGCATATTCATAAAAATGGCTTAATGGGGAAGAGTCAACATGGATTTAGGAAAGGGAAGTCGTGCCTCACTCACAGCTTTCTAGATCCCTCCCAGTCTGGCTTCCGCCCAGGATATGGCACTGAGACTGCGGTTGTTGTCTTGGTCGATGACCTGCAACCGGGAGATGGACCAGGGACGTTCGACCTTCCCGGTCCTATTAGATCTCTCAGCTGCTTTTGACACAGATGATCATGAGCTGTTGGTGATACGCTTGAAGGACCAGGCGGGATTGGGTAGGATGGTTCTACAATGGTTCCATTCCTACCTAGCCGATAGGACCCAACGGGTGGTGTTTATTATTATTATTATTATTATTAGACATTTATAAAGCGCCAGTCATATGACCTGGTACTGTACATAACATAGAATTAGACGCGGTCCCTGCCTGTGGCTTACAATCTAAAAGACAAAAACAAAGGGGGGGAGACAGGAAGAGGGGACAGTGGGAGAAACATGGGAGAAAACAAACAAACATTCAGGCAGATGCAAAGTCTCAGGTGCGTGTACTTGGCTTGGTTAACAGGAAGTTGGTAGCAGCAGTCAGCAGAGGAGGGCCGACAGTAAGAGTAAGGGGAAAGGCTAGCAGGCATTGGGAAAGGCAGCATGGAAAAGGTGGGTCTTGAGGAGGGATTTGAAGGAGCGGAGGGAGGAGGCAAGGCGGATGTTGGCAGGGAGGGAGTTCCAGGCATGTGGGGCAGCGAGGGAGAAGGGACGAAGGCGGTTGGGTGAGCAGGAGAAATGAGGGAGAGTAAGGGTGGGTACAACGGAAGAGCGGAGAGCGCATGCAGGAGTGCGTAGGGAGATTAGGTCTGAGAGATAAGGGGGAGCTTGGTCGTGGAGCGATTTGAACGTGGAAACCAGGAGTTTGAACAGGATACATTCAGGAAGGGGGAGCCAGTGAAGGGAGAGGAGGAGAGGCTGCACATGGTCGAAGCGACGGGCAGAATGAATGACCTTGGCGGCGGAGTTTTGGATTGCGACAAGGGGGGACAGGTGGGAGCGAGGGAGGCCAGCAAGGAGGAGGTTGCAGTAGTCGAGGCGAGAGATAACCATGGCATGAACAAGGATTTTGGCCGAGGAGATAGATAGAAAGGGGCAGATGTGGGCAATGTTGAGGAGAGCGAATCGGCAGGATTTGGCCACAGAGTCAATGTAAGGTTTAAAGGAGAGGTGCGTGTCAAAGATGAAGCCCAATCTGCGGGCTTGGAGAACAGGACGGATGGTGACCCCATCAATGCAGATGGTCAAGTTAGAGGGAGAGGAAGGGGATGGAGGAAAAATGAGTTCAGTCTTGGCCATGTTTAGTTTGAGTTGGCGTCGGGACATCCAGGCAGAGATATCAGAGAGGCAGTCGACGAGGCATGAGCGGATAGAGGAGGAGAGAGAGGGGGTAGAGAGATAGAGTTGGGTGTCATCAGCGTAGAGATGGTATTGGAATCTGTGGGAGGCAATAATTTTGCCAAGGGACAGGGTGTAGATCTGTCTCTTATACACATCTAGATGTGTATAAGAGACAGGACTCAGGGAGGGAGACATTAAAGGAGCGGTCAGAGAGGTAGGAGGAGAACCAGTCAAGGACAGAGCCGCGGAAGCCCAAAGAGTAAAGCGAGTCCAAGAGGAGCAAGTGGTCGACAGTGTCAAAGGCAGCAGAGAGGTCAAGGAGGACAAGAAAGGAGTAGTGGCGCTTAGATTTAGCAACAAGTAGATCATTGGTGATCTTGGCCAGGGCAGTTTCAGTAGAGTGGAGGGGGCGGAAGCCAGACTGGAGAGGGTCCAGGGAGGAGTTGGCAGAGAGGAGGTCCAGGCAGCGGCAGTAGATAAGTCATCTTCCCCCCGTGACGTCTAGTGTGGTGTCCCGCAAGGCTCTTATTCTGTCCCCGCTCTTGTTCAACGTATACATGCAGCCATTAGGCGAGGTCGTGAGGCAGTTTGGAGTAAGTTGTCATCAATATGCTGATGACACTCAGATGTACCTCTAATTTTCATCGGACTCAGGCCTGGCAGTCTCTGTGCTTTCCCAGGGTTTGATGGCTCTGGGGGACTGGATGAGGCAGAGCCGACTGAAGCTGAATCCTGACAAGACGGAGGTAATGTTGGTGGGGAGAATAGCGGGTATGACTTCCCCCATCATCAATGGGGTTTGTCCCCCACTGGTCTCCCAGGTGCGGAATCTAAGGGTGCTCCTGGATTCCTGGCTCCACTTGGATATCCAGGTGGAGACAGTGGAGAAGGGGGCTTTCTGCCAGTTACGCCTGGTTTGGTGGCTTTGGCCTTATATCTCAGACTCCAACCTGGACATCATCATTCATGCTTTTCTTACCTCGAGACTAGACTACTGCAATGCACTCTTCTTGGGGCTACCCCTGGTGATGGTCCGGAGGCTGCAGCTGGTGCAGAATGTGGCGGCTTGGCTCCTTACAGGGTCGCCAGGAGCGCATTACACCAGTGCTTCGTTCCCTGCACTGGCTGCCTATTTTCTTCTGGGCCCGATTCAAGGTGTTAGTTCTCACCTTTAAAGCCCTACACGACCTTGGCCTGACCTATCTGCAGGACTCCCTCACTCCCCGGGCCCTCGATAGGCCCCTGTGGTTCGCTTGGGGCACCTTCTTGGAGGTCCCCCGAGTAAATCGAAGGGCCGCTATGGAGAGGGCGTTCTCGATGGCCGCACCTCGGCTGTGGAACTCCTTCCCAGAGGAGGCTCGCCTGGCCCCAGACCTGCTGATTTTTTGTCAGGCTTGTAAATCCCGGCTACTCTGCCAGGCATTTGGTGGAGGGGAGGGAGGGAGGGATGGGATCGGATGGGGGGGGGGCTCTTCTGTCAGGCATTTGGTAGGGGTGGGAAGGGTTAGGGGGTTGGGTGGGGTTCTTTTTGTATAAACAGGCAGATTGTAATGTGTTTTTATTTATATATTTATACTATATTGTATTTGCATTGTATTTATTTTTATATGTTGATTTTATTGTGAGTCGCCTTTGGGCGAGAGGGGCAGGATAAAAATGCCATAAATAAATAAATAACTTGGAATTTTTTGAAGGGGTGAATAAACATGTGGATAGGAGGGAGCCTGTTGATATAGCGTGAAAACGTACATAACGCTAACTCCACTTTAACACGGCCTGTTATACTGCTTTAACATTTCTTATGCACGTTGCAGGGCTGTATTGCTGCCCTATGCAGCCCTTCAACATGCATAAGAAATGTTAAAGTGGTATTAATGATTTGTTATGTCTGTTTTCACGCATAGTGTATCTGGATTTTCAGGAAGCGTTTGATAAGCTTTCTCCTAAGAGACTTTTGCGGAAATTTAAAGTCATGGGATAGGAGGCAGTGTTCTCTTGTGGATCGGTAACTGGTAAAGGATAGGAAGCAAAGAGTTAGGACTAAATAGTCAGTTTTCAAAATAGAGAGAAGTAAATAGTTGAGTGCCCCGGAGATCCGTACCTGGACCTGTGGTGTTTAAAATATTCACTAATGATCTGGAAAGGGGTGTGAGGTGATCAAATTTGCAGACGACACAGAATTATTCAAGGTAGTTAAAACACAAGTGGACTGCAAAGAATTTGAGAAAGATCTTGAGAGACTGGGTGACTGGGCATCTAAATGGCAGATGAAATTTAATGTGGACAAGTGCAAAGTGTTGCACATAGGGAAGAACAATCCAAACTTTATGCACACAATGTTGAGTTCTAAACATATATCTTTATAAAATCATGTGTGGTGTGGAACAAGTTAATAGGAATGATTATTTACCTTCTCAAGTAGTACTAGAACTAGAGGGCACTCCATGAAACTAACAGGTAGCAGATTTAAAACAAATAAAAGTGTTTTTTTCCACTCAATGCACAATTAAGTTGTGGAATTCGTTGCCAGAAGATGTGTTCAAGATCAATAGTATACCTGGATTTAAGAAAGGATCGGGTAAGTTTCTTCAGGCTAGGTTAGCAGTTATTAGCCAAGTATGTTTGAGGAATGTAACTTCTTACTGTTGGTAGCTGAAAATGGATCGCCCCGTTGTGGATCCGCCCCGTTGGGTGGATCTTCCAAGCGACCGAGATTGGCCGGTGTTGGAGACAGGTGCTGGGCTAGATGGATGTTTGACACAGTATAGCACTCCTTATGTTCTTAAACCAGTGACCCCCCTCTAAGCCATATCCATGCCCCATTCCTACCTCCTGAAGCTAATGGCTTCCCCACTCCCTCCCCAAAACCAGTGTCCCCTTTCTTAAATTGGTAGCAGACTAAGCAGCAGTTTAAACTGCATTTTTCTTTCCTTATAGGCTTGTCAGTCTGGCGGAACCTCATTACCCTGCAGGCATCATTGGGCATCTGGTCTGTGTTGGATAAAGTACTTAGGGTGCTTTTAGATGTGACACAATGCCCACCCGCACACGTTTTCTAAAAGTGGATTATTTAAATCCATGAGCAGTGTCTCACGTCTAAAAACAGGCATAGACTGAAAAGTACTCTTATCATGAGCAGTAACAAAGGCAGTTAAAAGCCAACAGCTGTCCCTGTGTTAACTATGATAGTACAACAAAGTCAACCAAAGTTTAAGGGAGGCAATGACAGAAACTTCGTTCAATAGGAAACCTGCCAGGGTTATTTGTATGCACCAGCAATACACGTGGGCAGCTTTCACATTAAAGCCTTTGTCTGTTCTGTCAATAAGCCATGTATTTAAACATCCCCAAAGGATTCATTGACACAATTGATTTCATGGTCAACTGTGCCTGCTTTTTAAGAAGTCCCTTTGGACAAATTTACATGATAGCTCATCATGGCTACCAAAAAGCCGTTAGGGCTCTGTCTAATTAATGTGCACCACAAGCATTTTTAAGGAAGAACTTAAGCAACCCGCGCACACCATCATTACAGGAACTGTGGTGCACACACAAACCGCATGGAAGCCACCCCACGCTCATGAATTCTGAACTGAGCCCCTGATGACAAATATCACTCACGACTTACCCTCCCGCCTCAGAGGAAATGGTCGACACTGGAAAATTCAAGGCACAAAAGCTGACTTCATGGGATAGTTTGTAATGCTGGTACACGTACTGCTCCTAATCTATAGGCAAAGCTGGCCGCATCTCCAAGTGCTGTCAATGCAGCATTGTTCATAAATACACTTGAAAAAACAATAATGCACCTGTGTAAAAGAAATCAACTTAATGCATGGAAAATGACGAGATGGAAACCTGCCAACGCTGCTCTAACGTTGTTTTCAGAACACTTCTAACATGATCCTGAATAAAATCCCAGTGCTCTTGAACACAGCTTTTTAACGTTTGAAATGGTATAAACGTGTTATGCACGTAGAACCTTTTTATTCATAAATTTGTTCCACGTAGGAATGTTCCACTTTCATAATGAAATCGGTCACTATTGGGGTATTTTTGTATAGAATCTGATAGGAGAGCAAGAAGTTTCACTGACTAATAGCAAAACAATGGGGGAGAAAGTACTGAGGCTGTTTTTACGCTGCAGCAGTATGCAATATGTTATTTCCAATGTCTAGGATTGTAATATAACATTCAGTTTGCAGTTGCGCCTTAGACACTGCTCTCAAGAAATGTCAAATTTTTTTCATCTGACTTCACTATCTGTGCCTTTGGTAGGAAGGAAATTTAGTTGAGGAAGATAAGTAAAAGGAGAAAAGACATATTTGATTTATAACTCTAGTGAGACTAGGATTCATAACCCTGGTATATGATATTAAACTGATTTTTTTAGGACACAGAATATGCCGGGGGGGTTTCTGTTTGTAAAATGCTAAGCAATTAATAATATTCCAAGTCCAGATTGTAAGGAACCAGCTTTTACTACTGTAGTAAGTGGAATTCACTTTCTATAGCGGATAGATAACACAGAGGTGTAAACTTCGACCTGGACCCTCCATCTTTGCATTGCATATGCATGGAGTGAGGATCGGGGCCTTTGCCATGTACATCAGTCCTGACCCAGTTGACATGTCCAGTTTAAGAGACAGATAATATAGTCTTTGGCCTTTTTTGAATGGTCTGCTGCTGGAGGGGGCGTTGCGTGGTCATGACGTTGCGAGGACAGTACAGGGGGGGATGGGTGCAGACAGGTGAACACCCATTTCCCACCCATGTGCACAGAGCAACCGTCATTTTTGCTGGTTGCTCTGTGCAGAGCTGGTGGATGGAGGTGTATGTTTCATGGGAGCACACCCACCTGCCACCACTTTCACACAAGACACACCGACCCATGTCCACTGGGTGGGCATGAGAAGGTGCGTCTCATTTAAAAAGGGCCATTTTCTAATTAATGATCTATCTACAGAAGGTGTTTTGTAACCTAGACAATAGGGGTTTGCACTAGGGATCCATTTTGTTTTTTGTTAAAATATTTTTCTCGTTTTTGTTATTGATAATTTTTGGTTTTATAATTAAGTTTCATTTTTGCTTTCTACTGGTTTCAATGAGCAATTTATTTCCAGCTGTAACATCTTTGTTTTCCATCCAATTTGGATAAGATTTGGACTCCTTGTGCCCCTCATTCAAGGAATCACCCATGCCAATCTTCAGAAAGATCGGATAAAGGGTCCCAATTTTATAAGCAATTTAAACATTTCAGTTTGTGCCCACATTTTCAGCTGTTACATCTTTGGGCATTTTACACACACCTTAAAGTTCTGGGTTTTTCAATCTTCTGGGTTTACAAGTAAGTTCTGGATGCATGGATGCAGTTTTCACACACACACTGCCCTGAGGCAGTTCCTGGATGTATTCTTCCCACAAACACTGCCCTGAGGCAGTTCCTGGATGCATTCTTCACACAAACACTGCCCTGAGGCAGCCTAAAGTAGCCGCAGCTGTAAACGTGACAAACTGCCATGGAAACCAAGTGACCACAGCTGCCTGGAGCAAAGCACTTTACCAGGAGAACATTTTACACACAAAACTTCTGGGAGAAGTTCTATGCAGAACTTCAAAAAATCAGATGTTTAAGATCTGGGTGAGTGATTTAGAGACACAGAAAGTTCAGGATGTAACAGCAAACATGCAGGACATGTAAAAACATCCTTTGTTTTCCATGCAATTTGGAGAGGTTGTGCCCCTCACCCAAGGGATCATCCCTGCTGATTTTCAAAACGATTGGATAAATGATCCAAATTTTATAAGCAATGAATATTTCGTGATTTTAACAGAGGTTGCAAATTGCCTTAAATCAATTGCAGGTATTGCCTCTGTTTAAATTATAAAGGTTTTACTAGAGGCAGAGCTCTGCTTTTTAGAGCATTTGTGGAGAGGATGAAGACAACAGGAGGATGTGGGCAGAGCAGAGGACTGGCACTGGCATAGGTTTCAGCCATTGGCACCCCCAAAGTCTGTGGACACACAGACGGGGGAGAGTGGATGCAGAGTTCTGCTTTTATGAGCAGTGAGGCCAGAGACTTCAACGCACACAGTCACACACACACAGCACTGAACCAGCCTACAAGTCACACAGGATCTAGCCAGGGGGGCTGTGCAGCTTGGTGGAAGCTTATATTTTTTTCCCTATGCCCACCCTCAAGCCTTCCTGATTGTAGCGATTGACTACTTGCAAGCTGGAAGCAAGGGCAGAATCTCCAGAGAATGAGCCTATACTAGGGATTAATAAGTCTATACTAGGGATTCTCTTATGTTTGTCACAGTGTTACAAGATAGGTTTGTGATGCCAATGACAAGCATAAATGTCAATCATGTTTCCTCATTCTGTGCTGTTCCCACCCAACCCCCCTGCGTGTTACTGGGAAGTTGGAAGCATCTGCTTAGGAAAGATCCAATAAGAGATCGTCTGATGTCCTCTGTCGCAGTGCTGCAGTGTGTGCCTGTGTGAGGTGTAGGGGAAGGAAGGGGAGCACACGGGGGACAACACACATGATCCAGGCACTCCCTTACCTCGTGGCAACAGCCTTGGCTCCTTAACTGGTCCCTCAGGATCTTATACGGCCTTTGGGATGTACATCCCCAACCTAGATCATCACAGGGTGAGCACAAGGCCCTATAGCCCAGGGAACCACACGCACACGGGGATGTAGGGACGCTGGACAAGATGGGGGGTGCACGACGGATGGGAAGTGTATGCCCCAGGATAGAGATAAGGGACAGGGCTTGCACGCCAGACGGGGACCAGGTTGTGGAAGGAGGGAGGAAGGGCACAGTCACACCACCACTCACACTCTGATAGCCCCTCACCGCATCCACGCACTTGCTTCCACCACGCTGTCCTAGAATACACAGCAAGGACAAGGTGCTCCACACCAATGCTCAAAGGGGGGGGGCGGTTTCACAGGCACAAAGCTCCGACCACCAGCAACAACAGCGAGACCAGGTGCTGCTTTTATTTATTTATTTATTTATTAAATTTTTACCCCGCCCCTCCTGAACACAGCTCGGGGCGGCTTCCAACAATAAAATACAATTTAAAACAATCCAAACACTTAAAATACCATATAAACATTAAAATAACATATAAACAGGGCCTGGGATATAAATTGCTTGGGATAGGGGAATAAAACTCAACTACCCACCCTCCTCCCTAAAGGCCCGGGCGAACAACCAGGTCTTGCATTTCCGCCAAAATACTAATAGGCTTGGGGCCAGGCGGGCCTCCTCTGGCAGGGAGTTCCAGAGGCGCGTCCCGGCCACTGAGAATGCCCTCTCCATTGTGGCCCCCCGCTTAACATGAGGGACCTCCAAGAAGGCACCCCTGGCAGACCGAAGGAGCCGCTCCGGGGCGCAGAGGGCGAGGCGGTCCCTGAGGTATGAGGGGCCGAGACTGTGCAGGGCTTTGTAAATCAATACCAACACCTTGAATCTGGCTCGGTACGCTATCGGCAACCAGTGCAGAGCCCGGAGCACTGGTGTTATATGCTCCCGGCAACCCATTCCCGGAAGGAGACAGGCTGCTGCATTCTGCACTAGCTGCAGCCTCCAAACCAAACACAAGGGAAGCCCCATGTAGAGCGCGTGGCAATAGTCCAGCCTTGAGGTGATGAAGGCATGGATGAGGGAGGCCAGGTCTGGGCCGGAGACAAACGGACGCAGCCTCTGCACCAGATATAACTGGCGAAAGGCAGCCTTTGCGACTGCCTCCACCTGCCGCTCCAGGCGGAGGTCCGCGTCCAGCACCACCCCCAGACTCTGGACCTGTTGAGCTATGGGAGGGCGAACCC
>QEPC01008745.1:4485392-4498870 GCA_003113815.1 Sphenodon punctatus
GAGAGGTACAGCTGAGTATCATCAGCATATTGGTGACAACGCACCCCGAACCCCCTCACGACCTCCCCCAGGGGCTGCATATAAACATTAAATAATAATGGAGACAGAATGGAACCCTGCGGAATGCCGCATGATAAGGCACGGGGGCAAGATGTCTCCTCCCCCAGCACCAGCCGCTGGCTTCTCCCCGAGAGGAATGAACGGAACCATTCAAGAACAGTCCAATCCAGACCCCCCCAGGTCACGCAGCCATCTCAACAACAGCCCATGGTCCACGGTGTCAAAAGCGGCCGAGAGATCTAGCAGGATGAGAAATGTTGAACATCCTGCATCCATCTCCTGTCAGAGATCATCTACCAAGGTCACCAACGCCGTCTCGGTGCCATAGCCAGGGTGGAACCCAGATTGAGACGGGTCTAGGAAACCGATGTCTAGATGCACCTGGAGCTGGAGTGCTACCGCCCGTTCAATAACCTTCCCTAAAAAGGGAAGGTTAGAGACAGGTCGGTAACTGGCGAGGGCGTCCACGTCCAATGATGGTTTTTTCAACAGGGGGCGCACCACAGCCTCCTTGAGACTGGACAACAGCCTCCCCTGCTGCATGGACGCATTCACTACCCTCGCCAGCACCATCCCCAACATCTCCGTGGAGGCTTTCACCAGCCAGGACGGGCATGGATCGAGTTCACAACAAGTGGCCCTCATAGACCCCAGGACATCCACCACATCGGCCGGCGTCACTTCCTGAAACTCCCCCCACAAAGGTGGACCAGACGGGGCCTCCATCACTTCGCGCTCTCTACCTACTGCCCCTAATCCGGCTGCAAAGTTGCTCCGAATCTGAGCGATCTTGTCCGCAAAGTAGCTGACAAATTCCTCACAGCGGGCCTGGGACGTCCCCGTCCAGGTGGAGCGAGGCCGGACTAACCAACCCCCACACCACCCGAAACAGCTCCGCTGGGCGGGACTTTGCGGACGCTATGAGGACAGCAAGGAACTCCTTCCTTGCCGTCCTCACAGCCTCAACATAGGACCGCAAATGGGCCCTATGGAGAAGACAATCGGAGTGAGATCGAGTCCAACGCCAGCGTCACTCCAGCCTCCTGCTTGCTTGCTTCATACACCGCAGCCCCTTGGTAAACCAAGGGGTCCTGCGATGACGAAACCAAGGCAGAGGGCGTCTCGGAGCCACCCTGTCGATGGCCTCCCCCAGCAAGGTGTTCCAAGACAGGACCAGCTCATCAACAGAGTGACCGTCCAGGACCAAAGTTAACTCCCGCAGGACTTCCTGGAACCGTTGAGGTTCCGTCAGCCGCTGAGGGCGGACCATCCTAACTGGTCCTTCCTCCTTCTGAGGGTGGTGTGCGGAGAGACTGGCCTGAAGGAGATAATGGTCTGTCCATGACAAGGGCACTGCTGTAACCTCCCCCACAACCAGACCCCCCGCCTCAAGGCAATTATTTCTCCCTAATTGCTTGCACTTGCTGGCGCAGGCGCTCTGAACACCGGCGCTGCGAGGCGGGGTGTGTGGTTACGTGGAGTGGCTGGGGCAGTGCAGCGGACCCGCGTCTTTTACCTCCCGGCTGGTTTGGAGATGGAAAGGCATCCCTACCCCCAGGGACTCCCCCTGCTGGCCCAGCAAGCTCCACCTCCTGTTCCACCGGAGCCAGTGACGGGGACACTGATGGTGCAACCGCAGCACTAGGTAAGGCTGCAGGATCTGCCTCCGGTGTCTGCCCCAACCGGGGCCCCGATCGGAATCTCGGGAAGCCCCTCCCCCTAGCCCTGAAACCCCAACCCCGGGACCTGACTGTCTGGGATGTCAGTTGGCCAGCCTAGATATATCAATCATGTTTCTTGATTGCTGGGCTGCTTCCCTCTCCCCTCTACTTTGCTGCCTGCAGTCCCAGTTATGACCTTAAATTTTTGTTTGTGCCAAAATTTTCAGAGCGTGTAATTCACATATTTTCTGTTAAAATAATGAAAGCTCGATTGCTTATAAAATTTTAACCTTTTATCCAATCTTTCTGAACTTTGGCAGGGATGATCCCCTGGGTGAACAGTACAGAGAGTCCAAATTCCATCCGTATTGGATGGGAAACCTACGTAATCACTGGAAATGTATGCACAAACCACAAAATGTAAATTGGTTATAAAATTGGGACCCTTTATCCAATATTTCCAAAATCTAGCAGGAATATCCCTTGTGTGTTTCATCCACATTGGATAAGCAGAAACGACATTACAGCCAGAAATGCCTCACAAACTACGATGCTTATAAAATAGGGACCCTTTATCCAATCCTTCTGAAATTTGGTATGTGCGATCTCTTTGGGAACAGATACATTCCCTCCAAGACTCATGCAGATCAGACAGGAAACAAAGATGGCACAGCCTGGTATTTATGTCCCAAAATTTTAAATTATTTTAATTCCAAAATTTGTTTTTGTTCCAAAATTTATTTATTTTTTTCATTTTTCTGGTATTAATAACAAAAAACAAAATTCTGTTAATATCAGAAAACCAAACATAAACAGACATGTTTTACCAGGAACAGGAATACAGTTCCTCTTCAGCATAGATGATGAAATTTGTTTGCATCCAACATGGGCTGGATGTAAACTCATGGTCTGGAGGTGAAAGGCACTCTATTAATTGCTAGTCTCAGAATGATACACTGTTGCAATTATGTGCCAATTTATGGTTATCACCAGACAAAATCATGGTGAGCAAGAGAGGCAATATAATCTGAGGATTAAAAACAGATATAAAAGAGATTCTGAACTATAAACTACTTTCATCAGACAGCAGCTCAGCGCAAAATTGAATTCATCTGTTAGAGTATTTTCTGGGTTGACTTTGACACTGAGCATAAAGTCTTGTCTTCATATCATGGATAAAAGTACAAAGCACAAAAAATACAGAAAACTCGGGTGGGGGAGAGGAAAAAACCTATTAACATTTGATATATATTTTCAGGGTTTTCTTTCCTTACCATTGGCATTCTTCCCCTTCCTGCTTGGTTACAGAATGCATGAAAGGTGATGGGGTCACACGCTGTATGGCCAAGGCTCTGACAGTTACTCAGGAAACATAAACCAGCTTTCCAGTTTTCCACATAAGACCCATCTTCAATCTGCATTGTTCCTATCCTTCTGTAATGCCCTCTGTAAAGAGCAGCCTCTACATTGTTGCACGTGTATACTGCTGCCATGTGTAAAATGAGGTTTTGCTGTACCTAGAATGTCTTCTAATCAGAAACAACACACTAGTCTAGTGCTATATTGTTGCCTTGCTGTTCTTATTTTGGACCAAAGTTTTCATGCCCTTGCAGCATTTCTGGGAACATTCCTAGGGAAAGGTGCTAAAAGATGCGTGAATACAATGTCAGGACTTGCCCATTCAACTATACATTCTTTGAAACTGAAAAGTTGCTCAACCACTTAAAGCCATATTGTTTATCAACACAGTACAGTGAAATCCACAGAAATAGAACAACTTGCATCACTTGAATTTCTGGACAAATCAAATTAGTTTTCCCCAGCCACAGGTCTGTGAGGCTGTATTGTTTCTTGATATGCAAAAGAAGAATTACAAACCCTGGTGACTCTAATTGTTAAGGTGTATAGAGTATCTATCCACCGAGCTAAAGACAGCAGGACCTTTGAGTATATTAATGACATCCTGGCAGTATTTAGTTAAAATACCGTAGCGTATATATGCTCTCACACACACTGCTCTGACCTGCAATCTGCTCTGACTCTGTGCTTCAGAAGGGAGGGAAGGAGACTGGAGTGGGAGAAACCTGGTGCTAACTTCATCTGAGCATCAGTTTTGTCCATCTCCAGGTCTATTTCCTTTAGGTCTGCTCAGGTAGAATTTCTGTTAAGTTAAACTTGATTTTACGTGGCCAGAGAAACTTGACTCCATAGAAGTACCTTTTAAATCACTAGGATTATTGATGGTAATATGTACTGTGCCCCACAGCAAATTATGTTTGCTGTATTGAGCCCTAAGGTAGTGCATACTTACAGTATTGTATGCATTTGAATATAATTCATAGTAGCTTAATGTAATAACTGACCACATTCTATCATTTGGAAGTCATAAGAACCTAATACTGGGTCAGACCAATGGTCCATCGAGCCCAGCATCCTGCCTCTGACAGTGGCCAATTTCGGTTGCATGAAGTACCCAACTGGTCACTATGGGGCAATCCATTCCCTGTTGTTCACTCGCAGCTCCCGACAATAAGAGGTTATATTCCCTAAACCTACCTGACTAATAGCTGCTAATGGACCGATCCTCCAGAAACTTGTCTGATCCTTTCATTAAACCCAGTTATACTATTTTTCAGTGCATTTGTTTTTCAGTCTTTTCAGTGTATTTGTTTGTGAACAAATAGGATGCTCTCAGGGCAGCTGTGTTTGTTACATCCCATATTGTACCTTAATTGCCTTGCCTGTTCCATCCATCACTCCCAGCAGACCTCTTATTGTGTGAAACTTCAGAGATGTATGTTGTGCATTACTGGGGAGCTTTAAAAATCTGTAAACACAGCATTTGCATGGGTTAACTATTTTTGTAAAAGTCTCCAAAGCTTCAAGACGTTTGAGAAAATTACAAACAAGAGTGGCTCTAGAAGTATGAAATCTCGAGTGTTCTCTGCCTTGTTTATCCCAGGTTTTGTTGACAGTTTATTCCAGGATGAAAGCCAGTGTAGTGGAATGGCAAAGTGTGCAGTACTTGGACTGGGAGGTAAGGGGGGTACCCTGGTTCAAGTCTTGTCTTCGCCAGAAACTCACTGAATGACCTTGGGCCAGTCACAATATTCTCTCAGCCTAACCTACCTCACAGGGTGGTTGAGGATTATAAATTGTGTTGTGTGTAAAGTGCTCAGAGTGCCATGGCAGGGGGGCACTATATAAAAACACTGACAGATTTGCTTTTGAACTGTTGTTCAGGTACAAACTTGCCTGAGTTATTTCCCATAGCCCTTAAGTTTCTCTCCACTGTAAAGAGAAAATAATAGTTTGCAACAAGAAAACACTCTTCCTTTACTATTGCCATTTTGTTCCTCCTACAGAAACCTGAGTAACAATAAGATAAAAGAGATCCGAGAAGGCACCTTTGATGGGGCAGCAGGGGTGCAGGAATTAATGCTGACTGGGAATCAACTGGAATCTGTACAAGGACGAATGTTTAGAGGCCTCATGGGGCTCAAAACTTTGTAAGTAAAAACCATGTGTGTGTATGCTGAATGAGAGTGCACAGCTGCTTGCATGTCTGCTGGGAAGTCTGATTACAGTTGTACATATTAATGCCTCTGTTCTTGGACAGCAAGTGTGTAGGGACACAGAATTTAATGCACACCTCTTCCCTGATTTTTGTTCACTCATGCTGGATTTTAATACTGGGCTATTCAAAGCCAAGCTAGCAGAGGGGTAGCTGAATGATCCATTTGTAGAGTATCTCTGTAGTGGGTCCAAGGTCAGGTATCTTGTATGCACATGCAGGAATATTACAATATTATTTGATAATAGGGGTTTGCTGGCTTGGGCACTGAATGAAATTCAGGAGATCAAGCTTTCAATTCTGTCTTGCCTCGGTTTTTCTCCATAGCCAAGTGCAGGCAAGTTAATCTCTCTGTTGCCAGGAGCCACAAGCTTCCTCATGCACATCTCTGCACCAGGGAAGCTCTTGCAGGCTACAGTTGGAGTCTCTGACACAGAGGAGAGCCATGCCATCTCGGAAAGCAGCTCTGACTCTCTTTGCCTGTTGGACGCTGTCAGAACTCGGTGAGAGCCTGAGGAGGATTGCGAGCCCCAAATGCACCAACTGTCCCCTCTTCCTGGAGTGGTTAGGAGTCTTCACTTGCTACCTTGAGCCCCGAAACAGCAAATGCAGGCTCACAGCCAGCCTGGAGAGGGAGCGGGGTAGTGAGTGCATTCATGTGACTCTTCTTGAACCAAAAGCCGCTCCAGCTGGTCAAGCACGCACTGAGTTATTTTTGCTCTGACCTTGCAGCAGGCTATGAGAGCTTCCCTGCACACGTAGGTGCATGTGAGGAACTTCATGTATTGCAGCCTTTGCCGAAGGGATAGGATTTCCCTGTCTTATAGGTGTGTTGTGGCTATCTCTGAATGTGTGTGGCGTGCTCAGATACTACAGTGGTGGGTCTATGTCGATGTCTAGGTACCAAGACAAAAGTGGCAGGCAATGGAGGCTATTGCTACAGTTTGCTTTTGTCGCAAGAGAATAAGCTTCCAGTGCAGAAAGCAGTAACAGCGATGGCAAACAGCTGGCCCACAGGTGACCCTGTGATAAATGCTATTTTTGCATACATTCCTGATCCAGAAGGACATCATGCCTTATCAATGTGGCTGTGTCTTGCTAAAAATTCTAAGTGTTTTTTAAAAATAAAGAACCCTCAGTACTTAATCAGCAAAACATCATGAGAGCCTTTTTAAACATGCGGGATTTCTCCCGCAGTTTAAAACTGCAGCTCTGGGAAACCCCCGCAGGGGGCTTTAGACGTACCTCTATAAACCGGAAGTTACCCGGGCACCATTAGAAATAGTGGCGCCGCACAACTCCCGGATGTTTTGAGACACAGTCGAGATAAAAACCCCGATAATCGACATCTTACCTAGGCCGTGTCTCAAAACGCCTGGGTATACGCGGCACCACTGTTTTTGATGGCACCTAGGCGACTTCCAGTTTACAGACATTCATCTAAAGTGCACCTTCCCATTCCCCCATGGGGGTATCCCAGAGCCACATTTTTAAACTGCAGGAGAAATCCTGCACTTTTAAAAAGGCCCTGAGAGAGGAAAGGCTAGGCATTCGGCAAGAGAAACGGGGCATCTCTTCAGTTTGTGCCTTTAATATAGCTTTTCCTGCAACTTAATCCATTTGTTTTGATTTGGTGTGTGCATTTTACTGAGCAACCCTTGAATATTGTTCATGATTACCAAATTACATTTTTAATAATGCGAAAGGAGCCTGTAGCAGTGCTCCCAAACAAAATTAAGTGTTTCTTCATGAAAAGCTATTTAGTGTACAGCTTCTACTGCTGAGCTAAGCTACAGTTTCCCCTCACTGCTCAAGTAGTCTAAATAGACACAGCATGACATAAAAATCTGTAAGTATAAATTTTCCTTCAGGAAGGGCGCACAGTATGTGGTGTACTGTAGTATTGAACCTCAATTTTGTTTGAGAGGCCTGTCTTCTTTGAGCCTAAAATCTACATAGCCCTAAACCAAGAAGTCATGTAGAATAGAGGCATGCTCTGCATTTTGTCATTTCTTTGTGTTGCCCTGAATATTAAGGCATTAAAACAGTATTAGAGATGAACAGCTATTTAAGTGTTTGCTAGAGCTGCAGCTGGGTACCCAGCCAGTCAGGCACCCCGTTGAATTTGGGGTTCCCAACATGCCCAGGTCACGTTAAGGCACCAAGTGGTTACCTGAATGTGATCTGGCGGGCTACCTGACTCCCCAGGCCTTGGGCTGACTTGCCTGCTGCTCCTCTGCTCTGGATTCCTGGCATCTCCCTGACTCATGCGCCACTCAGCTGAGCGGGGAACTAAGGAGTAAGGAGGCCTTATCCCAACTGCATGCGCCCTTGTCCATTTGGGTCCCTCAGGGAACAGAGGACCCATGGGGGCGGGGGGGGGGGGGCATACATGGATAGGAAGAGGCCTCCTGTTCCCCCTTCTGCTCACCACTCAGAAAAAGCTGAGCAGTGTGTGGGCCAGGGAGAAGCAGCAGCCCAGCCGGTGGGGTGAGTCAACCCAGGGAGCTGCAGGTGCTGAAATTGGCATCCTGGAACATCCAGTCCCAGTAATTATCCACATTTTCAGCCACCGGGTACCCGATGGTGGGCTAGGTGTTCCCAAAAATGTGGGTATTACCCACGGGTAGCTAAAGTGCTACCTGATGCAGCTCTAGTGTCTGCCCACACAGGCTGAGTCCAGAGAACTTGCCCTGTTGATATATCACTTCAATATAAAGTACGTGAAGCTTTCAGATAGACTTAGTCCAGCAGAAACCTTTTATCAACCCCCCTTTTCATGTTGGCATGATCCTTCAAGAGCTTTGGGGTACAGAGGCAACATTTGCAAAACGTGTGAATCAAGTTCTCCTTTAAGCCAACTTGTTTGTGTCTCTTTATGTGCCTCTCTGCCTTTCTCCTTCATTGTATGTTTTTGAGGTTCTGTTTTGGTTTTTTAAGTTAAATAATCTGGTTTCCTCCTTGGCTCTCATGCTAGGACCCATGCACAGGAGTAAGTGTCAGATTGTGGCCTTTCATAGCAAGTACAGGTGGTTAAAACGTGAATATGTAAACCTGATACATTAAATTTTAGACACTTGTAATACGCCTTCCACTACAGTGTCTAGGTGTGTAGGCAGCTCATGAGCAAGGGATTTGAAAGCTATACCTTGAGGCTAGGCTATGAATTTTCCAACTTCACAGATTTAGCTCAAAGAACAATTTCCATTAACGTGACACTGCATACTTAGAAGGTTTGAGGGCTTTGTATGGTATGCGTTAATTACAGCGTAATATTTAATCTCAAGATTTTATCACTATTGTACAGCAACATTTAGTGTCCCCACCCCCACCTCTAAAACAAAATGACACATGCTTCAAAAGTAGTCCAAAAACATTTGTTGCTAGGAAGAGAAATTAGCTACTATAGTGTTCCAAATCAACTTGACTTTATCATCGAATGTATTGTTACTGTAACAACCAACCCATAGTAATATATGTCCCCAAACACAGTGCAAATTTATCTGCTGAAAGTTCTGGGCAAAAAGACATTTTATAGAGTCATTACTGCTTTCCAGACTGTTATAGGACAGAGGATGATGCTGAGATTTTATAGTAGAATTTGCTTTGAAAACAATTCCCTGTACTAGGTCTAGCTTCCACTGTTTCATTTTGTTTAAAGATGAAAATATGGAACTATAGGACTACTGTTTGAAATAGTGCAGCATTCATGGGGGGATCAAAAGCAAAGTTCATATTGAGTGATCTTGGAAAATCTTTTCAAATTATTTTGACTTTGAGTTAATTTCATGTTTGAGACTAGCTACAGTTTTTGGTATGATTTCAGTTGGATAGTGCCTTGCCCTAACCTTTCTGTGAGAGGGGAGAGTAGGCATCTCAACGGGTATGGCATCCATACTGATATACATATCAAATCATAAACTGACCTCTGCGCACTAGCACTTCTTCGCTTTGACCTCTCTCCAGAACACTCCCCTCATAGACATGACCCTGCCACAAAATTCTAATTCCATATTTAAATGTTTTCAGGATGCTCAGGAGCAACTTGATCAGCTGTGTAAGCAACGACACCTTCACAGGATTAAGCTCAGTGAGATTACTCTCTCTGTATGACAATCGCATCACGACCATCACTCCTGGAGCCTTCAATACACTTGTTTCTTTGTCCACAATGTAAGTCATCTCTTTAGTTTTAAAGATGGTACATCAGCTCTGTGCTCTCTCACTTTAAGAGAAAAAGAATCCTTCCTTTTTATAATTTGTATAACCTGATGTTTTAGAATAACTTTTAGTTTCCACGTTCCGTCCCAAGACTCTACAGACAGCTGGGAAGAGGGGTGGGTCAAGTTGTTGATTTTAAAGGATCTTAAGGCAGTAGATTGGGATTTGGGTGCCCAGCACCCATAGACTTCATGTATCCCAGACCTGATTTCTATCTTCAGTGTGTGTTTTTGTGACTAATTTAACTTAGAACAAATTTTAAAATATGGAGATGAACTCTACACTGTGCTTCCAGCTGTGAACGGGAAACTGACATAACTGCTAATAGAAACTGTCTACTTAAAACTTGCACTAAAAACACACACTTTAGCTGTCGAACGGCAACAAACTTGGTTGCTTTTGCATTTTTTAGCCTTGGAAGTAATCTCCGTGGTGCTTGCTTGTTTTATACATTTCTAAAGAGATTCTGTTTTGGAGCAGCAGGGCAGAAATCCTTGTGTATTATTTATTGTGATCACCTCTTTTTGTACGTTAATAGCCTCTCCTCAGCTAGCTAGCTGACAATGTCAGTTCTTACCTGTGTGCATGAGGGAATGTCATATAGTTCTCCTATGTAAATCTCACCCTGTAAATTGAATGACAAATACATTGAAATTTGGTTTTACTGTTTGTTGTTTGAAGCTTTAATGATCAAAATATATGTTTACTGTCCCTGCTCCTGTTCTGTCAGGATTCTCAGCCTTGTCTGAGCACTTGTTGAATTCTCACACTTGTGCCTCTGTACTTCCTTCTGTGCAGCCACTATACACTCCCTCAATTTATTGGAAAATGATTTTATCCTGTCCACAATCAAGTCCCTTCTGAAAACATACTTTGGCCATTCTGCCTATGGTAAATCTGTTTGACGTAAGAGATTCTCCATTTGTTGTTCACTTTCCCATGACATCTGTGTATCCCAGTTTGCTTTTGACCTTATATTATGATTTTCTCAAAGCAAGGACAATTCTTTCTCGTGTATATTTCTGAACGTTGAAAAGCAGTCAGCACCTCATAGTCACTGTTGCAAAGGATTAATGTCAGTACTGAGGTTTCATTTCCATTACATAGTTGACTTAGTTTTTAGAAGCATTGCCTGGGAGCACTTTCTTTTTGTACAATAATTTTAATGGAAAGTAAGCATTTTGCACCATAATGGACTTGGTCCCATAATGCTTAGCCATCACGTTACCTAGGGCATTCACTCTGTTGTGGGTTTCCATATAGGGTCTGATCCAGTAAGTGTATATTTAAGTGGTCAGTCAATTAAACATGGTTTCGGTATGCATAAACTGAACACATGATTCAAAATTCCACTAAATTTCAATGAAACTTAAGTGCCTAAGAAGTTAAACATGTGGGAAAATTTTGCCCACAAGGATCATTTGGATACAAGTGCAAAATGAGTTTTTCTTCACTTTTAAACAAAACAAACACAAAAACGACAATTCCACTGCCAGGAGGAGTGCTGTTGCAGTCAGACATGACGCATTTTGTTTTCATGACTCAGGGCTCTGATTCATCTCTTTATCCCAAATTGTGTGGGTTAAGGTAGTTTATTTAATGAGACATGTATATATGCATTTATTAGTAAGACACTCTGAACTGTTCGTGTGCAACTGGTCTATTCATATTCTTTGTCAATACCATTCAGAAATGTTCACATTTCCCTCTATTTTTAAATTTAGCAGAAAGTTTATCTTGCCTTATTCACATTTTTTATGTTTCGTGCTCTCTCTGGGTACCGACAAACAAGACTTGAGCGAGTGCAGCTCTGAAAATCGCACTAGGGTTGGTTAATTGTTTCCAGTACAGTGAGCGAGCACATACATTTGTCTTTTATGTGTCAGAGACAGCTTTTATTTATTTTATTTAAATAGTGTGTTTATTTCTGAGTTGATTGCATGGTCAAAGTAAGGTAGATATTGGGGTCAAAACATTTAAGACTCCATGCAGTTTAGTTTTCACAGCACAGGCGTTCCCATTTATGCCATGACACACACACACACCCCAAGAACTTTGTATATATTACGCTTGTAAAAGGCATGTACACAATTGAAAATGTCAGTCTAGATTTCTGGAAGCATTTCCAGTCTGACCTATGGAGACAGATTTTTGGACCATAAACAAATTGCCATTTTAAAATATTGGCATTCCTTTTAAAATAGTTAAGCTTCTGAGACTTTTTTGGTACATTTTAAACATAGACAATTATACATGACATCTGGTTTATTTCATGATGCTCTGTCCATGCTTCATTCAAAATACTCCTGTATTCTTGGCTAAAACCTTTTAGAATTAAATGTTAATCACCTTTCATAAAGCCTGATTGCCCCGTTTCAATACGAGTTCCTATACGGTGTCGAAAATCTTATTACCTGTTTTTATCACATTTCATCCGTCAAGCAATACTATTTGTGAGCTGAAAATACACTCTTTAATAGTCTCAGTCAAGCCCTGCCCTAATACTGCTGCAATTTAATGTCACTTTCAGGCTTTTAAATTGCTTATCATCAGAAATAATTTTTCACAGTGAAGCTCTTGCTCCATGTGATGCTTAGATATCATTGACCTCACAGTCCTGGCAGCCATCACAACATAATGTTGCTATGGAAACAGCTTGAGCTGCATTATAGTACTGAAAATTCTTCAGTGTCTGATTTTTAGTTACTGGGGGAAAGTATTGGTTCCAGAAAATATACAAACATTAATAAAATGACTTAACTGAAAAATATTTAATGCAACATACCATGTGTATAAAGATAGTCATTTCATCATTAAATAAATCCAGATATCCCAAGAATTAAACCAAGCTGTGCTGTTTTCCTGTTCTTCACTGAACAACATATATCAGCACTTTTTCTTCCGTAACTGAGAGCTGCTGCTCCTATGGCCACATTGGCAAATAGACAGACATAATAAAAGTTTGAATAAAATTACGGCAGCACCTTTAATAAACCTGCATCCAGTCAAACAAATAAAAAACAGTGCACAAAAAGGTAAACTCCTAGCAGATTTACCCAGGGGGAAATAAGGTAACCCCACAGTTCAGGACATAAAGGCAATGGGAGAACCCCCATGCCCCCAAACTTACCAGCTGATATAACCTGCTGGATACCTCCTGCTCAGTTGAGCAACGAGTGGAGGTAACATACATGCAGCACCCCTTACCAAACCACCCAGTTTAAATAAAACTGCTGCATGCTGACCCCTCCAGGGCCATAACCCCCAGGACCACTTGAGCCCTGTAGGGCAACCCCAACCACATCACAAAGGGATGCCTTAATAATCTATGACCTGAACCACCCTTAAAAGCACTGTTTTAAAATGCCACAGAAGTCATTGGCTAAACCATACGACCTCCCGCCACCCCAGCTAGACACCCAGTACTGCCGCCAAACCCTTTTGAAGCTCACTCAAGTAAACTTTGGTACCCAGCACAGAAAGATGTACCCCATCCTTTCTAAACAAAGCTGGATTGTTAAAAACAATGCCAGGATGGCAAATAAACCCAACCCCCAGAGCTGCACGGCCTTATTAGCTTTCTTACGTGATCTGTCTACATTATTTGGGAAACAAGCATTCGTCCATGACCTCCGAGGGAGCATGTCCAACCATACCCATTTAACTTGGGGGGCTAGCCTATGGAAATCCCATAATGTGGAAATTAGGGATGGGCAAACGTGGTTCGGAGTTCGGCCCGAACTCGGCCTGTTCGGACGACCGAACTCGAACACAAACCCGAACGCGAACATACCAAACAAACTGAACGGCGAAATGGCCGAACAGTTCGGTCAGTTTGGATCGCGTTTGGGTGAGTTCGGGTGGCAAAAAAAGGTTCACTGGAAGGTCAAACATGACAGGGAGGTGTCAGTCACTGAGGAGCAGACTTCCAGGCACCAGGGGTGGAGAGGCTTGCAAGAAAC
>QEPC01008745.1:4499263-4540219 GCA_003113815.1 Sphenodon punctatus
CTTAGTGATAGAGATAGCGTTAGTGATTTAGTTTTAGTGTTTGTAGGAGTAGGTCTGTGTACTTATTAGATAATCCATTTAGTTCATAGCATTTAGAATAGTTAATAGCAGTTAGATTTAGTGTAGATATATATATATATAATATTAGAATAAAAAAAAAAACCCATATAAAAACAAAAAAACCAAATAAAAAACAAAAGAAAACCATATAAAACCCAATAAAAAACCAAAAAACCATATAAAAAACAAAAACACCCATAACAACATTTCCCGAACAGCCTAACTGAACGGCCTGTTCAGACGACTGAACCGAACAGCCAAACTCAAACTCCGAACTGCCAAACCGAACGAACGAACCGAACGCTGGCAAACGGACGAACCGAATGCAGCCGAACCTGAACCGCGATCTGTTCGCCCATCCCTAGTGGAAATAACTGAAGTAATTAACTCCAAACCTGCCAACTATGGCAGATCATTCTCACCTAATTGAAGAACTATAACATCAGGAACAGCCCCCACTAACTTTGGGCGAAGCCACAGACTCAACTGGGCCCACCTCATACCCCTTAAAACCAAACCATGTGATATTGGTTTTGCTTCTAATCCAAGGTTCATGGCACATCCTCTGCTACATGTCTCCAGCTGAGCACAGTAGAATTATGCCGTGCCCAATTATCCAGGTCTGGACATACAGTGTCTGAGCCCCTGGCCCTAAAGGAAATGAGAAAAACAACATTAGTTTATGATCTCAACTAATCTGAACTTTATACCATATCTGTGCATATGTACCATCTATAAGACCTTGACATCTAACGCCCAATGTCACAAATATCCTGCTCATTAATTCCCGCAGCAGCCACTATGGTAGCAGCCCCAATTCGGAAAGAATGAGAATCAAATTGATCCACTGGCCGGTCCAAACTCTCAAGCCCTTTCTTAAATAAAAAAACAAAGTGATACCTTGTAAGAGGAGAACCATCCCTATGTTAAAAAACAACCCAAAAAACCAAAAAAAACAAAGAGAGTGGGCCCTCCGGCCAGAGCAATAAATATTCACTCACTGCCTGTGCAAGACATAATGTCAGGCTCACTGCCGAATCTCAAAAAATCCCCCCTTCCTCTTTAATCTGTCTTGGAATGGTGAATAGTCACCACCAACTCCCTTCCATTCCAAGCAACATCTCCAATTGTTAAAGCATGCCCCATACCACCCCTTTTCACTGGAAACACTACCTCTCAGAGCTCAAAAGAAAGGCCAGTAAAAATGCTGTTTCTAAACAGGGGAACCTCAGCCATTTGAGAACAAATGCCTGGCAGGGATCTGACCAGTGCCTCCAAAATCACCGGTGTTATGGGTCAACGCCAATCTCTAATAAAGGCCCTATCTCTTGACCAACCTTCTATGGCTCTCCTCACATGGAAACCACTACAAGGGTCTGGGTGATGCTGCAGCTTACAATAAAAGGAAACTTTGGCCAACCGGCACCTGATTATCCACACTGAAAGCCCCTCACCTCTAAGGGTCACAATGTATTGTAAAACCTGATCCTTAGACACCTGCAAAGAAGGCCAAATACCCTCCCTACTTGGATTTCACAAACATTCTTGAAACCATCACCTATAGCTAGCCCTTGTTGAAGGTGCCAATGATCTTAAGATCGCCCCTTCGATCTCTCCTCGCCAAGTGTCCACATCCTGGGTGACATTCTCAACGGAGTTTCTGCAGTTTCCGGTGCTAACTCCCTGAAACGCTCCCTCTGAAAATGAGAAATGGCATCAGAAATATTATTTCCCAGCCTTGGAACATGCCTAGCTGTAAACAGGACATTATGACACAAACATTCCAGGACCAGCACCCTCACAGGTCTACACCACTGCCAAATTGTTGCACCAAAAACATACACTATGGTTTTTCAACTCATGGCCCCAAAGCTTAACCACAGCCACAATTGGAAAAAGTTCCAAAAATGTCATATCCCTAATCATGTTGGTTCCACTCCAACTCTCCAGCCGCCTTTCAGCGCATCATTGACCTCTAAAGAAAATACCAAACCCAAAACCTCCAGCAGCATCTGTGTGCACCTGAAAATCCTCCTGTACTCTCAACTAATTTCTCCAAAAAGAGACCACATTATATTCCTGTAAGAATACCTGCCAAACTTGCAAATCCTCCCTCATTTCTTGATTCACGCAAAATGGTGTGGCGCTCTTATCCCAAACAAAGCTCTATATAACCTCTTTTTTTTAAAAAAGCGCTTCTGGGTGCTACTACCCGACAAGCAAAATTAAGAGACCCCAAAAAGGACTGCAACTCCCTCAGAGTCACCTTTTTGTAGAAAGCCACACGTGAAACTTCCCTTCTCAGGGGAACCAGTTTTGTCTCCAGGAAGCGAGATACCCCCATACCGGGATCAATCTCCATCCCCAAATAGGTGATTTTTGGCACCAGTCCTTCCGTTTTTTCCAGTGCTAAAGGTACTCCTAGCTCCTCCACCATGCTCTGGAACTTGCCAAGAAGAAACACACATTCCCTAGTCTGCATACGCCCCGAAAACAAAAAATCATCCAAATAATGTGAAATGTGACAACTTCCTGTTCCTTTTTTAAAAATCCACTCCAACATTGTGCTAAAAGTCTCGAAGGCTGAGCAAGATATGGAACAGCCCATGGGCATGGCCTTATCAAAATAATATTGGCCAATGTCCATCAAACCTAAAACCTAATAGGTCAAAAACTGCCAGGTGCACTGATAGTATGCGAAATGCAGACTTTATATTGCATTTGGCCAACACAGCACCAGGGCCCACCTCTCTAACCATACGCACAGCTGAGTCAAATGAAGCATACTTCAAGGAACACAAAGCCAGATCAGTTGCGTCATTCATCGATCCCCCCCTCTGGGTAGGGAAGATGGTGGATGAGACAGTATTCCCCAGCCGTTTCTTGGGGAACAATCCCCAAAGGGGATACCCTGAATGGAGAAAAAGGTGGGAAAGAAAAAGGCCCTTCCACTCTACCCCCTTGAATCTCTTTAGCAATTTTTTCCTTGGCTGCTGACTCCATTCCTTTTAATGAATGCAAATTATTTGCCCACATGGACACCCGCACCCCCAAATATGGTATATGAAAACCCGAAAAAAACAAAACAACTTTCAACAAATAAACTGCTTCTTTCGCCTTTGGGTAATACACCAACACCTTAGACAGAATTGCAGCCTTAGTTGGAGTGGGCACCCTTGTTCTGAACAGATCCTGCTAAACCCAAGGAACCCTGGGTGAACTCCTTTGGTCAGCTCCTTTTCCTTTATTCTGCTGGGACCTGGGGCAATACATCACGGAGTGCTTCCCCAGGCACAAGGAGCACTCATGCCGAAACTGACCGGGGGAACGAAAACACCTCCCCTTTTCACTGAAATCAAAACATAACAAATTGGAACCTCCTTGCTTATTTAAGCCCCTGTCGCTCAGACTCCCCGTTTGCATTTGACCCTTTGGTGAGGACATGCCCGGTATCACTGTCAGCCCTAACTAAACTGGAGGTGTGGAACAGACATTCCAACCACAGCTTTCCCACATGCAGGATCCATCTCATAGCTGGGTTAATGGCTGCCTGCATGTGGAATGTGTCCTCTCATACCACAGCCATCTCGGGCCCTGAAAAGTATTATATGCCATATGTAAGATATCAAAATACTTTAGCATAGCAGAGGCTCACCATGGCTGAGCCTGCAAAACTACCCCCATATAAATTGCGTAAGCAGAAATCCAGTTCCAATTGCGATCCGCTTTAGGGTTTTTCTTTACTTTTTCTGACTCCCTCTTCTCACCCTTCTCATTGGGATCTGGAACCAGCTCCCGAAAAAGGAGGGAAAATATGTCAATGTATTCCCCCTTACAAATCTTTTCACAGGTAGCATGCAACAAATGCTCGCCCAGTGGAGCAGAAACCTCAACATGCGGTATCACAGAGCCCACGTATTGCTGTGGGTGTCCTTCCCCCCCCCCCCAAGCAACAGTCTGCCCCGTAACGCCAACAGATGTCCCTGGTTGAGAGCCTGCTTGGGAAGTAGTTCCCTGCCACACGCCAGCACAACCTGCTGGGATACCAGAGACCAACTTGGGGAAACCATAGGAGGCTTACTGATCCTCCATCTACACCCATCCCAATAAAAACATTACCCACCTTCCTTCTCCGTTACAATTGGAGTGGGTATGGGTACCCCAAGAAGGGTACTTGATAACCCCTGGGACTCACTGATAAGGCAGATGATGCAGGGGACTCACCTATTGGGACCGGCTCCAGTCCAGCAGCTCCTTCTTGTAGTGGTGCCACTTTCTGATCACCCTCCGCTTGCCTGCTCCGTTCCACTGCTGCCAAACGTTGCACCATGTCCCTCAGGGAGCCCTTGACTCGCTGTCCCTTCGCCAACTGGGACTACATCCATACAAACATGCCGCATGGGGGGAGGGGTAAAACCCTGCTCCTCAACTTGAGGCCTCTCATCTCTTCTCTTCCCTCCTATCTCTTGCTTTCCAATTCCCCCGGGGGTCTCCTGTTCCTCTAAAGCAGCCAAACAAGCCCTAAGCTCTTCACTTCCACCCTCTGCTCTCTGTAGTCCCCTGTCCTCCAGAGGCCTCCTGCCCTTCTAAGGCAGTCAAACGATCCCTGATCTCATTTACTGCCTCCCCCAACTCTAATATGCTCCCACTCCCTGTCACAATGGGAGATGCGGGCTCTCCGCTTCTTCCCTGTGAGGCTCCCCCTCCAGGCCACCCACCCTAAGTGGGTCTATTCAAAGCCTCACCTATAGATGTCCTCCTGATCCCTTGGCCAGCCCTAGGCACGGCGCTGGCCTGCAATGAGGACCCAGGTTTCAAACCTCTTCTCCTTGGACTCCTTCTATGAGGCCGTATGCCTCGTCCCAATCTGCCTTCTCCCCCCCCCCCCCCCCTTTCCCCTTCTGTGCAGCATCTCCCCACACTAACCTACCTTCTTGGTATTTGCACTGGAGAGATTTGTCTCTCCTCTTACACACATCCACAACTCGCTCCAAGCTGCGCGCAGCAAAACAGCCAGCCTCAATTCTCACGAGAATTCTTAGCGAGAGGCAGGAAAGCCAAGCAGCCGAAGCAGCTCGGCTCCCTCCACCCCCACAGCTATGAGAGCGTCTGCTTTCTCGAATCACCACTGCCGCAGTAGCCATCCCCTGATGAGGAGCAAAAGCTGCCTTCAAATCCCTTTTTGCCCCTCAAGGTGAGTGGCACGCAAAGTCCCGCTTGCCATTATCTGGCACGAGCATTTTGATTGTATTCATGATTTAATTCAGCCCCTCAATCAGATTCTAACTTTGCCCAAAGTTCTTGGGTGTTTATCCAGTGGGGTGGGGGTTTTTTTTGGGGGGGAGGGGTGTTTTGGTTCACACCTATCTCACAGCAAATGAGAAAATCTGAGGCCAATAATAGCAGTTCACTGCCATTTGCTTAGTAGAGTGCTTCGTGTGGATGAACTATGGAGTTGAGTGAGCCAGATTTAATTTGCAAAAATATTTACTGCATTGAGTAAAGTGAAAGTTAATTTTTAAAAATCAGTAGGCTATTGCAATAGATTATTGCAATTTGTGCACATATATATAGATGTATATAACCGTGCACACGTGTGTGCTAGCTTAAGCACCGTAAAATAATCTACAGCAAGCATGAAATTCACCCACATGCACTTGTCCTTTGTACCACTTAACCTCACTTGAAATGCTTGTGCTGTACCTTTCATTCTCAAAACATGGGTATTGCACAATTAGATATTCCGAGGCAGAAAATGGCAGTGCTTCATTTTCTTGAACCTTTTCCAGTCATGGCATTTTTTAGGTGCTGAAGAGTCGGATTCCCTCCTTTGCACCATGCACAGGCTTTGATTCTACAAGCTGTTCTGTATGAGTCAAGATTGGAGCCTCTGTGCCTGAGAAGTGAACAGGCGTCCCCTTACACTGATCAGCTTGTGGAATCTTCAGCTTTTAATAATAGAAGGATTAGTAAGATGCAGCTTAAACAAATTGGTAAGTTGAAAAACTCATAGTAGTGGAGCTAAGTATATTGTGAGACACTAACATCCCTGTCTCTTTTGGAAGTTTAAATACTTAGCGTTTGACAAAATGTGTTTGCTGGATTCCCTATTTTTAGTTAGTATTATATATTATACTTGCTAAGTTTGAATGGATTTAATTTTTTGATGTATTCAAAAGATCTTGGATATTTTATATTGTTTTATATTTCCTGATGAGTGTGGACTATACTGATTTAGGAGGCTGTTTGTATTGATCTTGGCCATGACAAAAGCCCGTGCCTCAATAAACTTGTATTGTATTGTTTGACTTTATTTATTTATTTATTTATTTATTTTAACAATTTGTATCCTGCCCCTCCTGAAGCCATCTCGGGACGGCTAACAATCTCAAAATATAAAATACAGTCATAAAAAATATTATAAAACACTCATAAAACCAGAACAATTAAAACACGGCTAGGGAACAGTAAAACAAATAATACAATAAATAAGGGTGGAGGGAGATAAAAACCTCTAAAACACCCTCCCTCCCACCCTCCCCAAAGGGCTGGGTGAACAGCCAGGTCTTGCACATTCGCCTAAATGTTAAAAGGCTTGGGGCCAGGTGAGCTTCCTCCGGGAGGGAATTCCAAAGGCGCGGCGCGGCCACCGAGAATGGCCTCTCCATTGTGGCCCCCCGCTTAACACGGGGGACCTCCAAGAAGGCACCCCCGGCAGACCAAGGGGTGAAGAATAATGATTAGAAAAGCAGACATTGTAAATGTAGCCACAGCATAGTAGGAAGAAAATTGAAATTGTTTTCTGGTTATTTCCCTCAATGTGTTACTTCCCGTGTAGTTCTTCTTGTCAGAAAAGATGTTTGACTATAACATTTTTTACTCTGAAAGCTCTTCCTTCTCCTTTTCCTTTCAAGTGGACAACAAGATGGTTAGTGGTTAACCTCTCTAATGGGTCACAGTGAAGATGAGGATTATTTTTTGTTAACTAATCAGATCATGCTGAGTTTTTCCTGCTCTAAATCAAACTTTCATAAGCAGCACAAGGTCAACTTGTAATTACAGAACCACGGTGAAGAGTGGCTCAATACTCAAGGTGGTTGCATTGTTGGGTTAAAATCATGACCATTCTGTGCATTATAAAATTGGGATGATTTGTCCTATCTGTGTGAAATTTGATAGGGAGGATCATTTGGGTAATGTGAAGAATCTGATCAAATTTCAGGCAGATCAGATAAAAATCAAAGTTACATATGTTTGAATTTTGGAGGCAGAATGACATTTTTGTGCCTTGGTGACACTTTTTGCACATGGAGACTCAGTGCTGGCAGCAGTATTAAGAAATCTAGCAGTGCTTGGAAAATCCAGATTTCACCTGTATTTTCCCCCGTTCTTAGTTTTTGAAAAATCTGTTGAATAGTTTTGACGTTCTGTTATTTTGAAGCACCCATTGACTGGCTGTTTCGGTTGCCAGGCAAACTCCCCAACAGGTAAAACTAACAAGGCACAAGGAATGCCAGTTGGAAACAGTAGTGCTAACAGGAATACCAATTGCAAGTAGCTCTTAATCGGCAGTAAACCAATCAAATGACAAATGCTTATCTGAAACAAAGGGAGTGGGAGAGGATCTAAAATGTTCAAAAAAAGGGACGGGGGTGAGGGGACTAAAAATGGGAAAATGTGAACAAAAGTGAGGAAGCCATGAAGAGGAAATGGAAAGACTGGGTGGGAAGCTGGGTGGAATGACAGGTATAAGAGGCCATTTGGGGCATCTGGAATTATGGGAGTGTGGCTGGATGGAATGATGAATAGAGACCACCAGGAACAGCTGGAATGACAGTAGGATACCAGGAGCAGCTAAAGTGACAAGGAGCTGAGTAGAATAATGGGCAGGAGGTCCCCAGGAGTGACTGGAATTGGGGGGCAGAGTGGAATGATGGGTAAGAGGTCTCCAGGAGTGACTGAAATGACGGGAGGCTGGGTGGATTGACAGGTACAACACCATCGGGAGCAACTCAAATGAAAGACAACAGGGTGGAATGACAGGTTTGAGAATACCAGGAGCATCTGAAATGACGGGGAGCTAGGTGCAATGACATGTCACTGGTAGCAGCTGGGTGTACCAAAGGCTACTCCTGCTGGCTGCTCTGGTTGCAAAGTAAACTCCTCAGCAGGTAAAACTGACAAGGCTACTGCTCCAGTGAAAGTGATAAAGCTCAAGGCTGCAAGGGAAAGCCTGAAAGGAAGGGTCTTTGGATCAGTTAGACACAATGTTGGCCATGTGTTCAGCCAGAACACGCGAATTGTCCTTGCAATGCAATGGTGTTCACATTGTGTGTTCAAGGGGTGGCCAAATTGGTGTTGGGATTGTTTTGGTGCTTACACACAACCGCCAAACACGTGCTTAGGGGCTTTGACACCCAATCTTTGTGATGTCTAAAGACGCCCTATATTTTGAAATATTATGGGTTTGTGATGGGGTGTGTTCCTGACAATGAGTGTGAGGCAGATAAGTATTGTGCTTTCATAGCTTTATATAGATAAACTGTGCAATACAACGCTTGTAACTTGTCCTGGCTCTCTCATAAAATAAGTGGCTGTGCCCTGAGTGCAGTGTATTCAGCTCTAGCCGCTTAGGGGCAGATTTTCAAAGCCAAGAATGCCACTTAGGCACCTAACACCCATGGAAAATACATTTCCATCACTGGGAAGTAAGTTCCGGAAAGACATTGTGCTTTTCAAAATCTACCATGTAATCGCCGTAGTAATTGACCATGTTCACAAGGACTTTTTATTCTTGTTCCCTTTCAGCAATTTGCTGTCTAATCCGTTTAACTGTAACTGCTATCTGGCATGGCTGGGGAAATGGCTGAGGAAGAGGAGGATTGTCAGTGGAAATCCACGCTGTCAGAAACCATTTTTCTTAAAGGAAATTCCCATTCAAGATGTGGCCACACAGGACTTCACCTGTGACGGTAAGAGGGCTGGCTGGCAATAGAATTTCACCGATAAGTCAGCATTTCTGTTTGTATCTTACCACCAGGCCAGTTCTGGTACAGCACGGTTAGAACAGCTGAATTATGTTTAACTTTTAAGGATGAAAGAAGTGAACTGTCAATTGGCATGTGTCCTTGGCCCATATCGGGAAATTCATTTTTAATTAGTTGATAATAATAACTTAGAGTCCTCTTATCTTGGCTATCCCATCCATAAATCCAGATATAAGCATGGATTCCTCAGTGAATGTTTTGATTTTTTTCTCCCTTTAATCCTAATGTACTCTTCCTCTGTGTTGGTGAGGAGAAAGGTATTCTGAAAGGATGAGGACAGTGAAATTGCTTATCAATCCCTCATAGGATCAGTAAAATTTAATTATGACGAAAATAGCATTTGCCTGCAAAATCCTTAAATTGTGGGAGCTGTAGATTTGTCCCCTCCGCGATAGCTGCGGCGGGGGTTTGGCGGCGCCCGCTTACCTTCCCAGGGAAGGAGGACGGGGAAAGGAGCGGCTGCCTGCCTTGACGAGGGAGCGGCCTGGTTGCTATGCAACCGAATTGAAATGCGCCCGGGACTCTCGCGAGAGCGGGATTTCCCGGGCGCCATCTTAGACTCCCCGCTCAGCCGCTTCATTCGGCCGGGCGACGAGCGGGGAGTGGACCACGCACCCACCCACCCATCCCTCTATAAGGCACCACTCCGAGTCTGACTGGCCGCAACTTAGGACCGGAAAGGAATTTTCCCTGAGCTAAAATTGGCACAACGGCGAGGGGTTTTTTGCCTTTCCCGGAGTGAAATGCCAAATCAAGAAAGAGGGTAAGGCTGCAAATTTGCTGGTGGTAGGCCGAAATGTCGCACTCTTGGCGGTAGCCTGATTTCAGGCCAAGGGTTAAAAGTTTAAAAGGTTAACATAGCATAGGGTAGCAACATCTCCTTAAGAGATGGGTATAGGCCATCCATAGCCGCTCAGTGCGGCCCACTGTATGGTCAGCCCAAGGGTGAGAGACGAGCGGCCGAGCCTGCTGGGCGGACCATGTACCAAACAGGAGGTTACGGTGTCCTCATCCTTGTTGTTTAAACCCCCGCCTTGGTAGGCGAGAGGGGATAGGAACGAACAACCCGCTCTGGCCCGGTGAAACCGGGATGGGGGCAGGGTGTAAGTTGAAGAAGTTTGTTAAGGTAGGGCACAGGAGGATTCCCCTCGGGCTTAACCCGAAGATGGCAAATGGGCAACAGGGCACAAGGACAGCGCCTGTTACAGTAAGGGAACCTCCTGCGGCGATGGTTAACAGTTAGGAAGAGATTAATGGACCCCAGTTTAAAGGGGGAAGTGGGAGGGTCACCTCTTCCCCCTTTTTATCGACTAACAATAAAGAGTGCGGCCGTTCAAACCCATACAAGTGTCCGCGTCTTCCTTGGGAGGGGTGCGTCGACAATAGAGTTACTTTGTTCAACCTGGAGGCTCAGATATTCACTAAGCCAATTTGTATGGGCAGAAAAACCATCTCCGCCTCAATTAGTCACTCTTGTTTACATCTTAAGGAAATTAAAATATTTAATGGAAGCATGGCTATATGTTAGGATTTTGCACAATGATATTCCAGTGTTCAGTGTGTCTGCATTCATAAACATTTATACTTCTTATCAGTGTCATCAAAAGTATGCACCACTAAATGTTTCCTTCCTTCCACATGCATCCTGAAACGTTTGCCTTTTCTTAATGTTTTATGAAGCCAGTTTTTGTTGTTGTTGCTGGGAAGAGTCCATGCTTTAATGTTCTTAACTTCAAAGAGTTGGTTTCCTTATACAGACTCTGTTGTTCTCCAAATATGAGATTTAATCTTGTTGTTTATAGAAGTCAGAATCTATGGTAAAAGTATTAGATATTTTTATGCATGCACAGATGGCTCACCAACGATTCTGAATGTGGTGTTTGGCTTTATTTTCAACCCAATTATTTTTGTCAAAAACAATGTTTTTAAATTAAAAGAAATGAAGTGTTATGTTAATATTAAAATCCCACACCAAATATACAAAAAATTGACATCCCAAGAAAGTAAAGATGGATTTTTTAAAAAAAGTTTTGAAACAATGAGGAGGTGGTGATTGTTTCAGGGTTATACCAGTAAAGTTTTCCGTTTCATAAAATACAAGAGAGGTATTGCTTTACAAATGGAAATACAAATCTGTACACTTAAAAAGGCTTCCAAAAATTAGGACTTAAAATTGGTTAAGCACACTTTTTAAAGAGATATGGAACAGAGACCGAAAGGTGGTGCATCATGATCCTATGTACTGTTCATTGTACTTCAAACTGTTGTGTGAGTGGGGAGACATCCAAGTTTTTAAGGGGCCATTTTAAGATCCAGTCATAGCTGGATCCAGTGTGGTGTAGCGGATAAGGTGTTGGACCTGGACCTGGAAAGCCAGGTTTCGAATCCTGCCCTCGCCATGAACTTACTGGGTGGCCTTGGGGCAAGTCACCTTTCAGCCTCAGTTTCCCATCTGTAAAATGGGAATATGTGTGTCTGTGTCTATCCCTGTGTTCCCCTCACTCGTGTCCATCTTCGATTGTAAGCCCACTAGGTGTAGGGACCTGTATCTGAAAATCTGACTGCAAAGTGCTGCGTACACCTAGTAGCGTGATAGAAATCATAAGTAGTAGGGATGGGAATTTCAGTTTCAGGTAGATCCGAAAATACCTGATGGCCATTTCGGATTAATCCAAAATTTAGGTTCTTTTTTGGTATCGGTTGTTTCTGATCTTTTGCATTGATTTTTGTTTCAGATTTTTTAACATTGCAGTTTGTTCCCATTGACTTCAATGGGGACAAACAACAATGTTAAAAATCCGAAACAAAAATTAGTGCAAAAGATCCGATCAACAGATACCGAAACGAGAACTGAAATACATGAGAACCAAAACCAAAATTTTGCCCAGGCTTCCACCGCTAACAAATAGTAGTAGTAGCTCTAGTATGGGTATTCATGGTGGGGTAACTGTATTAGATGTGAGCTGTTACGTTCAGAATGAACTAAGAGGTTCTGATTTCCAATCCCCACCACCTGTCTGTCAGACTACTGTCATTCACTCCCCCCCCCCCCCTCTCTCTCTGTGCAGGTAATGTTGAAAGCAGCTGTCTGTTCTCTCCTCGCTGTCCTGACCAATGTACCTGTATGGATTCAGTGGTTCGCTGCAGTAACAAAGGGCTTCGGATCCTGCCAAAAGGGATACCCAGGGATGTGACTGAGCTGTAAGTCATATTGTACGCAGTATCTTTCACCTCTTACACACTCCTGCATGCACTCTCCGCTCCTCCTCTGTCCCCTCCCTCGCTCTCCCTCGTCTCCCCTGCTCCCCTAACCGCCTTTGCCCCTTCTCCCTCGCTGCCCCCCATGCCTGGAACTCCCTCCCTGCCCTCATCCACCTTGCCCCCTCCCTCCGCTCCTTCAAATCCCTCCTCAAAACCCACCTTTTCCTTGCCGCCTTTCTCAACGCCTGTTAGAACTTCCCTTTCAATTTTTACTGTCTGCCCTCCCTGCAGACTCCTGCCTAACTGCAACCAAGCCAAGCATGTGCACCTGAGACCTCGCATCCGCTTGAATGTTATTTATCCCTTGTCTCTCCCTATGTCCCCTCTCCTTTTCTCCCTCCTCCGTGTCTATTAGATTGTAAGCCGTAGGCAGGGGCCGCGTCATTCTTATTGTTCTGTAAAGCGCCAGGTACACGGCTGGCGCTACACAAATGCTTATAATAATAATAATAATAATAATAATAATAAATTAATATAAAGAAGGACCAGACCATTCTGTGTGATGAGGGCAAGAAAATTGAAGACATTGAATATTTTGAGCTGGTTAATGATTTGAGCATTTAAGATTTTGATGCTTGTGCATGAGCTGAACTACTTGTGAGTTTGACTCCTCTGCTCTCTTAGCTCTCAATTCCCTTGTTCATGTGAAGGAATGGACTGCTTGATTCAGGAAGGGGTGGGCTGTATTTCCTGCCACAGAGATTGGACAAAGTGGAGCCTGGTGTGTGTAGATGGGTTCACTTCACCAACAGATGAGAAAAGTCTGGGAAAAGTAATTTCTGTAAGCAGATACGGGGGCCAAAAGCTGCATGCAACTCTCAGGGGAGGCAGAGTGTGTGAGGTGAAGGTGAGGTCAGCATCAGCAAGTGGTAGAGTTTAGTAGATATTTCATAGAATTAGCATATAGAGTGACTTGGGGTAAAGTCACATGAGACAGGGACGACTGGATCCACCACCCGCCCTGGGCAGGACAAATGCAGCTGCCACACTTTGAGCTGATTTGGAGAGCAGTCAAAATGATCTGCCCTGCTATGCGGAAACCAGGTGTGCAGGCCACCATCACATGTCCCACCATGCCCTGGGGCAGGAGCCATTCACATAGACAGGCGCTCGGCCCCACCCCCAGCCATGACACAGCTGTACAGAAAAGGCTAACTGTGTCCATAATAGCTGGATCCATTCCTGCTACAAAGACAGGACAACCTGCTCAATGTCCTGCAGCCTGTTCTTCTCAGGACATGCTGCATCCATAATAGCTGGATCCATTCCTGCTACAAAGACATCAAGGTTTATGAAATTATATAGGTGGGAAGGTGCAGCCAATATTGAGGGAGTTCTGCTGCTGATTCATATGGATGAAGTCTGTGCTGTGTGCTTACTTGTTGTTTTGGTGGCGGTTGCCTTTTCCTTATGTTTCGCTAGGATGTAACTGCATATTTTACTTGCTACAGAAAAGAGGGATTGTTTTAACAGCCGCCAGCCATTCACTTGTTTTTATTTGTTCTGAGTGGAGTGGATACATGAATAAATCAATGTGAATATTCTATAGTGCTTTTTCAGCAGGTTGGGGATGAGTTCACAATAGGCCGTTTGAGCTATAGAAACTATATTCCCGCGTACTCATATGTGTGCTAATTATCCCCACTGCATGGCGTTTTTCAAAAGAGAGAAAAAGCAGTGAAAACAAACAATAGATTCTCTTCTCCAAAGATCAAGAAATGACTAAAATAACAGAAATAATTAGATTTAAATTGCAAAGCAAATTCACATGAGCTAAGGGTTTTCTCTAACTTCTCATTTGCTATGTATTTACATGAGGTTTTGGGTGTTTCCATGGAAAGAAAACATAATACAAGGAGGAACTGAATGACATAAATTAGATGTAGGGATATAGAGCTTTTATCCCCTTGTGTGCCCATTCAAATCCCGACTTCTCTCTGATGACTTTGAGACATGAAACTAATCACCACAATAACTTCTATTTCCCTCATATGTGACTATTCCAAACCATTTTTGTGTTTGCATTCTCCATCACCCACCATTTTCAGCACAGCTTGAGAAACTTGGTTAGTTCTATTGGCTATTTTTCTGATTTTGAGTAAAATATTGTGTTAAAGAAAAAAAAATCAGAATATTGTACTCAAGAGCTGTTAATTTACAGAGAAGTAATTTTTTGTCCTAAATCTTTAGCATGGTATGTTTTAACTTAATACAGACCAAAGAATGGCAGTCAAAGATAATCACAGCATATATACACGCTAAGCTCTTGAAGACATGTGAAATGCTAGCAAGTAACCTATGTGTTTGTGAGGTTTGGTGGGGGTTTTTTGTGAGTGCTAGAAAGTACAGGCAATTGACTTCAATAGTACTTTAAAAGCAAATAGTCAACGTGCATGATTCCAGAGTATGTAGGTTCACAGGGTCTGTGGGGAAAGGAATGCCCACACCTTGCATGCCATGGGAGGCAGTAGAGTCTTTGTCTCAATTGATGGGACTGCAAAAATTTAGGCTGCAGCACTAGGCAGTAAACTTAATGGGAGCTTAATCCAAGCTGCATACATGGTGTGCGACAGTTGTGTAACACCTGTACAACATTTGCGCGGTGCATGTAAGTACTGGATTGGCCTGATGAGCTATACGGTTATTCATTGTTAGTTTTAGCAGTTTTTGACTTTCCACCTTCCATACAGGTTGAGGCAGGGGGAGAATGGCCAATGAACTCATCCACTCTCTTTCTCTCTGTTCCTGCCTCTAAACAAGCTTGCTGTGCTCTGGGTCATGATGAGCAGAGTTCCTAGTTTTCCGTTTTGCATGGAAAACCAGCCGGAAATGTGGATTTTGCCTTTTAGCAAAGAATTCCATGGATTTTGTCTTTGACCTCACCGGCTGGCCTTTGAAAGTGTTAGGCCCCAGCCGGGACTGCTGCAGAGCCCATCTCTACAGTGGTCACCTGCGAGGCACTGTAGTAGGGATGGAGCGCTGGCCAGCCTTTGAAAGTGACAGCTGGGGCCTGCTACTTTCAAAGGCCACTTTCCACCACCCATAGCACCTCTGACTCAAGAGGTGCTGTAAGGGGGAAAACACCAGCTGTCCAGCCTTTGAAAGCACCTCTCAGGTGGCCTTTGAAAGTGACAGGCCCTGGCTTTAGCAGGGGAAGCGGCCTTTGAAAGTGACAGGCCCTGGCTTTAGCAGGGGAAGCGGCCTTTGAAAGTGACAGGCTGGGGGCTGCTGCAGCCCCAGCTGTGGCATGTCACTTTCAAAGGCCGGTCAGCATTCTCCCACCCCCACCCCCCTCCCAACACCTTTCACCTGAAGGCTCAATCAGGGTTCCTAGTTTTCCATGACAAAAAAAAATGGAAATTCTCTGATTAAACATGGAAAAATCTGCATTTTCCCAGGATTAAAATTAAAATCAAGTGAGAGGTGCTATGGGGGAATGAGAGGACTGGCCAGCCTTTGAAAGTGACAGGCCCTAGCCACTTCCTCCTCACAGTGCCTCTCACCTGATTTTAATATTAATTGCAGAAAAACACAGCTTTCTCTGGTTTTTAATCAGAGAATTTACATTTAAAAAAAAAAAAATTAAGGAAATTTCCAAATTTTGTCACGGAAAACTAGGCACCCTGATGATGAGTCTCAGGAGAATATTTATTCCCTCATCCAGGCAGTCTTTAGCCTCTACCCCTTGCATTAGAACATCAACCATGTAATTGTATCCAGAGGCCTCATCGGTACCTGAAATACACATTTAAAGGGTTATCTTTCTGTTAACTTTCCCCCCCACTCTTTTGTACAGCCTTAGTTGTCACACTGATGTACCTGTAATAATGAAGGGGAGTATTTATTTAGTGGTTTTTTAATAAATGCTGTGGTATCTTACATTTAAGAACTTCCATTTGCCAAATGAAAATGGGAACCTCTTTGTAACAATCTAGTTCTGTCAAAATGCTTTTTATTAAAACGTAATAATGTATTTTTATGTATTGCATTTTAATAAAAAACATTGCCATACATCTAACAAAACCCAGTAAATTAGTGCTGTATATAAAGTTCCAAAATATCCCTGCAACAGGAAATCTGTAACTACGACAGGTACTAAATAACCTTGCAGTGAAATGGATATACTTCATGCATAGAGACAGATGGAAAATTTCATTCTACAGCAGGTAGAATTTCACTGTAGTCAAGTGAAATAGGAACCCTAAAGTAGGGCATCACCATAAGTGTTAGTTCAGTAGTGGTATGCTGGAGACATTTGTACACTGACGGTAAGTGCAAGGCACTCTGTGATTTTCTCACCAAGTTTTCTCCAGACTGTATTGACTAGTCAATAGTCATGCCAATCAAGCGCATCTTTGATCAGGTGAAATCCATATGCCATTTTTACATTGAAACTTTGGGTCTTTTGTGGCCTTTGGTGCCAACGTCAGGAAAGGGCAACCAGTGTAAAGTTTTCACAGTCGATCTGTTACTCCTAGATTTACTTATTGCTTTAGTTTTTTCAATGATCCTCTTGCAAATGAAATACATTCTCAAAGGTCTTTCCCATATATTTGCACGTCTACTGCAGTTTTATAAACCTTAGGAGCAAATGGCACTGTCCAAAGCTGGAACTTTGCAGATGTGGGGTATGCAAGCTTTTCTCTCGTCATTCTTTCACTTCACCTTGGTCCTGATTGCTAGCTAGGGGGTTGTAAATGGTATTTTATGAAATGTTGTAGAAATGTATTTGAAATTTTTCCAGAGGAAGGCACACTACCCAGCTCCCACTTTTGCTGATCTTTATGTTTTGCATCCTGGTCTGGAGTAATTAACATTATAGAAGTTATAGTGGGGGGCCAGAGGACAGACCTCAAATAATGAGTCCCAGCACAGTTCTGTCTGTCTGGTGGTGGCTTAGAGAAACTCTTAATATATATATTTTTTTCTCCTGTGCCAGTTTCTTCCTATGCTATAGCTGTCACGTACACATATCCTCAATAACCACATTGAGGCATGTAATGATAGCCACCAAAGTTGATGAAGCCTCCTCCTTAGTGTTTTTGTCTCCGCTTTAACCAGGGACACTGGGATACTTTTTCTTTTTTGGCAATAGCAGTAGCAGTTATAATTTAGTAACATGCATTCAGCATCTACTTCATATTTTTCTACCCCTTGTTCCCACGTACTTACAACAAATACACAGTCTAAGAAAGGTTTGAGATGCAGTTTCTAGCAAATGAAGTACTGTTTTCCAGTGTTGCTATATTACTATGTGTATCATTGCTGCTAATCCAAGTGAGAAGTCAGAAGTGGAAGTTTTGATAGAAGTATCTGCTTACGAACGCAAATGCCTGCTCTTTCCTGTCATCATTACTTCTTATGCACAAACAGTTAATGCGTAATTGAGTGAATTTTCTTTTTGATAATAAAAGGAACGAAACACATTAGCTGAAAGTGTAAAGATGGTTTAGCCTTGTCAACTTGAGTCACAAAAGATTTTGTATTTGACTTAATATAGTGTAAATGGGAATCTCTTTCAGTGGAGAGAGTTTGAATTAGTCTGCAAAAGGATATATCACTTTTTGTTACAGCTAAATTAGATAATTAACTGCATTTCATATCTGATAAGTTAGAAAAAGGAAATAGATTAACAGTATCAAATAGTGAATTGAGTAAGTAATTAAAGGTCTCATTGTTCCAGAAAGCTAACTTCAGCATTAATAGAGAATGATGTGATGATTAGCTTTGGAGTCCTCATTTTACTTTTAAACAAAACTATATTTTCTGCAGGAGGTCACTATTTTAAAGTAGCTGTATTATGGGAGGTTGATCCAAATTTTAGATTGCTGTACGCTATGTCTGAACTCAGATCCTAATTTTGTGAATGCTTCTTCTTTCATGGGTGGCAGCAAAGTTTCCTAATCCCGAGAAATCCATTTACCACAGTGGGGTCAAAGAGCCTCATGTGGGTCTAGAGCCACAATTTGCCCACTTCTGAGTTTTAATCTCTGATCTGAATTGATGCCTTGGTGTCTGAAAACCACATCTGAATTTTGTGGTACAACTTGTACAGATAAACATCCCTTTAGCAAACTCTCCTTATAATCTTTTTGGGATGAGTTTCAGGAAGTGACGCCAGCCAATGTTGTGGAGATCCTGGGGTCAGTTAGAGCCACTAGTTGCGAATTAGATCCTTGCTTGTCCTGGTTGGTGAAAGCCTCCAGGGAGATATTGGGGCTGGTGCTAGCGGGGGTAATCAACGCGTCCCTTCGGCAGGGGAGTCTGCCCCCCCCCCCGGTCTCAAGGAGGCCGTGGTGTGTCCCCTGTTGAAGAAGCCATCCTTGGATGTGGACGCACTCGCCAGTTACCAACCCGTCTCTAACCTTCCCTTTTTAGGGAAGGTTGGCCTTGCAGCTCCAGGTTCACCTAGACAGCATTGGTTTCCTTGACCCGTTTCAATCAGGGTTTCGACCTGGCTATGGTACAGAGACGGCATTGGTTGCCATGGTGGATGATCTCCGCCGGGAGATGGACGCAGGATGTTCGACACTACTTGTCCTGCTAGATCTCTTGGCCGCGTTTGATACAGTGGACCATGGGCTGCTGTTGAGACGGTTGTGTGACCTGGGGGGTCTGGATGGGACCAGCCTCGGCTGGTTCCAGTCATTCCTCTCGGGGAGGACCCAGCGGGTTGTCCTGGGAGCAGAAACATCTAGCCCCCGGGCCCTGGACTATGGTGTTCTGCAAGGTTCAGTCCTGTCTCCTTCATTGTTTAATGTATATATGCAGCCCTTGGGGGAGATCATGGGAGGGTTTGGTGTGCGTTGCCACCAATATGCTGATGATACCCAGCTTGATCTTTCTTTTTCAGTCGACCCAGGCCCTGCCATCTCCATGCTATCTCAGTGTTTGGAGGCCATGGAAAGTTGGCTATGGCAGAGCAGACTGAAGCTCAATCCCGATAAGACGGAGGTGATGGTGGTAGGCCGAGCGGGGGAGGTGTTGCCCCCCTCTTGTGGAGGGGATACGCCCCTCCATGGCCAGCAGGTTCAGAGTCTGGGGGTGTTATTGGATGCGGGCCTCCGTCTAGATCAGCAGGTGGATGCGCTGGCGAAGGCAGCTTTCCGCCAGCTGTATCTGGTGTGGAGGCTGCGCTTGTACATCTCCAGACCCGACCTGGCCACTTTGATCCATGCCTTCATCACCTCGAGGCTGGACTACTGTAACACGCTCTACGTGGGGCTTCCCGACCTGGCCACTTTGATCCATGCCTTCATCACCTCGAGGCTGGACTACTGTAACACGCTCTACGTGTGGCTTCCCTTGACGCTGGCCCGGAGGTTGCAGCTAGTGCAGAATGCAGCGGCCCGTCTCCTAACAGGTACAAGCCAACAAAAGCATATAACACCAGTGCTCCGTGCACTGCACTGGCTGCCTGTAATGTGCCAAGCCAGATTCAAGGTATTGACTTTGATCTATAAGACCCTGTACGGTCTTGGACCTGGATACCTCAGGGACCACCTCACCCTCCGGTCCACCGTGGGTGCCTTCCCGGAGGTCCCCCACGTAGAGCAGGGGACTACAATGGAAAGGGCGTTCTCGGTGGCTGGGCCGCATTTGTGGAACTCCCTCCCAGAGGAAGCACGGCTGGCCCCAAGTCTGTTGTCCTTCTGTCAGGCCTGTAAGACATGGCTGTTCTCCCAGGCCTTCGGAGGCGGAGAGGGTAGGGTTACATTTTTTTTTGGGGGGGCGCTTGTTTTTAAATCTGTTTTAATAATGATATTGGAATTTTGTAAGGTGGTTTTATATTGTTGTAAATTGTTTTATTTTGTGTTGAAAGCCACCCCGAGATGCCATAGGCATGAGGGGGCAGCATATAAATGCAATAAATAAAATAAAATAATAATGAACCTCTTTTTATAACAATCACAGATTCAATCACAATTTCACCCATTTCTTATAAATTTCATATTTCCAGATGTTCTTATACTGAACATGCTGATATGACTCTTCCTCTGGTCCTCTGAAGGTTTCATATACTAAAGTTCTGCTATATTGCTATTTTTTCTAACTCTCTTTTCCAATGACAAATAAAATATTCTGAATATTAGAATATTACATTATACATTATATAGAATATTACAAAATATTCTAATCAAAATATTACAAATAAAATATTCTGAACTTTACCATTACAAATTTGTGATTTTATCTGAATCTTATAGTCTCTTATTCGGTTAAAAAACCTCAGGGCCATATTTTCAAGAGAGCTCAGCTTCCATTTAAATATCATAATAAAGGTACCAAGATTCATTGTGTGTTTGCTTGCGTCATTGTTTTTACAGTGTTGAAGGCTCAGCAACTCCAAGGTTTACCTGTACACAGATTGTCAGAAACGCTCTGTCCAGATTTGTAAATAAATGAGGCTGGGCTCGTTTGAATAGCTGGCTTTTATACTAAGTGCTGAACTGTTTGGCAGAGATCTGGCTAGAAGAGACAGATTTAGAAAGCCACTCAGATATTTTAGGCTTTGTTCCAATGAACAGAAACTTTGGAATAATGACGAACGTTTTCATTAAAAAATCCAAACATTTGGGGACATGCTTTTCAGACTGTAACTTTTTTTTTTCAGTCGATGTGCATAACATTTGGACAGATTGTACCCCTCACCAAAGGGATCATCCGTGCCAAATGTCAGAACCGTTGAATTAAGGGTCCTGATTTTAAATGCACCATGAATTTTCAGCTGCAACATTTTTGCTTCCAAAATTTTGGACCTTTTTTCTGTTTGTTTATTTATCTATTGAATTTACTTACTTTACTTACTTTAAGTAAGTAAAGTAAGTGTTGAATTTCTATACCTTACTTCCCACAAGGCTCAGGGTATGGCAATCCACAACAAAAAACAATTTTTAAAAAACCCTCCCCTCAAACCCCCATCCTCCCCCCACAACTCCACCCAGAACCCCAATCAAACCCCACCTATCCCTGCCTGCCAAATGTTTTTCAAAATAAAAATGTTTTGCACTGCCTCTGGAAGATAGGCTCAGGCTTAACCAAGCCTCTTGGGGAAGGAATTTCCACAATGCAGGGGCAGCAACCAAGAATGCTCTACTGCGCACCCCCGCCCCACAGACAAAGGTAACAAATGGAATGCACAGGAGGGAGCCCCCAGCCAACTGTAGGGGCTGCAAAGGGACATGGTAGAATAGGCGGTTTTTCATCTATGTGGGACCTGGACCCAGACCATGTAGAACTTTAAAGGTCAAAACCAGCACCTTGAGTTGTGCCCGGAAAGCTATAGGCAGCCAGTGCAGACTTCGGACCACCAATGTAATGTGCTCCCTGACACCCATCTCCAAAAGGAGCTGAGCCGCTGCATTCTGTACCAGCTGCAGTTTCCCAACAGTTGTCAAGGACAGCCCCATGTAGAGCACATTGCAGTAATAGCAATAACCAAATAAATTATTACAATAACAAAAATGAAACTGGGATTGTCTTTTTTTTTTTTTTCTTTCATGAAAATGAAATGCACACCCTTGCTCTTGGGAATTTTGCCCACCTCTAGCATAGATCTGAACATTACCATTCCTTCCCTCATCCTGAACAGACTTCTTAATCATCCCCATGCCCAGGGCAGGCGTAGTGTGCCACTTTGGGCACCAGGGTCGTTGCCCCCTGCCATCGATCTAACAAAAGCCTGCTTTGCCTGATGCTGTGCTAGGCCACGGCACTGGCCACAGCGCCATTTTGGAGCATCCAGAGCCGCACTTCTGGGTCTGAGGGACCTGCACATGTGCAACTTCCCCGACTTCCTCCACCCTTCTCTGGGCCAGTCTCCAGCCCCATAGTTTCTCAGTAGCGAGCGCCTGCACAGTTGCGGCAGGGCCAGGGAGGAGGAGGAGATGTGTCGGGGATCAGTCACTTGTACAAGCAGGGAGGGAGGGAGAGAGGAGGTGGCGAGGCTACAACCAGAGGCGGAGCGAAGAGCTGCACGCAGTGCTGTGCAAGGAAGAGGAGCCTGCTGTAAGCCTAAGGAATCCTTTAGGAAACAGACTCCAAATGTTTGCTGTATGGGCGGCTGCTTGTGCCGCCTATACCATAGACATTGGAGAGAACACTTCATTTTTTTGCCCAGCTGGGGGCAGAGTGGCTGAGCCCCTATGGGGACACAGAACAGCACTATTTTAAGGGCTGCTTGGGCAGCTGAATCAGACACCCTCAGGCCAGCAGGGGAGGCACAGGCTGCAGTTTTTTCAGCCACCCTGCAGGGGGAGAGATGAGCATTGGCGCCATTTTCTCTACCTGCCTGTGCCTGCCAAAGGTGATCCACTTTTGCAAGAAAGGTACTGTCTGACTGTATCAAAATCAGATATACAAACGGAGTTGCCAAATGAGAAGAAACAGGCTTATTCCCCAGTCTAAAGAAAGTGATGCTGGATCTCATGATAGCACAGAACAGGCATTAGCTCTTTCAGGTTGTTCAGATTATAAGACAAGTTGTGTTCACTTTCTTGGAAGACCATAGATAAACAAAGCAACTTCATTGCAGAGCTATGGGACTGTTTTTTAGGGAAGGATCAGCTGACAGGAACAAAGGGTAGCTATGATGATCATTCATTATTGTTGTTCTGCTTTCTTTGACTAAATAGGATAGGCAAATTAGAGACTGAAGCCAGCAGATGACTGTTGTGAGTCTCTTAACTGCAAACTGTCTAGTGCTCGCCTGATTGTAGTGAGTTTGTGCGATTGTAGTTTACTCTTAGAAAAGAGTTTGTCTCAGGAGTTTTCTTTTAGTAAGTTTAAAAAGGTTATGTTGAAATAATGAAAGTTTAAAAGCTGGAAAAGGGCATGATTTTGTTAGCATTTATATATTAATAGCCAGTTCACTGTATAAGAATTTTTTCAGGTACTTTCAATCACATAGTCTGCACATATCATATAATTAATTAAAACTCAGGAACTATAGATTTACCATCAATTGTAAAAAAAAAAAAAATACAAATCAAAAAGAGATCCTCAATAAAAACAGTGGTGTGTTAAGCTTCAGTCTAGCTTGGCTTTAGTGTGAATGGTGCTTTACAAAGCAAGATAAATATCAAGAGTTTGGGAAACACTAACTTTAAAATAATTTTGTTTGAAGATCTGTTTTAAAAGGACATGTCGGGTTAGTCAGAGTTTAAAACACTATAGGCTTAGTTCCCTCTGTGTTGTGAGAGATTGATACAACTTATCTTCTGACTTCAGAGTGAGTCTGTTCTGTACAATGTAGAGATTGAGTAGCATGTTGTGTTTAAAGGGGAAATTGCTGTCTGTTGTAATAATGTGGATCAGCTTTCCCTCATTGGTAATCAGTGGAACACCACAGACAAATCTACAGCACCATTTGTGTCATCCTGTAGCTTTCTGTAGGTCCTTCACAATGATGTAGTCGTGGTGGCATCTGCTGCTGGGTGTAGCCTGGTCCTGGGATTACTAAAGGCTTTTCTAACTAAACGTATACCTTACCAAAAAATACAGATTTGCCTCAATGCAGCTGCTTGCTTACTAGCCTTTCAGTGATTACTCCGGTACGTTTTCAACCAGGGAAAGATTAATAAATACTATGAGCAGGAAACCCCCACACTAGGGTAGAAATAAACGACAGAGAAAGGAAGAGCTGAGGGCAGTAGGAACCACAGACAACAAAGGAGTGACTTGGTGTGAAATTTTACATGTTGAAAGAGAAAATGAAGAGAGATCAAGAAGGAAGAGCATAAAAGAAATGTTTACACAAAGAGATGGTCCATAGTATTAGAAAGTTATGAATCTGCAAGAGGTAATTAGACAAGTACTTAGTGATCAGGCACTGCCAAGCAATATACTTATTGTTTCAATATCTCCATCTCTAGAATCAGAATTTTCATCTCTCATGCTTCTCTAACCCAAAGATTTGAAAAACATTCTTTTAATAAGGAAAACTATGGGATTTAAAACAGCTATGAAATTCTGCCGTCTTCCATTCCCATCACCCCCACACCCTGCCAGGTGCTCTTACTGGAGGGATGTGCTTGCAGGGGGTGGGATAGAGAGCATGCAGCCAGCCTCATGTGGCTTGTGTTTTTGAAGGAGAAAATAGCCACATTAGCCACTTTGAATTTTGCCCCCCTCTCCACTTTGAAGTTTGAATTTGGGATCTTAAGGAGTTTTCTATGGGCTCTTTTTAAAAAAAATCACTATCACTTGTTCACTGCTCTGAACTGGGAGCTTTCAGCTTGCAAAAGGACTGAAAGTGCTATATCAAGGGTGGGGTATCTTTTCCCTCCCAGGGCCCAATTGTAGCATTTATGGCATGTGTGCATTTTATGATTTCACATAATGCTGTTGTGTTGGGTTTTCCTGCATTTTGGTGTTGCTTTCCTGGAATGCCCCACATGTTGAGAGTTGTGTGCCCTCTCCTGAACTGTGCATGCCGCCTTGCCCTCTGTAAAACTCTATGCAGCATTTATGGTGTGTGATTTAGGATTTTACATAATCTTGTTGGGTTTTGTAGCATTTTCTGTGCATTTTCAAGACAAGACATACGTGCATGTTCTGTTCCTTGGGTGCATGTTCTATTCCATTGATCACGTAAGTGGGCAATTTTGGGGTTGGCTCTGCCTACCATTGGGATGACTCCGCCCAATGCCCCACCAGCCTCAGAGCACACCAGCTGCCACTGGCTCAGGGCCAGCACTGCCCTCAAGCAGCCACCTGGGACAGCAAAAACCACCCCCACCCCCCGCCACTGGTAAGCTCTGCAGTGGGATCGGGTGCGGGAGAGGGAGGTGGAGCTGGGGCCACCTAGGACGGACAAAATCCTTGTGATGGTACTGCCTATGCTCAACTCTTATCTGGCCTGCAGAGCTTTTACTCATTTTCAAAGTGGCCCCTGGTTTAGGTTCCTTGTGATATACTACCCCCAGTTACATGTGATTGGCCTCTTAGCTTTAGCCATCTCTGCATACCGTCCTCTCTCTGTCTCTTGAGGTAGCTGAATTCAGGGCTCAAGTGAATGTGATGAATAGCTACTACAGTAACTTTAATACAATTCAAAGTTGGAGAAGGGGAACTCTCCACATCCTGCAGACCAAGTCAACTAGCTAGACTGTCCCTCCCTCCCTCCCCTGCTTGCACCCCTCCATTCTCCCACAAAGAGTCAGCCAGGTGTGTGCACACCTATACCAGGCCCTTCTCCACAGGCTCTTCTGCAGCGGTGGTTCTGCCATCGCTGCTGCTCTTGTGTTGCTGCTTGTGTGTTTATACAGTCAGACTCTGCTAGCAGCAGAACCCCTTTACCTTTCACCGGAGCATGTCTTTGGATGCGTGTGTGGATGGGTCGGCGCTCCAGCTCTGGAGGAGCCAAGTGGGTAGCTCAGGACCATGCCCACAGAAATTATCCAGTTTCTAGCCCCTGCAGGGCTCACAATCAAACCCCAGTGGGGTAACAGTAATGTTGCCTAATGGCACTCTTTTTCTGCCCTTGACAGGGCTGTCAGCCAAATTCACAAACACCAGTTTAATTGCCTTGGGGTCTAGTACCCCAGACTAGGGCTTTAATGCCTTCGCAGCCTCATCTTTCTCCCCTTATGGCTGGGCCCGTTCCACCAGGTATGGGGCTTATCCCACAAAGGCAGATCCCCAAAACATAAACAATAAACAACATAAAGTTCTCCCAACTGGAATATAAACAGCCCCTTCTTTGTTCAGAGGTAACAGTCTTTTTTCCTTCTTGCAAGGTTTAACAATAAAGTCCCAGGATCTCCTATGAGCCACTTTGATTAAATAAGATCCCACCTGGGTCTCCCACATTGTATGCGTGGATCTTTGTGGAGGCTAGCTGGTTCAGAGTTGTTCCAGGAGCTAGGACTTAGCAGCCCTCTCAGTCACCTTTCTAATCGAGCTCCTCCCTCTACTGGAGCCCATCACAGACTGAGGCTTGGCTGTCTCAACACTCTTATATAATTGATGGCCACGCCCAGTTCTCAGTCATTTCCTCTTCTGCTCTCCGGGGATTGTCTAGAATTTAATTGCAGGCTTCCTCCCTGCCTGCTACAGCTGCAAGTTAATGCTGTTAGTCAAACTGCTAGCTACAGAGTTACAGGGTCAGCTGCTTTCAATTACAGTTGCAGCTTCTAGTTAGCAGCCCAGTTTACAGCTTTCTGCTAGTGCAACTCTGTTTTCTGTTTTATGAGGACTTCCTTGGCTTTTAATAGCCACCCTTACAGCATGTTCAGGTCCTAAACATGCAAAGGGACAGCTCCATTACCCCACCACCACAAACACACACATTTCCACTTTATAATTATGACTGATGGAACTGTATAGCTTTGTGTCTGGATACCTTGGCGCAACCTGAATCTTCCATCTTGTAATGTAGAAGCCACTCTTGGAGCTGGATGCTGTGGTGTAAAAGTGAGGGCGAGCACTTTCTAAACAGGTTCCCAGTAGCCACTCCATGTAGGCCCCTCCACACATGAGGGACAGGACTTGTCATTTGAATTTGTATTGACCTTTGGCAAAATTAACTTCATAATCCAAGCAGGACAGCTCCCAGGCGTCCGCTTCTCGAATGCCGACAACGTGGGCCCCTTGGTTTACAGAGAACCTGAACTGGATGAAGCGGGAAGGACGGCGGTTGGAGCAACAGTGGTGCCAGAGTCGTGCTGAAGCCAACCGATTGCAACATAAAGCTAGTTTAAAAGCTTATGCTGTGGCGGTGCGGGCAGCAAAGAAAGAGTTCTTTGCTGTCCTCATAGCATCCGCAAAGTCACGTCCAGCGGAACTTTTCCAGGTGGTGCAGCGGCTGGTCAGTCCGGCCTCTCTCCGCTGTTTTTGACTTTTTTGTGAATAAAATCACTCAGATCACCACAACTTCGATGCTGCATTTATAACAGTAGGTGAACCTGAGGGGGTGGAGGACTCGCCTTGTCCGATTTCATGGGATCAATTTCAGTGGGTGTTGCCTGCTGATGCGACAGAGGTCCTTGGAGCTGTAAGGGCCACCTGAATTAGATCCATGCCCGTCCTGGCTGGTCAAGGCCTGCCGAGAGACATTAGGGCCATTGCTGGTGGGGGTTGTCAATTCCTCCCTTAGAGAGGGCAGGGTGCCAAGATGCCTCAAAGAAGCGGTGGTGAGGCCCCTGCTCAAGAGACCATATCTTGACATTGACTCCCCAGCCAACTATTGGCCAGTCTCTAACCTTCCTTTTTAGGGAAGGTTATTGAACGGGTGGTGGCTAGGCAACTTCAGGGGCATCTAGATCGGGTCAGTTTCCTTGATCCCTCGCAGTCTGGTTTTCGCCCTGGGTTTGGCAAGGAGACTGTGCTTGTGGCTTTGGCTTATGACCTGCGCCGTGAATTAGACCGGAGCAGATCTTCTATTAGATCTGTCGGCTGCATTTGATATCGTTGACCACCAGATGTTGGTGGCTCAGCTGCGGGACCAGGCAGGGGTGGGTGGAATTGTTCTTGAATGATTTTGCTCGTTCCTGGCCAGGAGAACTCAGCGTGTGGTTCTCAGGGAATGTACTTCATCTCCCCAGGACCTCACGTGTGGAGTCCCGCAGGGTTCTATTCTGTCCCCCCCTCCTGTTCAACGTGTATATGCAGGTTTTGGGCGAGGTCGTGAGAGGGTTCGGCGTGCGTTGTCATCAGTACGCCAATGATACACAGTTTTACCCCTCTTTTTCTGAAGACCCAGACCCGACAGTCTCGGTGCTCACCCAGTGCTTGTCAGCTGTGGGAGACTAGATGAGGGCATGCTGTCTGAAACTGAATCCCGACAAGACGGAAGTGATGTTGGTGGGTAGGGCTGGGGTGTGTGTGGCTCCCATCATCAATGGGGTCTGCCCCCCTATGGCCACACAGGTCCGTAGCCTAGGGGTGCTCCTCAACTCACAGCTCCGCCTGGATCTCCAGGTGGAGGCTGTGGCGAAGGGAGCATTTTGCCAATTACATCTGGTATGACGGCTGTGGTTGTATGTTTCAGACTCAGATCTGGCCACCATCATCCATGCCTTTATCACTTCTAGACTAGACTACTGTAATGCACTCTACGTGGGGCTGCCCTTTGGGACGGTCCGGAGGTTGCAGCTGGTGCAGAATGCGGCAGCCTCTCTCTTAACAGGGACAGGTCACCGCGAGCACATTACACCGGTGCTCCGTTCTCTTCACAGGCTGCCTATTATCTTCCAGGCCCAATTCAAGGTGCTGGTCATGACCTACAAAGCCCTAAACGGCCTTAGCCCAGCTTACCTGCAGGACCGCCTCAGGCCCCGGATTGCATTGTGGTCCCTGCAGTCGGCCGGGGACACCCAATTTGAAGTCCCCCAGGTTGCCTGGGTGGCATCGATGGGGAGGGCGTTCTCAATGGCTGCTCCTAGGTTGTGGAACTCCCTTCCGATGGAGGCCCGCCTGGCTCCGGACCGCCCCTCTTTCCGTAGACAGTGTAAGACCTGGCTGTTCCACCGGACCTTTGGAGAGGGAGATGGGTGTGAAGGGAGGTGAGTTCTGCCCTTTTAGTTCTTTTTATCCTTTTAAATGTTTTTAATGATATTTTGTAAGTGTTGTACTGATGTTTTGTAAGCCGCCCCGAGCTGCTCTTGAGCAGGAGGGGGCGGGGTATTAAAATAGTTAAATAAATAAATTTCTAGAAATATTTGCTAACTAGGCATAATTATTTAGTAGGTCATGGGGCCTCCATAGGACAATGTCAATGCTATTTAGAGGTTTTCATTTAGAGGGGATTTTTGCCTTTGGATGAAAATTCAAATACGACCTAAATTTCCCCCTTTTCTGACCTAATCCTAGCAGGAGTCAGGTCAGTTTCCCCATCTGCTCTAAATGTAAATCTAGCTTTAGAGGATTCTTGTTCACATGGAGAGTTTATAACTAAGAGTAAAGGTCAGTTTTTCTTTCTATTCATTTGATAATAGAGGAATTTTTTATTATGATTAGGCTCCAGCATCAACTACTTTATGAGCAATTCTTCTTGGAGTTTGTTAGTTTAGACGTTGGATCTGAGGCTATGGTGAGTCAAGAAGGAGGGCATTACCTGAAAGCAGAACTGATGAAAATAAAAATAATGTGACTCAACCAAAACTTAAACTTGATTAAATGGAATTATTTTGTATTTCAGCTTCACTTTTAACTGATGTAAACAAATAAAAACCCACACAATTTGCAGAAACAATTTCTATGATTCAGGAGTTTAAAATAAACCTTTGGCACTCTATGCAACCTACATGGGGAGAGAGAATGTGTACAATGCAATAACTTGATATTACTATTATTATTTTTCATAGTAAATGCAGTGTCAGTGATTGCCAACAACCAAAGAAAATAAAGCAGTGTCAATAGGACAGATTCTTGTATGATTACTGCAGTATATTTTCAGATTTAACTGTACTATTTGAAGTATTCTGTACCCTGGTGAGAGTGGGGGTATAGGCATGGAACTTGGGAGTGGGGAATGGTGCCACAGTCTCCCGTGAGGGGGGGGTACGAGCAGAGTTGGGGAGATGTGGGTTATGCCTTAGCTCCCTGGTGAGGGGGGGGGCGCGGTATTTATTTTATTTATTTATTTATTTATTTAATTTAAAGATTTCTACCCCGCTACCTAAACATTTAAAAACAATTAAAAATACAGGAATCCCCCACCTCCCCCAAAGACCTGGATGAACAGCCAGGTCTTACAGGCCCGACAAAACGCCAACAGGCTGGGAGCAAGGCGAGTGTCCTCTGGGAGGGAGTGTCACAGCCGTGGTGCAGCCACCACGAATGCCCTCTCCATCATGGCCCCCCGGTTCACCCAGGAGACCTCCAGGAATGTGTCCCCGGCAGACCGCAGAGGTCATCCCATGGCCCGGGGAGTGAGGCGGTCTCTCAGATAGGAGGGGCCCAGACTGTGTAGGGCTTTAAAGGTCAAAACCAGTACCTTGAATCGGGCCCGGACTGCTATAGGCAGCCAGTACAGAGCCTGGAGCACAGGTGTAATGTGCTCCCTACAATCTGTCCCCGTCAGGAGATGGGCTGCCGCATTCTGTACCAGCTGCAGCCTCCAAGTCGTCACCAAGGGCACCCCCACGTAGAGCACCTTGCAGTAATCCAGCTTTGAGGTGATGAACGCATGGATGAGGGTGGCCAGGTCAGAGCTTGAAACATATGGCTGGATCCTCCACAAAAGATGTAATTGGCAGAAGACTCCCTTTACCCCCACCTCCACCTGACAATTCAGGTGGAGGCCAGGGTCCAAGAGAACCCCCAAACTCCATACCTGCAGGCCCAGTGGGGGGCGGATCCCCTCCAGAAGGGGAGTCATCACCTCCACTGCCCTACCCACCAACATCACCTCTGTCTTATCAAGATTCAGGTTCAGTCTGCTCTGCCTCATCCAGCCACTCCCTGCTAGCAAGCACTAGGAAAGCACCGAGACTGCAGGACCTGGGTTCAACAAAAAAGAGAGGTAAAGCTGGGTGTCATCAGCATACTGGTGGCAACGCATACCAAACAGTCTCATGACCTCACCCAGAGCTTGCATATAGATGATAAATAAAAGCGGAGGCCAAATCGAACCTTGCAGTATGCCACAAACGAGATCCCAGGGGCCAGATGTTTCTTCCCCCAGCACCACCCGCTGGCTTCTTCCTGAGAGGAATGACCGGAGCTATCCTAAGACAGTCCCGTCCACTACCACCCCAGGGTATGCAACCATCCCAAAAGCACCCCATGGTCCACCATATCAAATGCTGCCAAGAGATCTAGTAGGACCAAGAGTGCTGAATGTCCTAAATCCATCTCCTGGCAGAGGTCGTCTACCAAGGCCACCAACACAGTCTCTGACTCTGTGCCATATCCTGGACGAAAACCTGATTGAAAAGGATCCAGAAAACCAATACTATCCAGATGGCCCTGGAGCTGCTGGGCCACCACCCATTTAATAACCTTCCCTAAAAAGGGAAGGCTAGAGGCTGGTCGGTAGCTGGCAAGGGAATCAATGTCCAATGATGGTTTTTTGAGCAGGGGCTGCACCACCGCCTCCTTGAAGCAGTCCGGCACCCTGCCCTCCCAAAGGGAGGCATTGATCACTCCCACCAGCACCAGACCCAAAGTCTCCCTGGAGGCTTTCACCAACCAGAACGGGCATGGATCTAGTTCACAAAAAGTAGTCCTAACAGACCCCAGAACCCCCTCAGCATAGGCCGGCGTCACTTCCTGAAACTGATCCCACAAAAATGGACGAGATGTGGCATCCATAACCCTCGGCTCTCCTTCTTCTGCATCAATCCCGGCCCCGAAATCATGCTGGATTCAAGCAATCTTATCTGTGAAGTAGTTTACAAACTCCTCACAGCGGGCTTGGGAAACCTCCCCCTCCAGACAGAGGGAGACCGCATTGACCAGCCCCCTCACCACCCGGAAAAGCTCCACTGGACAGCACGTGACTTCGCAGCGACTATGAGGGCGGCAAAGAATTTCTTCTTTGCCATCCTCACGGCCACAGCATAGGACTGCAAATGGGTCCGATGCTGCAGCCGAACAAATTCAGCACAAGAGTGGTGCCAGCAGCGCTCTAACCACCGTCCTTCATGCTTCAAACACCGCAGCTCCTCAGTAAACCAAGGAGCTCTATGGTGATGAAACGGCAGGAGTGGACACCTAGGAACCACTCGATCAGTTACCCCACCCAGCAAGATGTTCCAAGCTTGAACAAGATCATCAGCCGAGCGGCCTTCAAGGTCTAAGGACACCTCCCTCAGGGCTTCCTGGAACCGCTGTGGTTCCATCAGCCTCTGGGGGCAGACCAACCTAATAGGTCCCACTCCTTTCCGGGGGCTGCCATGCACTAGAAACGTGGTCTGCAGGAGGTAATGATCCGTTCATGACAGGGGCATAGAACTTCCCCCATTACTCGATCACCTACCTCAAAACTAGAGCAGAACACCAGGTCGAGCATATGCCCCCCCTCATGTGTGGGACCGCTAACCATCTGGGACGGGCCCATGGTTGCCTTTGTCACAAGGGGAGTAGCTTCTCCAGAGGGAGACGAGATACACCCATCTGCGGGCTTAATTTGACACCTAAATAGGTGATCTTTGATATGGGCCCCTCCATTTTCTTGGGTGCTAAGGGAACCCCAAGTCCACAGACATCTCCTGAAATGGACTCAATAGAAAAGATCACTCCTGCATCCCAGAATGCCCCAAAAACAGGAAATCATCCAGATAATGTGATATATGATCATTTCCCACCCTCTGCCTAAACACCCATTCCAGCATTCGACTAAAAGTTTTGAATGCCCCACAAGATATAGAACATTCCATGGGCATAATAAAATTGCTCTTCAAACAGAAAACCCAACAAATCAAAACCATCTGGGTGAACTGGCAAAAGGCAAAATGCTGACTTTATATCTCACTTCGCCAATAACGTCCCCCTTCCACAACCCCTGACCATGTGAACCGCTGAGTCAAAAGATGAATATTTCACTGTACACAAAACTGGATCAATTACATCATTCATCAATCGCCCCCTTGGATAAGAGAGATGATGAATGAGACGGTACTCCCCAGGTGTCTTATTTGGTACTATCCCCAAGGGGGACACCCTCAGATTCGCAAACAGTGGGGAAGGAAAAGGGCCAGCCACTCTCCCCGCCTGAATTTCTTTCTTAATTTTATCCCAAGCTATGTTCTTACAACCCCTCAAAGACTTGAGATTTTCAGCCCATGTCTGCATTCTACACCCTGTATAGGGGAAATGAAACACTTCAGAAAAACCTTTAAGTAATAAACAACATCCGATGTCTTAGGGTAACTCAGTAACCACTGACCCAAAACTATAATCTTAATTGGAGTGGGAGCCCTTGTTCTGAGACCCTGGAGAGGGACCCGAGCTCCTTGACAGGCCAAACTGCCCGGCACCTCTCCTTCTTCCTTTTCCCTGCTATATCCTGGGGCAAAACCGGACTGAATGCTTCCCCAAGCACATTGAGCACTCATGTTGAAAATTACAGGGAAAACTAAAATACTTTCCTTTCTCTGAAAAATCAAAACACAAGAGGTTGGAACCCGCTTGTTTACTACTCCCAGGCCGCTCCAGCTCTGACTTGTCACTGATCCCTTTGTAAGCACGTGTCCGCTATCTGCCATCTGTAACAATGTCATTTGGAAAAGGCACTCCAGGAACAATTCCCCCGCTTGAAAGGGCCATCACATTGATGGATTGATCGCAGCACGCATCCTAAATGTTTCATCGTACCGCAACCAACCCGGGCCCTGAAAAATATATATGCCCTGTGAATTATAAGTGTTTTAACATTTGAAACGCCTGCCATGGCTGCACCTACAACACCACTCCCATATAAACGATATATGCCAGAATCCAGTTATTCCAGTTTCGGTCCGCTTTGGGCTTCTTTACCTTCTCAGCCTGCCTCTCATCAGACTTCTCATTTGGATCAGTGACTGGCTCCCAAAATAGTAAGGAAAAAATATCCACAAACTCACCTTCCATTATTTTCTCCCTTGTATTCTGCAAAAGGTATTTCCCCCAAAGGGGCTGACACCTCAGCATATGGGATCACTGATCACACATACTGCTGGGGGTGACCCCCTTCAGTTACATTTTGACCCATCAGACCCTGACCTGAGGAACCTGGCTGAACAGCGCTCCACGCCATCCCCTGCCATGCACCAGCACAGCCGGCTAACAAACCTAAATATGGTGGGGTACTTGGGGGTCACTGAGGCACATTGTCAGGGGGCCTGCCTATCCTCCACATCGAGCCATCCTAATAAAACCCCTCCGTAGTATCCTTCCGCCCAGAGGTAGGGGCCCCTACAGTGTCTGGGAGCTGACTTCTCCCTGTTGCCACCCCCTGTGCCAACCCAGGTGTTATGCCCTGAACAGCTACCGACCCGATCGCTGGGGGCTTAGTGACTGCCACAAGGGTCTGCTGTTGCTCCTGAGACGACTCCTGTCCCGTAGTTCGCTCCTGAAGTGGACGCTGCTCACTCCGACTCCTCTCCAAAATCTCCAACCGCTCGCCCAACTCATCCGCCGTCCTAACCAACTCGTTAATACCCCCTGTACCTGGAGTGGATTGCAGCAGCCCTACCAATTCAGATCCCTGAGGTAAGGGGGGGGTGTGCATCTTGAGCTGCTCCCGCTCCTGTCATGTCATCTAGTCCCAAACCTCTTCCCCCAACTTCACCCCTCCCCACAGGGGCCCGTGGAGGAGTAGAGGCCAACTCACCAGCTCCTTGCCTTGCAAAAACGGCAAATCACGCCTGCAGTACCCTAACAGCCTCTCATAGCACCCTCAAATTGTTTCTTTCTGTGGGCTGGGGGCGCGCTACCAGCCCTAACCCCCCTTGAATGACCCCTGGAGTGGGGGACCCATACCACGCCTAGCCCACATGGACCTACTACCCTTTGTAGATAGGGACCTCCCTTTGAAAGGCCCTCGTCCCCGTCTTCCCCCTTGGGCTATCTGGCCGTTCCTTGTCCTCGGATTCCTTCCTTGAAGCATGACCACAAAAAACCCTAATCTTACTAGGTTAAAAATCCTAGAAGAAAAAGAACCTTCTGCTTCTTCACCTACCTGCTGCAAAGGTCTGCTCTAAACCTTACAGTGAAGCTTCTGGCAGAGGAAAAATCGCTCTCGGGAGAGTTCCCCTGCTGCTGCAAAGAGCAGGAATGCCTAGCACCCGAAGCTGCTTTGTTATTCCCACCCCCCGCTCTCTATCTCCTAGCTCCCCCACCCGCAGGAAGCGGTCAGGGAGCAACACTCCCTCCTTCCTCTCCCCCACCCTCCAGAAAGCAGCAGGGGAGTATTCCAGCCTCCTGGCCCGCTCTAAACCTACAGCACCGGCCTCTCATTCTTCCCCCAGGTAAAGGGAGGTGGCTATAAACTCCCCCACCCCACCCCCCGTCACAAAGGACGGGGTGCAATTCCTGAAAAATATGCTGTATCAGATATACCTTATGAGTGGGGAGATTTTAATGTCTAACTCCTGTTTGGTAAAGTGGTGCCTCAGTATCATTCGCCCCTTTCTCTCTGTCTCCTCAGCCAAAACCCTTGTTCATGCTATGATCATCTCCCGTCTTGACTACTGCAACCTCCTCCTTGCTGGCCTTCCCCGCTCTCATCTGTCCCCCCTTATCTCCATCCAAAACTCAGCTGCTAGGGTCATCCACTCAGCCCGTCACTTCGACCACATGCAGCATCTCCTCTCCTCATTTGACTGGCTCCCCCTCTCCCAACGCATCCTTCACAAACTCCTTGTATTTACTTACAAAGCCCTTCACAGCCTGGCTCCCCCTTACCTCTCAGCCCTTATCTCCTTACACACTCCTACGCGCACTCTCCACTCCTCCTCTGCTGCCTCCCTCGCTCTCCCTCGTCTCCCCTGCTCCCCTAACCACCTTCGTCCCTTCTCCCTCGCTGTCCCCACTATGCCTGGAACTCCCTCCCTGCCCACATCTGCCTTGCCCCCTCCCTCCGCTCCTTCAAATCCCTCCTCAAAACCCACCTCTTCCTCGCCGCCTTTCCCGACACTTGCTAGAACCTTCCTCTCAACATTTACAGTCTGCCCTCCCCTGACTGCAACCAAGCCAAGCACGTGCACCTGAGACTTCGCATCCACTTAAATGTTTTGTCCCTTGTCTTCCCCTATGTCCCCTCTCCTTGTCTCCCCACTCCGAGTCTTTTAGATTGTAAGCTGTAGGCACAGGGACCGCGTCCATCTCATTGTTCTGTAAAGTGCCAGGTACGCAGCTCGTGTTACACAAGTGCTTATAATAATAATAATAATTAATAATAATAAATAATATATTCACTGTTTCAATTATTATTAAGCAGTAGATTGAAATTATTGAGCATTTTGGATTATCACAGTTGGAATGGTTGTGATGCACTGCTTGTTATATTTGTACAACATAAGAGTCAAGTCTTTATTGAAGTATTGCTTGCATGAGCAATTTGTGGTCAGAGGGCAGGAATCTTTTGATGAGGTCAATTAGCATTTGGAATTAGTTCTAGAAGCTTTAATTAAATACGACCTTATAGCAAGGACATGTGGTGGTACTCTTCCCTCCCCCTTCACCAGCCATGATGCAGTTCTTCTTTAGAAAGGCTAAATGATGGGGTTCTTTGAGCTACATATAGAAGGATCTTCCTGTAGTCAGTGTCGGCTTTCTGAATGAAATGTCAACATGCCACTATGGTTGTTTTCATTAGGAATATTTGATTTGCAAGGCAGAAGTCCATTGTAATAAATAGCCCGTTCCATGCTGTGGTACACCAAACTCCTACAGAACAGGAAATTAATAGTTACGGTTCACATTGTGGATCTCTCACATTTGCATATACTTAAATGCTATTGTTCATCTCAACCTCTTATTGCTCTTTCCCTCCACTATAACATACAGTAATAAACAAAAAGAAAAGTAAAAATTACATTCACAAAGGAAACACACATGGACAGTTGACTAGAGTAGTAGAAATAAAAGTTTGTAAACTAGTCATTGTGCTGAGGATTATGGTTATATGTTGAGCAAAGACATTAAATGTCCACAGTTTGACCTGAAGAGGCTGTTTAACAACCTGGGATTATGGATATCACGTACTTTAATTGGTCATCACCAGGGTTCCTAATTTTCTTCAACAAAAAATTGGAAATTCTCTGATTGAAAAAATAATCTGTTTTTCTGCAATTAAATGTAAACACTAGTTGACTTTCCCTTACCACAATATATAGAGGTATGAGTTAGAACACCACATTTTATTGTAATATTTTAATTTTTATGCAGTTTTGCATATTGTTTATCTATATTTACATGCCTTTAGGTTGCTTCCCCTCCCTGCCCTGCGCTCACTGACTCCTCTTCCCAGCCTGGTCCCAGACTGCTCTGCCAACCAGAAAGGGGTACCGTATAGAGGCTGGCACTTGGGGAAGCTGCTATGGGCCCAATTAGGCCCACCTCCTGTCCCCTCTTCCCAAGGTCCAGGAGACCTGGCCACCCGAATTCATAGTTTGCCTGCCCCTCCCAACCCACAGGAGGTCTGTGGCACCCCTCCAAATGCAGAACCCCTTCCCCTCCATAGCACATGCCTTTAGGTTGTTTCCCCTCAGCTCCACTCTGCGTCCTCGCTGCCCCGCATTCGCTGTGTCCTCCTCCCAAACCTGCAAGTTATTGCCATTTTGTACTAATTTCTCTGGAAAAAGGCAAAACCTCTGTTTTTCTCTGGTTTTCCTTCACCAAGAGAAAACTAAGAACCCTGGTCATCGCAGTTGGAGCACAGTCAGCTCTAGCTGTAGCTGCTCATAGCCTTTTGGGAGCCAGCAATCCTGTTCTCTTGTAGCCAATGATCCAGGCAGTGCACCATGTATGTTTTCCAAGCAAATTCCAGCAGTTCGTTCTCGCCAAATGCTAGCCAGTGCCACTTTGTAATTTTCTCCTATCCTGGGTGATTTGCTTATTTATGGTTCCTGAAACAACCTGGGGTTAGGGTGGGAGTATTATGATTACTCTGGGACCACTTAAGATTTTTTAGCACTGGAGGTTTGGAGAAGTGATTGTTTGATGACTCCAGGTAAATATGTCCATAAGCCCATTTGGCCACATTTTGTGTCCCCTGTGTCTGAAACAGGAGGGCTGCAATAATCGTGACATTTTGAAAGCATGTCCCCACGTTCTCTCCAAGCATTCTGCTGCAGATCCATGCCCAGTCTCTGGTGCCTCCTCACCCCATTCTGCACTAGCCTTTGTCCTGCTGCTACAATCCCAGCTCACAGCTAGCTCTATGTGTGGTACTCCAACTTCTGTTATATTAGTTTCTTCTCTTTAGCTCCCACACGTGCCCTGAAAACAGCCTCCTAAAAGAGTGACTTTCTGTACACCAGCTCTTTTAAAAGCTTCTGCACTCTAGACAGTTGTAAGTCAGTGGGAGCTGAGGTGGGACCAGGAGTTGACACAGAATCTGGGAGGGGATTCTATAGAAAGAGGTTGCTCCCAGTTTCATGGTCATCGCAATGTTCTGAGAGAATTTTGGCATAGCTTTAAAGCAAACTGATGTGTCAAACAGTCACCTATTACAAGTTTCCTGTCTTTCCTCCATAAACACACATACGATGCATCCTTTTCTGGCAGAAATCCTTGTTAACATATTTTCCTCCTAATTATTAAAATCTGACACTTTTCAGATACCTGGAAGGAAATCATCTAACAGCTGTACCAAAGGAGCTCTCCACCTTCAGACACCTGACACTGATGTAAGTATAGCAAGGATTTGGTGCCAACAAAATTAGATTATTATTTCCACCACATGTTGTTGGTGTAACTTGGGGAATTGTCATTTAGAGCTCATTTCTGAGTACCTATCATGTCAGCAATGGTTTCTTTTGAATTCTCATTAAAGCATTCTACACTGTGGGTGAAAACAGACATGACGCTAACCCCCCTTTAACCACCCTTGGTGGTTATTTATGCATGTTTCAGGGCTGCATAGGGCACCAATACAGCCCTGCAACATGCATAAATAACCACCGAGGGTGGTTAAAGGGTGGTTAGTGTCATGTCTGTACCCTATGTCACCATTGTGGAGTTTGGTAGATTAACTCATACAACATTTTCTTATAGCTATAATCCTTTGTGTCTGGTATATGTTACTTACGTTACAGAAACAGAGAACTTCAGCAAAGTGTGTTTTTTCTTTAAAAAAACAAACAAACATACCTACTACTACTTTTGAGCTATGGAAATCCCCCAACACATCCATCAATCAGACCCTAATTTGCTTAATGTTTGATTGTAGTTACTTTAGAATGCATTTGTATACAATTTTATATACACACCACATTGGTGATAATGGTAGTCATATGTTAACCGGACACATTTGACCATATAAATAATTATAATTAATAATAAAAACTAATGTAATAAAACTATCAATTTATTTTTAAACCTCTAATGCTTGATAATGTGTAGGTTTGAACTTGCTTACATTGATTAGCTGGTTTTTTTAATTGTCGTGTGTATTAATGATGTATTTGCTGTGTGAATTTTTTTAGTGATTTGAGCAACAATAGTATCAGCGTATTGGCCAATTACACCTTTGTCAACATGACGCAGCTATCAACACTGTAAGTAATCAGAAATTCTGGCATCGTCTCTAATTGCTGTTCAGTACAAAATCAGTTGCATTAAACAGTGAATACTTTTAATCTAAATTGATTAATTTTAGCTCTGCCTCTGCTTCAGTGAATTAGTAGCAAAATTATTTAAATAAATATAACACTGCAACTGTATTCTCTGATTCTCCCAGGATCCTGAGCTACAACCAACTGCGGTGTATTCCAGTCCATGCCTTCGGTGGACTGAAGTCTCTCCGAGTGCTGTAAGTATTAATTGTTCTCTGTCTGGGGTTATAGCTTATTACAAGGCTGTATGAGACAGCAGGATTTTTAATGAGCAGATGGCTTTCACTTGATTCAGTACACCATAAATATTTCCACACAATTAGTTTAAATGTACTTGTACTTAGATGTTACACATCCTGCACCCACATGCGCAGGTGGATGTTATCTTTTTTTTACATGAGCAGTAAACAACTGCATTGTTGCAGGAAGAATCTTTATATTTAGGGCACAAGAATGAACAAAGTAACTCCATTAAAGACCCCGTAATATTGTGTGTGTGTGTGATTGTGTAAGAGAGAGCGAGAGAGAGGGAGAGACCTCTTTATTTAATACAAACTGTTGGGACCTGTTTCTGTAGAAGGGAAAGAATCATTAATCTCGGGGAGAAATCCTATAGAAATTGATTGGAAGATTATACCTCTTGCTCTATAGTTGTGTAGAATATCTCAGAAAGCTAAAGGGTGTGTATTATTCTTTATTTAATCCTGAGGGTTTTTAAGAAAGACTCGAATTACAAGGAGGGTTCGCCCTGTGCTGAATGCTATAGGAGTTTGATATAAAGGAAGGAACAGAACATGGAAACAAATCTGAGCAAAGGCAAAGTATAGACACCTCACCAAAACACTTATTCTGTGACTTTGTTCTGCTCTCACATGGGGAAACCCTGTTTGAATGTAACCTCCAGGCTCTCACTTCTCAGACTGGTAGAAGATTAGGGGTGTGCATGTCGTTTTCGTTATATCAATAACGAAAACTAAAAAAAAAAAAGAATCAATAACAATAACAAAAGTTGTTATTGATTTCGTTATTGCCTAGCAGCCTGGTAGCTGTTTATTTGGAGGGAAATGTGGTGAGGGGAGGAGGAAACAGACATCTCAGAGCCAGAAACAGTGTTGAACTCTTGAACTAGGCCTGTGATGGGAGAGAAAGGACCAGGTCCCAGGCAGTTGAATGGCACCCTGTGATTGCTCAATGCCTCCTGACTCCCAGAACCAATCAAGGGAGCTCTGGGGAAGGGTACTGCAACCCTTTATACTGCAGGGCTGGACTGCTTGACTCTGGTTCTGTGTTAGCTATTGCTCTGTCAGGGTGCATTTGCAGAATCTGCTGGTGCTTGTACTAAAAATTAGGGGCGGGAAAACTGGTAAATCCGGAATCCGATA
>QEPC01008745.1:4541553-4576416 GCA_003113815.1 Sphenodon punctatus
CCACTGGGGATTCACTGTGGTGAACCACCCGCCCGTAACGTCTGAAATCACCCCATGTTTCAGGGCTGCATAGGGAACCAATACAGCCCTGCAACATGCATAAATAACCACCAAGGGTGGTTAAAGGGTGGTTAGCATCATGTCTGTTTTCACCCTGTGTTGTTTCCTGAGACAATGGGTCTCCCTGGGTAATTAGTTTTATGTATTTTAGGCAGGATATAAAACCTCTCTGGGGTGGGATTAGAGTTAATAAGCAGATCAGCTGTATCATAATAGAGTAATTTCTGCTGTGTAAAGTCTAGTATGGTGTTCGAAATGTGGGTATTAAAATCTGCTGTGATGTCTTGGTTGAGGAGTTTGTAAGTTTGTGTGTGTGTCTGTGTCTGTCTATACTAATACCAATAACAATACCAAAAACAAAATCTTTGTTTGAAATTGGTACCGATAATGAAAAACGACATTTCATTATTAACAAAAATGAAAATTACACATTTTAATAACAAAAATGATAGCAAAACATGACATGGGGCCCGGTACACACCCCTAGAAGAGAGGTGAGAGTCTAGCTTTCTGGAGAATAGACCTGGGAGATCCATATTTTTTTCTGTGACACTGTTTGCCAAATATGGAACATTGCAGATTTGGAGGTAGCTGCCTGCCAGTGCTGGTTTCAAGGATGAGATTAATGAATTATTGGGAGAAATTAGAGAACTTCCCAGGTCAGGGCACTTTCACACCTGCTTGAACAGGTCCTTAGAAGCTCAGGAAAGAGGATGTGTATGCAAATCAAATGCATCTTTGTCAGGTGCAAATGCCCTGAGGTGGGTGATTGATGCTTTTATGCGTGTTTACAAAGTTGATTGACAAGGCTAGATTTCACAGCTTGGTCAATCACCTTTGTAAACACACATAAAAGCATCAATCACCTGCCTCGGGACATTTGCACCTGATTGAAGATATTCCTGATTTGCATGTACGTCCGCTCTCCTGAGCATCTAAGAACCCATTCATGCAGGCATAAAAGTGGCCTCAGTTTAGAACAGGAAAAAACAAATTCCTAGCATATGACACTGTTATATTGAGTGTTCTTTATGCTAAAGAGTCCATAATTGTTCTCTTTGCCCCAAGTCATGTGAGAATACATAGTTTAACGTCTTAGAATGAGGGAGATTTCAGTTACAATCTGGCTTTGTATTCTCTTCCTTTGTTGATAGCAGTCACACACATGACTTTCCTGAAACTTCAAATTCTTGTCAGTATCTTACATAAACAGGTAGCACTGTGGGTCAGGAAATCTTGCCCACTACAGGCAGGATAGAGCATTAATGAAGTAGTTCTTTTAGCAAGGGTTTTCCTACATTAATTATTATTATTATTATTATTTATTAGCATTTGTACAGCACCAGCTGTGTACCTGGCGCTTTACAGAAGAATGAGATAGACGCAGTCCCTGCCTATGGCTTACAATCTAATAGGCTCAGAGGGGGAAGACAAGGAGAGGGGACATAGGGAGAGACAAGGGATAAAAACATTCAAGTGGATGCAAAGTCTCAGGTGCACCTGCTTGGCTTGGTTGCAGTTAGGCAGGAGTCAATGGGGAGGGTAGACAGTAAGTATTGAGCGGGAAGTTCTAACAGGCGTTGGGAAAGGCGGCGAGGAAGAGGTGGGTTTTGAGGAGGGATTTGAATGTGCAGAGGGAGGGGGCAAGGCGAATGTGGGCAGGGAGGGAGTTCCAGGCATGGGGGGCAGCAAGGGAGAAGGGACGAAGGCGGTTAGGTGAGCACAGCAGACGAGGGAGAGCAAGGGAGGGGACAGAGGAGGAGCGGAGAGTGCATGCAGGAGTGTGTAAGGAGATAAGGGCTGAGAGATAAGGGGGAGCCAGGTTGTGAAGGGTTTTGTAAGTAAATATCAGGAGTTTGTGAAGGATGCGTTGGGGGAGGGGGAGCCAGTGACGTGAGGAGAGGAGAGGCTGCACGTGGTCGAAGCAACGGGCTGAGTGGATGACCCTAGCAGCGGAGTTTGGGATGGAAATAAGGGGGAACAGATGAGAGAGGGGGAGGCCAACAAGGAGGAGGTTGCAGTAGTCAAGGCGAGAGATGACCATGGCGTGAACAAGGGTTTTGGCTGAGGAGACAGAGAGAAAGGGGCGAATCCGTGCAATGTTACGGAGGGCAAAGCGACAGGACTTGGCAACAGAGTCGATATAAGGCTTAAAGGAAAGGTGAGTGTCAAAGACCTGTCTCTTATACACATCTAGATGTGTATAAGAGACAGGAGAGAAAGGGGCGAATCCGTGCAATGTTACGGTGGGCAAAGCAACAGGACTTAGCAACAGAGTTGATGTAAGATTTGAAGGAAAGGTGAGTGTCAAAGACAAAGCCCAAGCTATGGGCTTGGGGGACAGGACGGATGGTGACCCCATCAATAAGGATGGAGACGGAAGAGGGGGAGGAAGGGTAGGGAGGAAAAATAAGGAGTTCAGTCTTAGCCCTGTTGAGCTTGAGCTGACATCGGGACATCCAAGCGGAGATATCAGAGAGACAGTTGATGAGGTGAGCTTGGACAGAAGGGGGAAGAGAGGGGGTGGAGAGATAGAGTTGAGTGTCATCAGCGTAAAGGTGATATTGGAAGCTATGGGAGGCAATGAGTTTGCCAAGAGACAGGGTGTGGATAGAGAAGAGGGCCCAGGACAGAGCCTTGGGGAACCCCCACTGAGAGGGGGAGGGAGGAGGAGTTGGAATTGGAAAGAGACACATTAAAGGAGCGGTCAGAGAGGTAGGAGGTGAACCAGTCAAGGACAGAGCCGCAGAAGCCTTGGGAGTGAAGAGAGTCCAGTAGGAGTGAGTGGTCAACGGTGTCAAAGGCAGCAGAGAGGTCAAGGAAGACAAGAATGGAGTAGAGGCGCTTAGATTTAGCGACCAGTAGATCATTGGTGATCTTGGCAAGGGCCGTTTCTGTGGACCCTCTCCAATCTGGCTTCCGCCCCCTTCACTCCACGGAAATGACCCTTGCCAAGATCACCAATGATCTACTGGTTGCTAAATCTAAGCACCTCTACACCATTCTCTTCATAATTAGTCCAGTTTTTTTCACCAAGTATTAGCATGTATAACATTGAACCTTCATAGGACAGCAATCCTTCTGCTAGTGCTACTTTCTCCGCTACTGACTGGGAGGGAGAAGAACCTGTAATTATATGTTTCATGACGCTTCCTATTCCTAGCATGTTTTGTTGAAAGGACATTGGCAATCAGTCCTCTATTCATAAAGTTTCTCAGTATGATGAACCTGATCTATGCTGTTGTAAATCTATCTGTGTTATGGGTAAATTTGCCAGACAGCATCTTGATTTTACCTTGTGGGAAAGATGTTTGATAACTCTACAGGGGGAAAGGGAGACGTCTTTCTTCCAACCCTTTTCTCTTAAGAATCTAGTCTTTGAACCCTGACCACTACTGGGAGGAATAAATCCAGATTCTTAAACAGCACCGAATTTTTTTACTTTATGGCATTGTCTTTATGGCAAGAAAATATTAGGGAGGAGAATAAACAAGAAGTAGTCTAATGGTGAGAACCCACTTCTATACAATATTTCATGTTACTGTTAAGGAAAATCCTTTGAATCCAAATGGTGAGGAGTCACAAAGTTTCATGTTCTGTCTGTATGCAGTGAGCATAGTTCTGAAGGACAGAGATTCCTGCCAATGACTGTATGTGTGCACAAAACCAATCCCTGAGGCTTTTTCAATACTTGCAAGTAGGTGACATTTACTCAGCTCCTATTAGAATAAAAGAACTTAAGATTGAACTCCCTAGCTGCGCACATAGGGTGAAAACAGACATGATGCTAACCACCCTTTAACCACTCTTGGTGGTCATTTATACATGTTTCAGGGCTGCATAGGGCACCAATACAGCCCTGCAACATGCATAAATAACCACCAAGGGTGGTTAAAGGGTGGTTAACATCATGTCTGTTTTCACCCATAGTCATCTGGTAAGCAGTGATTGAATGCTGCCTTGGGTACCTGCTACAGCAGATTTAAATACCTGAGCAAGAAGTTAGAAGAGTGAGATTTATGACAAAAACATCTTCTTGTGTTCTGTTCTCTTAGGCTTGCCTCTAAGTGCTCAAATAATTTTGTGCTCCTGAAGAGTTCCAGACCCACAGGCTTGCAGATGGAAAATCTCTCTCTTTTTTCCCCACAGAACAGCCACATAATTCCATAGCAACACAGCACGGTCTTCCCCATGTTTTTTCGTGCTTGGCCAACACTGAGACTTTGGTGTAGGTGTCAGTTATGGGAGTGGCTAGATATTCCCTGGGCAATGGCCTAGACACCTTACTGCCATCAGTTGAAAATAACTTTTGGTCACAATCTGTTTGAATCCAAATTTTAACCAATGATCTAGCAGGAAAATGTTCCTTTTTTTTTTTTTTCTGTCCACTGGGGTATTCAGTTGCTAATCCTGTATTCCCAATTAGACATGATTGGCATATAAGCTTTGTTTCCTCTTTCTACTGTATGTTAAGGATGAGGTTAAGAAATTATCTTTATTTTGAAGCTGTAGTATCAAGACATTTGGACAGGTTGAGAACCTACAACTTCTGCAGGTTTCATTTAGTGTTGAAAACTAAGGGGTGCACTCAGGAAGGGGATGGGCCAGTTCATTGCTCTGTGCCATGAATCTGTTCTTTATCCTCATGTGCACATGTCCTTGTCTCTGCTCCCTTCCCCTAAGTTCTGCTTTCAGTGCCTGGGGGTAAAAATGGATCCAGGGTCCAGGGCTGTCGGTTCTCAGTGCCCATTAACAATTAGGCCTTCAGTGTTCCTCTAAATGCTTTTAAAAACAGTAGGAGAGTCAAGAATTATTTGATTGCAAGATTGGGGCGGTATCAGTAGCTGCGAGTGCATGTTTGCATCTAGGAGATATTTAACTGCTTGCTGCTGGACATGCACTCCTGTTTGCTTGCAGCTCCAAGGACTAACTGGTGGTTGAGCTTGAAAATCAATTCAGCTGCTTCAGGCCATCGTCAGAATATGACACAAACAAAGGGTAGTGTTTAAAAATTCAGATGCTTGCTCTTTGCTTTCTTGGAAGACCTGCTTAATCAAATCTTAAAGAGCCTCCTGCTTCAAGAGAGATAACACAGAGCACTTCTTCCAGTTCTGTAGAAAATGCTAGTGAAATGAAGCCTGGCTGGGAGTCTCTGTCTGTGCTCTCTGCATTTCGAAACCTCCAGATTGATTTGATTTATTGTGGTCTACAAAACTCTGGTGTCAGCTACAATTCTCGCCACATGTCATCTACGTTGTTATTAAAAATCAATTCTCCCGAGGGGAAAAGTGCTTCCGAGTGACAGTGTGCAATCTGTTACTGTCACTTATTTATTATCCATGTTCCTGGCAGAATTTCAAAAAGAAAACATCAGCAAAACAATTTCCACATTTTTCAGGTTTCTTTTCTTTTATTTGTTTTTATAAAAGGACACATATTTCATTGTCTAGCTGGGCAACTAGCTCCTTCTATATATATGATGGATTGCTGTCTCCATTGTTTTGCTGCCAAGATATTTACATGGTCAGTAATAAATATAAAATATGTACTGGCAAATCTGAATAACCATTCATGGTTAATTTAATTATATATGTCTTGGATAATCTCTCTCTGCCTCAGTGGTTCTCGGATTCCTAAAAAGAAAAAAACCTAAATCCTAAGTAGTCCTTAATTATTTCTTATCTTTATTTGTGCTGCAATACTGCTCACAGAATTCAGTCTTTATAAATAACATATCTTGCCCTGAAGAGCTCATACTTTTTGTACAGGGCCCTCTTTTCTCTCATACTTTAGTTTTCTGCTTTAGGTCCCCTCTGCTGTAATTGTCTATGTTTAACTTGAAGCATGTGAGTAGTTCTTTGAAGCCAAGGGGTCTATGCAAGTGCTTCCACTGGGATGCTTGCATAATTGGATCAGGATGGTGCAGAAACACAGCATGGCCTTGCAGCAATGTGGCACCCCAAAATTGTACGTGCTATGCAAGATGAATTGGAGAATGTCACCATCTCCACTTGTTCAAAACTGACTTGAAGGGACATTCTGTACTCTAGTGTATTGTCATCTGTGATGTCAACCGTAGCTACATATACCTATACAGATATTTAGGGGAGATCCACGTTCACATAAATATACAGTACAAGGCGGTGGCAGAACTTGACCAAGAGTTCTTCTCCTCGGGTGTTTGTGGACATCAGTCCAATACCCTTGGGGAACAATTCTCCTCCTGTCCTGTGGGAGGCAAACATAAAATTGGAACTGTGGGATTGTCCTCAGGTCTCATTCCCCCCCTTGAGCACCAGTGTGATTTCTGCCTCCATGACAATAGGGAGCAGACTTAGTCACTCCCTGAGCAGCCATAGCTAATTTTTAATCTATCTGTGGCTGTTTTCAAGGGACGTGGGCCTCGCTGGGCCCTCTAGTCTATCCAGACCCAGGCTACCTCCCTCCCTTTATCCTCATCCCACTGAGAGGGAAAGGAGGGGCTGTGCAGCGGGAAATTATTTGTCTGCAGCCCAAGTTTCCCACGCTTTTCTTGGCACTGGAGGAATGCAAGGGAGAAAGCAGTGAGAACTTGTCTGAAGCTGCGTGTCTGAAACTACGGCCACTCCCTAGCAGTAGCTATACCCCTCCCCCACGTTTTCCCAGCGAGACCAGCTCCACTGCTCCAGGTACGAGAAAAAGAAAGACGTGCAGACAGGGAAGTTTGGAAGACATGGCAGACCAGTGCCCAGATCTGCCTATATGTCTTTCTGCAAATGCTAGAAGTCTAAAGGTAAGATGGGAGAATTAGAGTGTATGGCAATAAATGAAGATCTAGACATTATGGCCATCACAGAGACATGGTGGAACGAGGATAACCAATGAGACACAGTAATACCAGGGTACAAAATATATCGGAATGACAGAGTAGATCAAGCTGGTGTTGGGGTGGCTCTATATGTTAGAGGCAGTACTGAGTCAAGTAGGATTACATTTTTACAGGAAGTGAACTGTACTCTGGAAACTCTATGGATAGAAATCCCATGCCTAATGGGGAAGAATATAGCAGTGGAACTATACTATTGTCCCTCTGACCAGGATGGTGAAACTGACAATGAAATGCTAACAGAGATTAGACAGGCTACTAAAGTTGGAAGCATAATAATAATGGGTGATTTCAGTTACCCTAATATTAATTGGATGAATGTCTCCTTAGGAGACATATGGGGGTAAAGTTTCTAGATGCCATAAATGATGGCTTCTTAGAGCAGCTGGCCATGGAATCAATGAAAGGAAGAGCTATTTTAGATCAAGTCCTAAGTGGAGCTCTGGACCTGGTGCCAAGGGGTAACGATGGCAGGGCTGCTTGGCAATAGTGATCACATAAGCACTGGCAAATTAGATGTAAAATGTTAATAAGACAGACCAAGAGAGAATTTGAAGAGAGACTCACTAAAGAAGCGAAAACTAAAAATAAAACTTTTTCAAGTACATCAGAAGTAAGAAGCCTGCTAGAGAGTCAGTTGGGCCATTGGATGACCAGGGGTTAAAAGGGACACTTCGGGAGGATAAAGCCATTGCAGAGAAGGTGAATAAATTCTTTGCTTTGGTCTTTACTGCAGAGAATGTTGGGGACTCAGAGATACCCACACCAGAACTGTTCTTCGTAGGTGATGAATTGGAAGAGCTGTCACAAATCAATGTGGCTCTGGAAGAGGTTCTCAAGTAAATAGGCAAATGAATTAGTAACAGATCACTGGGGTTAGATGGTATTCACCCCAGAGTTCTGAAGGAACTCAAATATGAAATTGCAGATCTAATACTGGTAATTTGTAACCTATCACTAAAATCTGCCACTGTGCGGCCATTTTCACACAGATGGGGGTGGGGTGAGGGGGTGCTCGCATGGTGGGTGGAGGTGGGTGGGTGTCCCTTTACACAGACAGACCCACACCTCCACCCACCTCTACCCATGGGGCCTCCTCCGGTTTTCCAGATGACCCTGTGGGTGGAGATGTGTGGGTGATAGGTGTAGATGGGTGTGCGCTGGGAGCGCACACACACAAACACCCACCACCTGTGGTGTTTACACGGGTGCACACCCATCCTCCCACCCACTGCCTGCCCGTTTCCACGGATGCCCCCACCGCACACCCGCCAGAACACCTAGTGGAGGGTGGGGCTGTCCGTGTGAAAACTGCCTACCTAAGGACTGGAGGGTAGTGAATGTAACCCCGATATTTAAAAAGGGCTCCAGAGATGATCCTAGAGACTGGTGAGGCTGACATACATGCTGGGCAAACTGGTGGAAATTATTATTAAGAACAGAATTACTGGGCATATTGGGTGATTTCAAACGTGACGAGATCACGCTGAACCACACTGAACCACGGTGAACCCCGCGGCGGGGCGAAAGGGCCCTGAACGTCTGTTCAGCGCGCGCCAGATGTTGGCCACGCTGAATCGGCACATGGGGTCAATTTGAACCACGCTTCCCGGGCTAGCCGGGGGAAGGTCCCGGGAAGCGTGGTCAAATGGACCGCGGGCCGTGGCCAACAAAAAGTAACGTCTGGCCGCGTGCCACGGCCCGGGATCCCCGGCGGGATCCCGGGCCGTGGCACGATCGGCCAGACGCGGCGGCCGCATTGGCCCCGCCGCCCGCCCGTCTCCTCGGAGGGCGGGCGGCGGGGTGCGTGGAGGGGGCGGGGCCGTGCGGCCGCACGTTGCGCCGCGCGGCCCCGGCCCCTCCCACTTTCCCCGCCGGGATCCCCCCGGCACGTCTGTTGGGCCGTGCAGGGGTGACCCCGGCGGGGAACGAAGACGTTGGTTACGGTACGGGGCCAAAGGGCCCCGTAACGTCTGAAAATACCCATTGATAAACGTGGCTTGACGGGGAAGAGTCAACATAGATTTAGCCATAATAATAATAATAATAATAATTAATAATATTTATTAACAGCGTAACCGAAGGTCATTGCTTACAAACAAACACAAAACACAAAAAATTACACAATGGAAAAAAAAATTAAGGATAAGAAGCAACAGTTTCAATAGGAGCGCATGGACTCTAATACACTTGGGCCACTGTCATGAGTCCCAAGACCAAAAACTTATGCTAAACATTTAAAACAAGGAGAAAACAGATTTCCTCAAAGTGTCATAAAGAAAAAAATAAATCACACATAGAAATCAAAAAGTTATCCAAGAGCGATCAAACTCAAAAACTATTCAAGTGTCATGGTTCTAGAGACAAGTTACATACAAGGGGTTTAAATGCTAAAAAGTTTTTCCTCAAGTTAATTGCCAGGATAAAAAAATTCGTTATCAGAGCTGTTAATTCTGACTCTGCATCCAGCAGACCCCATTCTAATATGAAGCAATCAAGTCTACCCGGAAATTTATACAGAAGGGGCTTCAATAATGCGTCTCTGGACTTAACGTACAAGTGACAACAAAATAAAAGATGCTCTAGAGTTTCCACCTCAAGCTGGTCAAAAGGACAAAGTCTCTACACATACGGAATTCCCTTTAAGTGACCTTCCAAAAGTTTGGTGGGGAGGAGATTAAAGCGAGCACTCAAGAACAATCTCTTTCCCTTCACAGATTTAGCAAAGAGAAGTCATGCCTCACTAAGCATGTAGATAGGGGTGAGCCAATCGATATAATATACCTGGATTTTCAGAAAGTGTTTTATAAGGTCCCGCATAGGAGACATTTGAGGAAATTAAAAAGTCATGGGATAGGAGCCAGTGTTCTATCACAGATTAGTAACTGGTTAAAAGTTAGGAAACAAAGAGCAGGACTAAATGGTCAATTTTCATAATGGAAGAGAAGTAAATAGTGGAGTGCCCCAGGGATATGTACTCAGACTGGAGGTGTTTAATGTATTCATTAATAATCTGGAAAAGGAAGTAAAGTGTGAGGTAATCAAATTTGGAGATGACACAAAGTTATTTGAGGTAGTTTTAACTGAGTGAACTGTGAAGAATTGCAAGAGGATCTTGCAAGAGTGGTTGACTGGGCATCTAAATGGCAGATTAAATTTAATGTGGACAAGTGCAAAGTGATGCACATAGAGAAAAATAATCCAAACTATATGTAAACAATTCACGGTTCTAAACTAGGAGTTGCCACTCAGGAAAAGGACCTTGGAGTCATTGTGGACGATACACTGAAATCCTCAGCTCAGTGTGCGACAGCAGTAAAAAAAAAAAAGCAAACAATGTTAGGAATTATTCATAAAGGTATAGAAACTGAAACTGAAAATAACATAGTGCCTCTATATACATCTATAGTGTGATCACACCTTGAGTATTGTGTGCAGTTCTGGTCACCCTGTCTCAAAAAAGATATAGTAGAAATAGAAACGGTACAGAGAATGGCAACAAAATGACAAAGGATATGGAACTGCTCCCTTATGAAAAGAGGCTAGATAGATTAGGACTCTTCAGCTTGGAGAAAAGATTATTATGGGGATATGATCAAAGTTTATAGAATCATGAGTGGTGTGGAACAAGTAAATAGGAAACTGTTATTTATTCTCTCCAGTAGTACTAGAACTAGGGGATGCCCCATGAAACTAACTAGTAGCAGATATAAAACACATACAAATATTTTTTTCACTCACTGCACAATTAAATTGTGGAATTTGTTGCCAGATGTGGTCAAGGCCAGTAGTATAGCTGGGTTTAAAAAAGGATTGGACATGTTACTGGAGGAAACATTAGCAGCTATTAGCCGGATATGTTTTGGGGAATGTCACCTCACTGTCAGGAGCTGGGAGTGAACAACAGGGAACAAATTGCCCCATTGTGACCTGTTGGTGGTGCTTCCAAGCAACTGAGTTTGGCCACTGTCAAAGACAGGTGCTGGGCTCGATGGACCATTGGTCTGACCCAGTTATGATACTACTTATGTTCTTCTTTATAAATATTTCTGTTGTTTTATCTGCAGAGATTGGTGTGTACTATTACGGAATTGAGACTATGCCACCCAATCCTGCAAATAGATGTGCATATATTGACCTTTACTCCCTTGGGGAATCATATTGACACCAGTGGCCAAATTTTCATATATCACACTTAAATCTTAGTTGTTTCTTTTACATTTTAAGTTAACGTAACTCGGCATAAGATTTACGATTTGCATGTGTAAATTTCCATGAAGGATAAAGTTAATTGACGAGGCATTCATGTATTCAAAAAGAAGCAATTTCTTTTTAAAGTTAATTATTATTGGATTTAATTGTGGAAATATATTTTCTTTTCAACACAGTCAAGTAAAATGCTCATAACCAAATAATGGATTATTGTGGGTTAGAAAGTCAGTAGCACCTCTTGAGTTGTAGACAGTTACATATTTTTTCATAGTTTTTGCTCAAGCATTTGCAGCTGTGCTCTATTCTAATATTGTGGTTTTTCTTCCCTTTTGCTAGAACTCTTCATGGCAATGATATTTCCAGTGTCCCAGATGGTTCTTTTAATGATCTTGTGTCACTTTCACACCTGTAAGTATTCTCACTGACTCACTCTGACTTTGTCATTGTAACAAGGTAGTTCTGAAGAACTGAAATTGTGCAGATATTTTACACTGGGCACATTTTTCATATGTAATTCCCTTGTGCAGGTAGCATCTATGTTCAAAAGGAGAAATTAAAACTGAGAAATCACTAATGGACTCTAACACTTGAACTAATTTATTGTCAAAAAAAAATTTCAGAAAATGTAAATGACAGAATAATGTGACAATATAATACATGGTGTTTATCTATATTTATTTATTTGTTTTATGCATTTATGAGTCGCCCCATATGCCTACGGCATCCTGGGGCGACGTACAGCTAAAAAACATTCATAAAACCAATTCTTAAAAACATCAACAATTTAACACATCACAGGAATAGGAGAATAAATAAGAATAAAATAAAATACGGGCAGGGAAGAGTAAAAACCCTATCCCATCCCCCTCCCAAAAGGCCTGGACAAACAGCCAGGTTTTACAAGCCCGCCAGAATGTTAAAAGGCTTGGGGCCAGGCGAGCTTCCCTCCTGGAGGTAATTCCAGTTGTTTATGGTAAATGTAGGTCATATAACACTAGGAAACAACATTTTAGACAGCCCTTTGTCCAGCAAACTGAACATAAAGCAAACGGCACAGATAGACTGTGCATGTGGAGTGACTGTAGAATATCTCCTCACATTGGAACAAATTTTTCATTCATATCTCATACATTTCTATTTCAAAATAATTTGTTCTAGTTACACACACAGGTGCCATCACAGGTGGGTAAGGGGAAGCATTGCTCTCCCTTACTGCCCATATGCTCTCTTCCACTGTCAGGCATGAAGTCGTAAGCTGAAAGGGACCCCATATGGATTCACCATATCCAAACTACCTGCACAGAAAAATCTATTCAACAAGAAACAGAAGCTGTTGAAAAATCCACCACAAGTAGAGACTGGGACCAACCAGAGCACACCAACACTTGAAATCACACGGAACAATTTATAAAAACAAAGATAGGTGAGCCATGCACACACTGCAGGGCCCAGACTTCCCCATGGTCCCAGTCCACAGGGTTAGGACTACATCAAAAAGGGGTAAGGCAAAGGGACTGTCCCACCCCTTTCCGGCACTGCCATGATGCTCCAAAAGGCGGGTAACACCTCTCTTTAAAAAAAAACCCATCTTCCCCACTGCCCAGCATACTTATAGGCTGAAGCCACTGTTAGGACTTGAGGCTGAGTCAGTTGACATTAATGTTCATATGCTGAACCTTCTTGAGGAGTTCATACAAGATGATTGTCCCCAATAAGTTATTGATATAGCCTCTGGGAGCTGTATCATTACAGGCAGGAGATAGCATGGTCCAGTGAATAGTGGATCAGACTACTTGGAGCCAGGGCCAGCCCTAGGATTTGCGTGCAGTCTTGGTGCGGGGCCTAATTTGCATAATTTGTCCTCATGCCAGGGCTGCCGCCCCCCCCCCCCCCAAGTGCGGGACCCAGGCTGGCACGGGGCGATGTGCAACCGCACACGTGTAGGGCCAGCCCTACTTGGAGCCAGGAGAGCAGGCTTCTAGCCATGGCTCTGTTCTTGCCAAATTCTTTCACCTTTTTGCCCTTTGTCTCCCCTCCTTTCGAATAGGAAATAATAAAAATAGACTGAGGTTTATTATTTGGGGCAGAAGTTTTGTATGAAAATCTTGGGAGGTTTTCACATCAGCAAATCCAATTTGAAACTGAAACTTGATTCAGGCCTACACCTAAATTCATGCCAATGTATGTAAACTGTTTGAAATGTGCAGTATTATTTTGGAATAACATCAGGGTTTCATGGGGTAATAGGGCAGAGTGTTCCCACAGTTTAGAAGCCCAGTGCCACCTTTCTTGCAGAGTGAGCTGGTATCTCTAGGCAGAGCTTCCCAAACCCTGACTTCTGACTGCCAGTGGGGTAATGCAATCTGCAGATCTAGTTGTGATGCCAATAGTTATTGGATATACTCTGGAAGCTTTTGTTTCCGTCTATCAACATGGGATTTATATTTTAAGTCCCACGTTCAGTCTCGCAGGAGGAAGGTTTGGGAAGCTTTGAACTAAGTCATACACCTGTCATGCAGCATTTGTATTCTCCTCAGAGTTTACTGCACTGACAAGCACTGTTTTCCTAGGTAAATGATTAACCTTGGGGAGCCATAATATTCCCTTTGGCCCAACGCAAACATTGGAATGTCTTTCTTTAGAAGTATATGCTGCCAAAAATGTAAAGAACACAAAACTCTATAACGGATGGCTGAAGCAGTATGCATAGAATAAGTAAGATCTGTCTGGAGTGCATGGTGAACAAATGAGGTTCACAGGATGATTGCACTTTGTTGTTTCAAGTGTGCAATAACTCTTGAAAATTTCCATTGTTACTTTTGAACAGCATTTTAAATCTGTAGTTTTAAACTTAAAGGCTTGAGTTCACCGACAAAACCATAAGCAATTAAAAATATTGTCACTAGTTTCTGAGCATGCACTAGCACAGACGTTTGTTGGGTTTTACATGTGTCTGAAGAGACAAACAGAAATTAAGTATTGTACATTATGTGCATGTTATAGAATAGTATTTCTCATGTGGAAAGCACTTTTTCTCCTTGAATCTTGGTCCACAGAAAAATCTGACCAGTTTCTGTTAGAGGGGGTCTTCCCAGGGCCACACAAGGGCGCTAGGGTGTCTCTGGGGAATTAGCACTACCCCGCTGCCACACCTATACAGCCCTGGTGTCGGCTGAATCCTCCTCTGAGGAGGGGAACTAACACTACCCCAGTACAGAGGGTATCAAATCCACAGTCTTTTTTAGACACAGTCCACAGTGTCCACAATCCCTGGGGCTGCCGGCTAGTCCGCCTCCACCCTGCAGACCCCCAGCACAGTCTCACTCAGGCACAGGAGCAACCTAGAACAAACCCCTAAAGTCCATCCAGCCAGTCCTCAAACCCAGGCTCTGGCCAAGCCTTTTCCAGGCAGAAGGCTCCCTCCTGGGCACAGCCTCTCCCACTTGCCTGGGTCCCCTCTGGTTCTCCAGCCTTCAGCACCCTGGAGAGCATAGAGTGGGAAGGATCTGCTTTAGGCTTTTTTCAAGGAGATGTTGCTCCTTCGGCTCCCAAGCAGAGACTGCTTTGCTCTCTGACTTGCAGCCCCTTATGTACCCATAGTGGGCATGACCAGCTCCCCAGACTGTTTGTGTCATGTCCACTCTGTTCTGTCTCTCAGCCTGCATATAACCCAGACTGGTTCCTTGCTATGGGCTGGCTCTACGGTGCCCATACGCGTGTGCATAGCCCTCTGGCTGGCCCACTCAGTGCCCTCTTAAAGGAGCAGCAGCCCCTCAGGACTGCTCCCTACTACAGGTTCAACTGAAGTTTTTAATTTTCTAAGACCAGGGGTGTGTGGGTGTTTAAAGGGAAAATAACACCTTTTCTGGTTCACAGAAATCAAAAGCAGTCCGGCTAGTTCTTTTGGAGCTTCAGAACTGAAAATAGTGGCTTAGAATGAACTAGCTCTGTCAGTATATGTTCTGTGATGTTTGGGTAAAAATTTCAGAAGTCTTGTTAATGTTTAGTGAGACTTGGTCTCCTGAGTATTCAAGCCACCTTTGAAAGAATGAATTAGAGTCCAAAATCAAGTAAACTCTTCTGAAATCTTTTTCCCTATGCGATTTCAGTCTTTCAAAGGAAACCTGGAATCAACATTTCTGGTGTCCCTGAAGTTTTTCTTAAAATGGTTTGTTACTATGGACACCTTAATTGTTCAATTGCTTGTGGGTAGACCGCTGTAAATTGCAAAGCTTTTATTCTCTTGAGTGACTGCATTATTCACTTGTTGTCAAATAGCCGTAATGTGAAATGAATTCTAAAACAGATGAGAAACTCAGGTCTACACTTTTTTTTTTTTATATGTTCTAGAAACTAGACTGAACCCATGAAAATACAGGTTTTCATATCAGTGATAGAAAATGTCTATAGAGACCGAGTAGTATAGTGATATCTTTTATTGGACCAGCTACGGTTGGTGGAGGCATGCAAGCTTTCCGACCTCACAGGGTCCTTCGTCAGGCAAGTCAGGAGTTAGAACTGGAGACTGAGCAGAACAGTGAGGTATATAATGATTGGAAACAGTGGCAAAGGAAGGCGAGGAGAGGAGAAGGTGAGAACGAGACCCAGGTAGGAAGTCTGCAATGAAAATGGGTGGAATACAAGAAGGTGGAAAGAGTAAGAGCTGCTGGTAGTAAGTAAACTTAAAGCTTCCTGTAGCTGTAGACTGTCATTAGACTTACAAATGTCTAGGCATTGTCTGTTTCATCATGAATGCTAAAAGAGCACATTATATATACCGGGGCAAATGAAATGCTATAAATTAATAATGTGGAGTTTAGAATATATTGTCCAAGTACACCACATTGAAATACCAATTAGCACTGCCCAAAGTCATCTAACTGGACCGACTGGCTGTCCCAGCCCACAGAAGATTGGAGCCAGACAGGAATGTTATAAGAGATCTGTTGTTTAAAACATGTCTGAGAAATGACCGTGTTGTGCATAAATGGCTAAGATTCCTAATCCTGTTGCCTAGTCTCTTGTTTACCCAACCTCATGTGTTACATAACTAGAAAAATAAACGGTGTCCTCCATTGTGATCTGTATCGCCTCTTCATCTTGTCTGTCGTTATTTAAACTGCCGTTATTCTAAGCTGCTTCAATAAATAATGTCTGTATGAGAGGAGAAGTCTGCCCCTCATTTCGAAGACCCTAGCATTAATCTTTCATAACAGTACTAGATGTTTAACCTCAAGGAAACTTTTTTGATGTGTTTGCCAAAGAAATTAAAGGAAAGAAGGAAGAGGGAGAGAATTTGTAGTATGTGGGTGAAAGTGCATTATCCTTGATAAGTAAAAATGGAAAAGTAGATCCTACCATTTTTATAACTTGTTTTTAATGCAACATAGTTATTAATCATCCTTAGTACTTATATAGCCTTTCCAGCTTGATAATACCTGATGAGTGTTAAATAAACTACACATTCCAGTGTTTCTTTTGTTCACATTTTGTGTTGGTATTTGAACAATAGGACATGGTAAACTTATACCCTCTAGTTGAACCTCAAAACACACATTTTTGTAGCCTTCCACAAGTGAACCAGGCCACTGCAGATAATGGGTTAAAAAGTCACCTCTGGAGTTTCTCCAATGTAAGCAATAGAAATGTAAAGGAGATGGATTTGGCCATTTTTAAAAAAAGGCATATTGCTGTGTACACAATTAATTTTGATGAGTGAGCCCTGACCAGAGATTGAACCTGTGAACTCTCTGCATGAATCTGTCTAGGTTACAGTTGTTCCATCAGTCACTCCTTTGGAAACATATCAACAAGTTTAGTGCATTTTCTTCTGTTACTACCCTGTCTGATTTTTTCTCCCCTCAGAAAACAGTCAGTTTTCTTTCTAGGTTTTAGGAGGGTTTTCTATTTTTTTCACTTTTTATCTGGGATTTTCAGAGAAGCCTCTGGGAGTTGGGCACTCAACTCCTGTCACTGTTTCATGGGAGTTCGATGCTTATCTTCCGTACGTCCCATTTGAAATCATAGGAACATAGGACCATACTGTATCAGTCCATTGTTCCATCTAGTTCAGGGCTGCACAAAGTACAGCCTGAGGGCCACATGCGGCCCACGAGGACCGTTCCTGTGGCCTGACTCCCCCAGGCCGCAAAGGGCTTTCCTGCAGCCCGCCATGCCTCCTCCTGCTCTAGCAATCACTATTCCTCCAGGCCCTGCACTGGCGCAAATCCCTCCTTCCTCCGGGCAGCAAGCCTATTAAAGGCACTGGTTGGATCCCTCCTTCTTCCTCTCTGGCTCCAGCTTTCTGCTGCCGCCAGTGTCTCTACCTGAGTCCCTCGCTGCTGCTTCTGCCACCTGGATCTCCAACCCCAACTCCTTGCTGCCAGGGGGCGGGGATATGCAAATTGGGATGGGGTTATGCAAATTGTGGGGCGGGGCCACATGTGGCCCAGGGTTGGGTCCAAACCAAATTTTCCGGTCCTCGGCACAAACCAAGTTGAGTGCCCCGATCTAGTTCAAGATCCTAGATGCCTTGTTGGCCTGCAGCACCATACGTTTTACAAAAAAAGTGCAAGAGAACAGAACAATAAGAAGAAAATGTCTCTTCCGACATACCAAATAGTATGACCCAATAAAAGAAGGAAATCTCTTCCATTTTGGTAGATGTACTGATGCGGAGAAGGGATTGTTGGAAGGGGAAGACCTTAAGTATGACCAAGCAGAAAATGCTTAGTGGGAGGATGAAATAAAAGTGTTTTAGGCACAATAGAAGCAAGATGGGAGGTCAGAGTGTTGAGACATGGAGCAGTAAAGTAATACTGCAAAGGGTGCAGAGGAGATGGGAATGAAGCTATGAAAAGTCAGTCGATGCTGACACATTGCCATAACACTGAATCTCAATCAAGGTAAGGTTGTAGCAGTCAAAGGGTTTTCCTTCCAGTATTTTCCCCCCGTTATCCTCTCACCCAGTCCCATTATTGGTATTTGGCACCATCTAGCGCCCAACTTGGATCATAGCAAGCACTTTCCCTTTCATTTTCCCATGCCCTGATGTCACTCCTCTTGGGCATATATATAGCCTGGCCTCAGCCTTTTCCTTCATTTCATTTCTCTCCCAATATCGCAGGGCTCAGTAGCAGCCCAGACCCAGTGTATGACCTTTGCAAAAGGCTTTCAGTGCTGCACCCTCTGTGCAGCGAAGATACTGGACACTCATTCCCAGAGTCTATTCAGTCTAGGCACTGAGCACAACACCACGGTGTGTTCATTTTGTCAGGGGTTCAGACCCCACGCCAGGAAGAGCCCGCAGGCTGGCAGAGCATCTAATGGTCTGGACTATGTCTGCTCAGGGGCAGATCCCAAGATGGTCCAAACTGGAGACTTTCCAAGAGTGGAGCCCCAACATTCTCCCACTTCCGCCGTGCCTGACAGCGGAGGCACAGTCAGACCTGGATCACATGGGCACTTTGGTGACAAAGGGGTTGAAGCCAGCATGTACATCAGGCCTGAACATGCCCCAGACCTCACCTAGCCAGGAACCTCTCTCCCTGCTCCAGGGCAGGTTGTTGGTGTGCACTCCTCCATGCCAGGAGCACTTTCTGGAGCCAGATAGTTGTGGAAAAAACTGCAAGCACAAGAGGACTTCAGCGTCAGAGTTCTCTCCTCAGTAAGCTGCCTAGGAGGATGTCATTGGGGTCAAGATGTCTGATGACCCAAAGGGTTTCCTGGACTCACAGAAGCTGCTCCTTGGCTCCAACACACAGGCGGCACTCACTTAGCTGGAGTACCTCCTGACTCCACTCATAATGGACACCTCGCCAGTTATCGTCCAGTCTCTACCCTTCCCTCTTTAGGGAAGGTTATTGAGCGGGTTGTGACTCAGCAGCTGCAGGGGCATCTAGACCGCACTGGTTATCTGGATCCCTCACAGTCCGGCTTTCGGTTATGGCACTGAGACTGTTGTGCTTGTGGCCTTGGTTGAGTACTTTTGCCGTGAATTAGATCAGGGTCGTTTGACCTTGTTAATTCTGTTAGATCTGTTGACTGCTTTTGATACCATTGACCATGAGATGTTGGTGACTCGCTTGCAGGATTGAGCTAGAGTGGGCGGAATCGTTCTTGATTGGTTCTGCTCTTTCCTAGCCAGGAGGGCTCAGCGTGTGGTGCTTGGGGATTGTTTTTCATCTCCACGACACCTCACATGTGGAGTCTCGCAAGGTTCTATTCTGTCCCCGCTCCTGTTCAACATGTTTGTGCAACCACTCGGTGAGGCCGTGAGATGGTATGGGGTGTGGTGTCATCAATATGCTGATGGCACCCAACTCTACCGCTCCTCATTTTCATCCGACCCTGAACCGGCAGTCTCTGTGCTTACCCGATGTCTGGAAGCTGTTGAGGACTGGACCAGGGCAAGCCAACTGACGTTGAATCCCAACAAGATGGAGGTGATGGTAGTGCATAAGGCAGTGGATGTGGCAGCTCCCATCATTGATGGAGTTCACCCTCCACTGGTTTCCCAGGTTAGCAGTCTGGGCGTGCTTCTCAATCCGCATCTACACCTGGATCTCCAGGTGTGGACTGTGGCAAGGAGTACGTTTCACCAATTACATCTGGTGCAACGTCTTCAGCCGTATGTCTCAGAAAGTGACCTGGCCACTATCATCCATGCTTTCATTACCTTGAGACTGGACTATTGAAATGCGCTCTCCGTGGAGCTACTCATGGCGATGGTCTGGAGGCTGCAGCTAGTGCAGAACGTGGAGGCCCATCACATTATACCAGTACTCCAGACTCTGCGCTGGATGCCTATAGTCTTCCCGGTCCAATTCACAGTGTTGATTTTGACCTATAAAGCCTTATACAGCTGTGGCCCGACTTACCTGTGGGATCGCCTCGCTCTCCGTGCTCTGGAGCGACCTCTTATGTCCACTGGGAGCGCCCTTCTTGAGGTCCCCTGTGTGGCCCAGGGGGCCACTATGGAGAGGGCGTTCTCGGTGGCCGCACCTAGGCTGTAGAATTCCCTCCCAGCGGAGGCCCCGGATCTCACTTCCTTCCATCATAAATGTAAAACTTGGTTGTTCTGCCTTGCTTTTGGTAAGGGAAATGGGGCATGTGGGGGTTCTGTTTTGGGATTTTTTTGCCTTCTCTTTTAATGTATTGTCTTGGTTTTATGCATTTTATGTGTTTTTGATATTGTAAGCCACCCCGGGCTGCTTGGAGCAGGAGGGGCGGGGTAGAAAATTGGCCCTTTTTACACGGACGCTCTAACACCCATAAAATGGGTGTTACATTTTATTATACATGTTGCATGTCCCCACTGCAGCCAATCACCATGGGCCCTGTGCACACATGATGCCTCCACCCAGTTCCTCTGGGTGGAGATAGGTGTTGGCCAGTGGGTGGGGAACATTTTCCTGGGTGGAGATGGGTGGAGACGTCTGTGTAAACGCCACTTTTGGTGGGTGTTGGTGAGTGTTTGCTCCCGGCCAGCACCCATCTCCACCCACCCCCACCCACGGAGCAGCAGGACCCAGTGATGGGGAGGACCTTGGTGCCTGATGCTGTGCTGTGCTGTGTCTATATGCACTGGAGACTGCTGCAGTAGGACTGGCTGACAACAGAAGATACCTGTCAGGAAGGATCTACCCCAGCACAGGGGCTTGGACATTAGTCTCCATTGCCGCAGAAAGACTTCACTCCTTCCAAGACCTCCTAGAGCAGATGGCAGCCACGGAGGGGCGGCCCTTGGGTAACCCTGATACCAACAAGCCGTACTACCTGTTTGACACTTGAGCCATGGGGCAGTGGGAGTGCATAGCCATTCCCCTAGATGATGAGATCCTACAGGCAGTTGATAAGGACATCTAGAGTCACCAAGATGCCCCCAGTTGATCAAAAGACCCTGCAAGTGTACCTGATTTTCAGGGTGGGGCATGAATTTTTAGTGACCTATCCAGAACCAAACTACACAGTGATTGTCATGGTTGTGGCAGAGAGGGAAAAGAGAAGGGGGAGCCCTGATCATAACTCCCTGATAGAGAGGGAAAGACTATTGATGTGCTGAAGTGTAAGGTATACTCAGCAGCATTCCTTGAGATGGAGGCAGAATATTACCTGGCCCTCATGGCTAGATTTATCTATACCTTCTGGGACACAGTTCAACAGCTGTTACCAGCACTACTGGATGGGGATGTTAAGCAGCAGCTAGAAGCTGCTGCTGGGGATGCCACTGAGCTCTTTAGGCACCTAACAAGGGTGTCCTATGAGGTGGCTGTCTCGGAGACCCAAGTAATGGCAGCGGGTATCACCATTAAGCACCACACCTGGCTACACTCTTCACAACTCTCTTCTGAGACCCAGTACATGGGGAACTTGCCTTTTGATAAGCAGGGGCTGATATCTGCTACCACTAATCAGGAGCTACAACAGCTCAAAATGGACCGGAATATGACCAAGTCAATGGGGTTGAAGGTGGAAATGGCCACATCCTTATCCCAGGTGTCACGGGGACCCCCGTTACAGCAACCGCATCATCCATGCCAGCTTTCCAGGTGCCTCCACCCCTATATGTTTCCCCACACTTTCCCCATGCTCAGGTGAGCTACCCAAGAATCCCACAGGGGTTGGGGTTCCACGCTAGGAGGAAACTATCCTCCCCCCCTTACAGGGGACCCCTCTCATGAAGAAGTGCTTTTAAGCACTGGGTTCATCCCCTACCAGAGCAACATTGAGGTCCCTTTCTTTCTAATTGGCTGCGGCCATATGAGGCTGCCTGGTGGGCCATCACGTCAGATAGGTGTGTCCTGACCATTATTGTGGATGGCTACTATAACCAGTTTACCTCCCGGCCGGAGGGCTACATAATGCACAAAGAACTTGGGGGATGTAGCTGTAGCCCTGTGGACAGAGATCGAGCAGTTGCTAGACAAGAGGACCATAGAGCCAGTCCCATGTAAGGCCAGGGCTTTATTTCCCTTATTTTCTTGTGTCAAGACTCTTGCCTAGTCTCCATAAACAGAACTTGGTCTTCCCAGGGCCGTCTTTTATACATAAATGTTCTGGAAGTAAGGGTGATTTGGTTGGCCCTGGGGGCCTTTGAACCACTGGTGCATGGACAGCGTAGAGACTGTGTTTTACCTGAACAAGCAGGGAGGTCCTTCCTTCTAATGCAGGAGGCACACAGACTGTGTGAATGGTTTCTGCCCAGGGAAGTGTTCCCAGTGGCCGTGCATGTTGCAGGCCCGGACAAGTCAGAGGCAGATGACCTCAGCAGGTCTTTTGTCCCACTAATAGGTTCTGAAGCACTTTGTTTTTCAGGCATTCGTATGCAAGTGGGACATGCCAGTGGCAGATGTCTGTGCCTTGGAGCACAATGCAAAAGTGCCGTGGTACTTTTCCAGAGCATGGGAGGGAGACGGATCACTGGGGGATGCCCTTGTGGGTCCATGGACAACAGGCTCGCGATATGCCTTCCTGTCCATTCCCCTGATTACCTGGATATTTCAGAAGTTACGGAACGAAGGAGGGGTTGGAATCTGATACTGGTGGCTCCAGACAGATCAAGACAGTATTAATACCCTGTAGCAGGGCAGTCTAAGTCTGACCCTGCTCCAAGGGCACTAAGGGACTAAACATATGCCTGAGTTGGGGCAGCTGAAGGAAACTGCTCAGAGCCGCCCATTAAATGTCCCAAGAGGAAGCGGTGAGGCGGAAAGGGGCTTAGGTGAGAGCTGGAGAAGAGGACACTGTCAGGGAGCGGCCGGGAGAAAGTGGAGAAGCCCAAGTTGCTTGTTGGCTGGCAGCCAGCCCATGGACTGGCCGGAACCATAGCAAGAAATGTAGAGACTGAGGACACTCAGCATGGGGAGAGCCCAGGTGGGGACTGAAGGCAGGCAGCTGGAGTAAGCAGCAAGACAATGGAACAAGCTGTGAGTAGCGGCTATGTGCGGACAAGCCAGGTGTGGAATACTGCAGAGCCTGGAACAGTGGGCACTTGCCCATGTTACTGAGATACGGCAGGGAAACTCCCAAGGGCCAAACTCTCGAGTAGCTCTGAACATGAGCACGGGGGATTACGCATCATCAGGCAGGTCCCCCAGGGCTCAAAATCCAGCCCTATGATCCATGAGAGAAATCGCTGCTGAACCTGCTTGATGACATTTTTTATCTCCATGCCCACATTCAGAGCAACTCAAGAGTTTGGCCAGCAGGAGTCTGCTGGGAGATTCCCCACCATGTCTTGGTAACGTGGGCAAGTGCCCTGAGTTAAGGGCTGGGAGCTCTGGATGAAGGATAACTTCTGGGACACACCTAGAAGGGTGTGGACTATGGGATGGACAAAGCACAGTATTGTAAGTAAACACAGGGTGAGACAAAGTTGCGTAAGACAATCTCTTGAGCAAATAGGGTAATGGCTGGATCAGAGACAGGGTGTCTCAGCGGCTAGCTGAGTTGCACCCCTAAACAGTAGGGGTGGGACACATGGCCTTTTTTCAGTTTCAGTTTTTGGATCCCTGTTTTTTCAGTTCTTTTCATTTTGGTTTTCGGATTACAGTTCTGTTTCTTTCCCCCATTGAAGTCATGGAAAATCTGTTCCCATTGGTTTCAATGGGAAGGGGAACCAGACCAAAGAACCAAAACAGGGGTTTGGAACAGAAAAAAAAGTGCCCCTAACACCCACTGCCCGTGCGACCGGGGCTCCAACCTCCCCCACTCCCTGGGGCCCCCTACTGGCCTCAAAGGGTGGAGGTGGATGATTTGAATCCCTAACACACACACGTACACCGGGGCACTGGCAGCCGGCATGTACTTACTGGTCTGGACCTCGGAGGATGGAGGTGAGGAGCCATCATTTCTGCTACAAACCGGGTCTCCTCTGCTGCTGGGTGGCCGGGAAGGACTGCCTCCACTGCTGGGAGGCCATGCCGGACTGCCTTCACAGCTGGGCAGGGCTATGCCGCAGCCATCGTGGCTGTGGTAAACCTGCCGATAGACCTCCTTCCCTGGATGGGGTCCAACCTTCCCATCCCCATGGCCCGCTACCGGAGGCGGGGGTTGGAGATCTGCATCCCTAACACCCCCACCCCCTGGGGACCTGCTGGCTGGCATGTACTTACTGGTCAGGGCCTCAGAGGATGGATTGAGGAGCTGCAGTCTCCACTGCTGTCTGGGTCCCCTCTGCTACCGGGCAGATGGGTGGGGTTGCTGCCTCTGCTGGGAAGACAGGCTGATTCGGCATCCGGGCAGGCTGGGCAAGGCTGCACCACAGCTGCTGCATCTGTAAAAAGCATGCTGGCAGACCTTCTTCATGGGGCACTACTGGAGCAAAGAATGGGAAAATTTCCCATTGACTTCAGTGGGAAGATACAGAACCCCAAATCAGGAACCATAACAGGCCGATTTTCAGACCCTTTGGTTTTAAACCGAAAGGGCCATTTGCGGACCGTTTGTGTTAATACCAAAATTCCCACCCCTACTAAACAAGGGTGACTCGGGGGAAACAGATCCCAGGGTGAAAGCCCACTGCCACATACCCAGAACTGAGGGAGCTCTCTCAGAGGACCCAGATCTGATATACCAGCACGAAGGGACGGCTGTGGCACCTGAACTTGCCCTCTCTATGTTTAACAGCTTGGACGCTGTTGTCGTCATCTGATACTGGTCGGTTGACACAGGAGGAGCGCTGATGCCTGTGCAGAAGATCCTGCTAGCAAGTAGGCGGGTCTCCACTAGGGCTTGCTATTCAGTCACATGCTTTGCAGCCTGAGTAGAAGCCAGGGGAATCCGGCACATAGCAACTTCTATTCCTAGGCTTGATGCAAGATCAGGTGCTCTCGTTCCATTGGGAAATATCAACCTTTAGGGAGTGAAGAGGAAATCTACCGACATTTTCTGTGATTTTCCGGCAGTTTCCGGTAGTTTATGGTAATTTCCAGTATTACCGTTAATACCGGAAATTACCAAAATAGCATAAAACAGCAGACAGTCACAAAATATGTCCAAAATGCCAGTAGATTTCCTCCTCGCGCAAATGAAGGTGAAAAAGCTGTTTCCATCAGAAACAGCACTCCGAGATTTTTCACTTCAGCTCCATTCCAGACTACTTGGATTATATGGTTCATTTATTGAAAGGCGGGGCAGCTTGGAGTGGTGTGGTCAACCAATTGTGAATTAGATCCATGCCTGTCCTGGCTGGTGGAAGCTAGCTGGGAGATGCTGGCGCTGTTGCGGACTGCAGTGATCAAGGTACATCTAGCGGCAACGAATGCCTTCTGGGGCATAAGTGTGAAGGATGTCTCTTTACAAACCCCCTAGTTGTCCGTTTTCTTAAGGGGGCAGTCAGGTAGTTTCCTCCTGTTTGCCTAATCAATAGGCCTCGGTTGGGCTCTGAAACTGCAACCCGTCTCCAGGGTTTCACTTTCTAGTCTACCTAAAGTGGGACTGAATGAGGAGAGAATAAGGAGGAACAGTGACATCAGGGGAGTAATGTTTTAAATCTGTGTATCTGTAGCTTAGTGGTTCAAAATTCAGCTTAGTGGGGAAATGAAAGGGAAAGTGCTTGCTATGATTCGAGTTAGGTGCTCAATAGGGTCGCTGCCTTTGGTCGTGTTTTTACCTGACACTTCCATTTTGGCCTACGGGAGTGTCAGGTAAAAGAAACCCACCACAGGTGGCAATCCTAGTGCTAGATGGTGCCAAATACCTATAATGGGACTTGATGAGAGGATACAACTCAAAGAAGACTCACTACAGGTAAGAAAAATACCATTCTTTGGCCTAGAGACATAATGTGTAAGTTTGATTTAAATATGCTGTTAAGATGTATTTTTTGTCTGCAAGAGAATAAAAACTTGTAACTGTGTTACTTCATCAGGGCTCTTGGTACAAACCCATTGCACTGTGACTGCAGCCTACGCTGGCTTTCCGAATGGGTGAAGGCAGGCTATAAAGAGCCTGGGATTGCTCGTTGCAGTAGCCCAGAGGACATGGCAGACAGATTGCTGCTAACAACACCAACTCATCACTTTCAGTGCAAAGGTAGGTGTGAGATGCTTGAGTCCTCTGAACCATTCTTCTGTGTGTTAGTTCTTAACACTAATCATGGGGCATAAAAGCAGGTAGGGATGGGCAAACAGAACCAAGTTCGGAAATTCGGTTCAGTTTGAAAATCGAGTTCGGTTTGGAAGTTTGGTTCAGTTGACCGAACTATTCGAGTTCGGTCTGAACTTCCGAACAGAGTTCGGAAATTCAAACCCCATTGAACTAAATGGAGTATTATCTTATAGGGATGGGCGAACAGAACCGAATTCGTAAATTCGGTTGAGTTCAGTTCGGAAGTTCGGTTCGGTCGACCGAACTAGTCGAGTTCGGTCCGAACTTCGAACCACATTCGCCCATCCCTAAAAGCAGGGAGAACATAGTGAAAATGCTGGGACACAAGGAGCAGTCCCCTCCTTAATTTTGGCAGCTATGTCAAACCTGCACAGAGAGAGACCTCCAGCTGCTGATCTTTCATATCCTTGGTGACCTTTCTTAAGCTGGGATATAGGAGGTTGTGAATCTGAATCTCACTTCACTGACTTGGCTACTTATCTCCCCTGTTTCCTTTGAACCAACACCCAGGAAGGAAAATAGACTGGAATCCACATAAGTTGGTTAAGTAGATATTGGTTAAGTTGAACTTCCATTTAAGTTGAACTGCATCCCCTTAACCCCTTCCCTCTCCAGTGCCTTAAGTAAACTAAATTTGGTACGTTTTTGATGGGACAATTAAGTTTTCCCTAGTCAAGTTTTTTTATAAATCTGCCCTGATTACTGCCCTGAAAGCCCTACTAAGTAGGGGTGTGCATGTTGTTTTCGTTATTACGATAACGATAACAAAAATTGTCATTTTCGTTTTCGCAATTGCAGTACCAAAAACGATAACCGAGAATACCAAAAACAACAACCGAGAATACTGAAAACAATAACAAAAATGATAATGAGAAATGATAACAAAAATGATAACGAGAAATGATAACGAGAAACCAAAACAGAAATTATATTATCGTTATTATTAGTGTTGTGGCAGTTGGGTTTGGGAGGGAAAATGTGGAGAGGGAACAAACATCTCGGAGTCGTAACAGAGCTGAACTCTTGAACCGTGCCTGTGTTGGGAGGGGTGAGCAGCTCAGCAGTATCTGATGGATGTATCGCTGGCCAATGAGCAGCGCAAGCAGGCCCCAGCAGTCTCATGACACTCTGCGATTGCTCAATGCCTGCTGCCTCCCACAACCAGTCAGGGGGAGGGCACTGCAACCCTTTATAATGGGAGGGCCAGGCTTTTTCTCTCCATTCTGTGAGACCTCTGCTTGTCAGGTTGTGTCTACAGAACTGTGGTGCTTGCACACAAAAAATCCTCCCTAGCCCTCATTGTATTACCACCGATACCTTTCCTTTCTCATACCCTACATTTTACCTTCTCCCTTTCCCTGCCCTTCTCCTCCCCATACATTATATATAGATAGGTAATATAGCTTATTTTATAGACATATAGATTAGATTAGAATAGTTATATAGATAACTGATTTCTCTTCCCGTCTCCCTTGGATTTAGATAGATATTAGTTGTACATGGGAATTGATAACGATACTGATACCAAAAATAAAATCTTCATTTGAAACTACAACGAATATTGATACCTATATCGATACAGATAACAAAAACGATAATGAAAACAATAACGTTGTTAACGATAATGAAAATGACATTTTTGAATAACAAAAATGAAAACAATATGAGGGCCTACAACTTAGTATTAGTAGCACTACTACTAAGTGCTAAGAGTCTGTTAACTGATAGTTATTTTTTATTCTGTATATGATGTGGAACTCCCTCCTGGAGGAAGCTCGATGGCCTCAGGTCTGCTGGCCTTCCGCCGGGCCTGTAAGACCTGGCTGTTAGTCCAGGCCTTCGGGGAAGGGAGTGGGCAGGGTGAGGGAGGAGAGGGGGTTAGTTTTTTCACTGGTGTTAGCTTATTTAACTGGTTTTAGTTTCCCTTTTTGTCTATGTTTTTCATTGTATTTATTGTTTTAAAATGTGCACGTTGTGAGCCACCCCGAGTTGTCTGTTGATGGGAGGGGGCGGGATATAAATTTTAATATAAATAAATAAATATAAATAAAATAAATATGACTGCTTAGTGGTTGAAATCCATCGTTCAGTCCTAAGTGAAAGTGGTCCGGGTCTAGAGTTGAGGGGGGGAGAATTGGGAAATCCTGTTAAGCCCCAGAGTCAGTATACTCTTCACCTAACTCTAGATGCAGTCCACTTTTCACTAAGGACTGAATGTTGGATTTGAACCATTAAACTGTGGTGTGTAGGATGAAAAACAATTATGTTAATTGCTGATGCATAGGTGGTATACTACGCCAGTAGAAATCAATAGAATAAAAGCAACATACCCCCCAACTTGCTGGCGGGGATGCGGGGAGAGAGGTACATACCTACACGCATGGTGGAGCTGCCCAAAAGTGGCCGAATTCTGGAATAAAGTATGGAAGGTTATTAGGGGGTCGTTAAATATACCATTGCCTTTTAAGCCAGAAATTGCCTTGCTGGGAATATACCCAGAAAAAGAGATAACCAAACAACAGAAGAGGACATGTACAAACCTGATTCTGGCGGCAATCCACACCATTGCAAGGACTTGGAAATATGCGAAAGGGCTCACACGACAAGCATGGTTGCAGAGACTATGGCACTGCTTATCGATGGAACGGATCACAGCCAGCCTTGAAGATAACCTAGATAAATTCTATAAAGACTGGGACCAATGCTGGACAGTACTGACAAAAAAGATAAAGATGGAACAGTTCACACACTCGACTTGCCTAAGTAAAATATACTGAAAGGGGAGGGAGGGGAAGGGAGGCAGAAGGGGGGAAAGAGGGTGGGAAAGGGAACGTATACTGGGGGAAGGAAGGGAGGGGACGGGGAGGCAGGGTGGAGAGGGGAGAGAGGTGGGGAAGGGGGAATAAATGTAATATTTTGATTGGAATGTGATATTGTTAAAGTTAAAATAAAAAGAAATATTTTTTTTTTAAAAAGAAAATGAGGGGAGACCATCTAGGTAAGAGGCAAGATAAGTTGCTCTAGCGTCCAAAAAATATGGACACTCCATTACATAATGGACTAAAACTTCCATCATCTTCATGCCACACGGATAAATCCTGTGTTGTCTGGGCTGGCCGAAACGCCGGCCCACAGTCATGACAGAATGTATTTGTTCAAGACGTAATCTTGTTAAATGGATTCTAGCATTATGCTTCATCTCTAGTAGCAGGTATCTAGCCATACCAGACTCTCGGCTCCAGTGCAAGTATAATGGAGCAATGCAGTTTATACATATAACCGCATACGCTTCCTGATGAAATATATCATTCAGTCTCTGATATAAGAAGTCCCTCTCTGGGGTAGTAAAAAATCTAACGTTGTCTGTAAAATAATAACCTAAGCCAATAGTGTTCAAGGTACTTATAATAAAACGCAACCAAGGCAAACATAAACTTGGGGGCCTCGTCAACTCCTCTAGATAACACACACACAAAAAATAAAAAAAATTATGTTAATTGCCACATAACGCTTAACAGGGCTTGCAGATTGCGTAGGGGTCAGGAGGAGGGTCTGCTTTTCAACTGATCAGCAGGGAAGCTCTTTCCTCTCTAAGCCATCTGCAAAATCACAATACTTCTTTGTAAAATTTAATCGCTTGTAATAGGATGCTAAGAATGAAAATCACCATGCTAATTTCTATTGGGCTGACTATTGTTTACAGGTTCAATTAAAATCCTTTATTTATTTATTTATTTCAAATTTTTATAGGAGCATTGTTGATAATATTTTTTGCTTGTTTTTAACATTGAACAGCATTCAGTACCAAACCCTGGTTCATTTCTTTAAGGTCCACGGAAGTTTAAATTCTAATAAGTTAAACTTTATTTAGAAGGCCCACAAAATTTAACTTTATTTATTTATTTATTTATTTATTTATTTGCCGCCCCCTCATGCTTACGGCATCCCAGGGCGGCTTACATCAAATAAAACAATAATAAAACACATAAAACATCATCAAATATAAATTATTTTAAAATATCCCTCCACCCCAAAATTCCCCACCCCACCCTCCGAAGGCCTGGGTGAACAGCCAGGTCTTACAGGCTTGGCGAAACACCATCAGACCCAGGGCCAGGCGAGCTTCCTCCGGGAGGGAGTTCCAAAGTCACGAACCAGCCACCGAGAACGCCCTCTCCATTGTGGTCCCCTGTTTAACACGGGGGACCTCCAGGAAGGCGCCCCCGCCAGACCGCAGGGATCGCCCTGAGGCGTGGAAGGCGGGTTGTTCCCCAAGGTATGAGGGGCCCAGACCGTATAGGGCTTTATAGATCAACACCAGCACCTTAACTTAAGTTAAACTTTTTTTAGAAGACCCACAGAATTTAACTTAAGCCAACTTCACTATTGGAGCTGTTCCTTCATTTTATAAATAAGCTAACAGAGGTGTGGCAGACGTACAGTGAGTCATGGAATCCATAACTCCTGGCATGGTTGCCCCAAAGCCTAGCTTTATCCAGCCACACTGTTGCTGCTAGCGGGAATTATGGGTTACCAGTTTTATCAGTATCTGATAAATCTGATCTCGGATTTATCGGTATATTGTTTTTTTAATATTGCCGATTTTCTTGCATCTTTAACATTGCGGCCAGTGTTAAATGGCATCAGTGTTAAAAATCTGAGAGAAACCGGCAATGTTAAAAAAATGATATACTGATACCAACAATTATCGGTATTATTAGATTAATCCTATATTGAGAATTATCAATATTTTTTTATTCATCCAATATCGATAGTCCAACCCCTAGTTGCTGCTTCACCTTATCAGCCAGTTACTTGCAGTGGTTGAATTTAAAAAACCAGCCATTTTTTTGCAGTTGCCATCTGTCTGGGTTTCCACCTATAGAGTCCAAAAATTGGGCATCTTTGACAAATGTTTGGGTTGATATATTACTCAGTTGCCAGTTATCACCAAATAAATGGAAGTCAGTTTTGTGGGGTGTTTGGAGATATAAGAGGTTTTTTTTAATGGAGCTTTGGAGCTATCTGTTCTGTGGGTATTTGGAAATAAGGGACTTTTTTAGTCCAGCCTAATGATGCTTAGAATATGTATAAACTTTCATAAACCTGTGCATGTAGATATATGCAAACTAGCACGATCTGGTTTTCTCCCCTGAAACAGCTATGAACATTTCTTCTGGCATTTCTTTGTCTGTCTTGCCAAAAGGACCCAGAACACAGGCCTGGCTATTGCCTCTGGGGCATTTGGATACTGTTGGAGTGAGTCTCACTATCTCCCCAAAATCAGACAACAGAAATAGTAGAACGTAGTGACTAGAACCTTTATACTTTAAAGGGTAGGAGGGAATAGGTTAGGAACTAAATAATAAACTACATATAAATCACTTACAAAAAACATGGAGAAAATGAGTTAAGGTTCCTATACCATCCTGTAAGGCAAACCTCATTCAAAATGGAAAAAGCAACGGTTTCTGCCATCATTGCAAGTATCTTAGCCTGTGACGACTTCCTCCTTCCTTGCTATCTCATATTTTATTCATCGTACAACCCAGGAAACATTGACGTACATCCAGAGAACCTTAACTCTGCAGTTTAAAACATTTCTGTAGTTAATAAAAACTAGTAAGAAAATACAACAGATTTAAGGGTCCCTGAATGTGATTGAATATTACCTACGCTCATTTCAAACCCTTGACCTTCATTTTGAGAGCTTTACTTCATGTAAGCTCTTGGGTAGGGACCGTATCTATCTTGTTTTTTGTAAAGCGCCAGGTACATCGCTGGCGCTATATGAATAATAATAATAAGAATTATTATTTATTATTATTATTATTATTATTATTAATAATAGGCCCACCATGCGAGTGAGTGCGGGCTAACATGCGCCCACATGTACACATCGTGTCTATTGGGTTGCGAGCAGCCTCCTCAGGTCCAGATCCACCAGCACCACAGACTGGCAGGCACAAAGCTTAGAGCCCTCTGAGACGTGATCACTTCCTGCCCATCTCTCCACTCTTGCGCTCAGTGGTTCTTTAGAAGCCCAACGTGTGCCCAATTCAAACATGGGTTGTCCCAGCTTATCCTGGTTTGCAGCATGTGCCCAACGTGCTCTTTCAAAGTCATCACCTTCACCAGAGTAACTTCCACAGCCTTTACGTTGCCAAGGCTATGGCTCAAAATGAGCGTTTTTACACACACATTTCTCCTGCACGGTTGCTGTTACATCCTGAACTTTCTGTGTGTCTAAATCACTCACCCAGATCTTAAACATCCGGCTCTTTGAACTTCTGCACAGAACTTCTCCCAGAATGTTTGTGTGCAAAATGTTCTCCTGGTAAACTGCTTTGCTCCAGGCAGCTGTGGTCACTTGGTTTCCATGGCAGCCCCTCACGTCTACAGCTGTGGATACTTTAGGCTGCCTCAGGGCAGTGTGTGTGTGAAGAATGCATTCAGGAACTGCCCCAGGGCAGTGTGTGTGTGAAGAATGCATCTTGAACTTATCTGTGGACTTGTAAACCCAGAAGATTGAAAGACCAGCACTTTAAGGTGTGTTTAAAAATGCCCAGTGACAGCCAGGCAACTACCAGCACAGCTACCTCCTCTGCCTCCAGTGTTTCTCCATTAAAGGCATGGAGGAGAACAACAGCCAGGCAACAATGGTAAGTTACTGCACCTAGGGGGGTGAGGGGAAGGGCTGCATTTACAGAGCTGCATGATAAAATCTTCTGTTTATTGCTATCTAATTATGTGGTGGTTGTGTTTTTTTTCTTTACTGTGTTCACAAGAGACCAGGAGATTTTTGGGAAGAACAGGATACTCTCCAGGACACAGCAGTACCGGACGTGAAGAGGCTGAGGGGGGGTGGGGAAGAGGCACCAGGGCAGGTGGTGGGGTACTCATTCCTGCTTTCGTCTGGCCAGGGACAGCACCTACTGCAGCAGTTTCTTGGTCTGCCTGGGCAGCTGTCACATGGGGATCTGGGACAGGTTTAGCACCGCTGACTCAGTTGCACCAGTCACAAATGGGCTAAGGGGGAGAGAGGCATCATGGTGGGCGGTGGGGTACTCATTTCTGCTTGGGTCTGGCCAGGGATAGCACCTGCTGCTGCAACAGCTTCTTCTCAGACTAGCTGGGTGGTTACAGTGCGGACCCAGGGGCTGGCTTGGCACCGATTCGGCTGCTGCAGCTGTCACCACAAGTTCAATAAGAAACATTTTGTCATTTTTATAAAATAAAGTTTGTTATTTTTTCATTTTCAATGATTTCCATATTTTATTATTATTATTATTATTAACAAACATTTATATAGCGCCAGCAGTGTACATGGCACTTTACAAAGTAATATTTCTTCTCGGAACGTGTGGGGAGGAGTTTGGAGGGACTGTGGAGGACTGCGGTATGGCGTAGCATTTTGGTTAAGACACTTTGGGGAATAGGGCTTGGAAGGGAATGGTGGGGGAGGGGTCGGATGCAACAAAATCAGGGAAAAGCTGTCTCCAGATGTGCTGGAGGGCAGGTGTGGGGCACTGGCCAGGGACTCAGTGTAACTGCAGCTGAGCTCCAGTGAAAGCAGCTTGGGTGGGGGCTGAGGGTGGGAAGGGAAGGGGTGGGAAGTTGGGATGCAGGGAAGGGAAGGAGGGATTTGGGAAATGGTTGCATGGTATAGCAATATGCTGCTTTCGGGGCTAGGGGTGGGAAGGGAAGGTGGTGGGAAATGGTCAGAAGGGGAAAGGAAAGCGGTGGCTGTGAGAATGGCAGTATGGCCTAGCAATAGGCTGCTGTGGGGACTGTGTGCTGGAAGCACTCGAGGACAGGGGCGCCCCATAGTAGCCGACAACATGCATGTTCCTCTGCACTTCCTGATGCCATTCCCAGACCCAGCTAGCCTGCGAATGCCAATAGCAGAGCTTCAGGGACACTCAGGGACTGGCTCTGGCCCGCTCAGCAGCTGGGGCTTCCAGGGATCTGCTCCACTCCTGGGCCCACTGGCTGCAAATCCCAGAGGAGACACGGAGCCCCAGCTGGGGCACTGCACTACACTCCCCGTAGGCATCTCCTTCTGAGAACAGCATTTACCCACCCCCGACTAGCTCTGTGCTAGGAGAGGGACATGGTTCACCAATCCTGATTCCCTTACATTGCTGTGAGCAAGAAACTGGGTGGGTGACATCATGCAAAAAATGATTCCTTTCACTTAGAATTTTTACTTTCGCCTTCAGTGTTCACTATAAGCACTCAATAAAGTATTAGAGGTGTGCACCAGGGGCCCATATCATTTTCATTTTTTCATTTTCGGTATTTAAATCTGTCCTTTTCATTTTCATAAATATCAAATTTTGGTTTTCGTTTTTTCTTTCGTTTTTGTTTTCCATTGGTTTCAATGGAAAACACATTTTTGGCTGTAACCTTTTTGTTTTTCATTATATTTGTCTGAGGCTTGGAGAGATTATACCTCCAATGGAAGGCATTAAATATACCAAATTCCAAAACCATTGGATAAAGGAATCCAATTTTATAACCAGTTGAATTCTATTATTTTGCAAAAATCTTAGCTGTAACTTTTTTGCTTCACATTTAATGTAGATGCATCTTGACAAGTTTACACCCCTTCC